>BSBK01007195.1:0-130554 GCA_027943335.1 Chamaecyparis obtusa | reverse complement strand
TGAATTCACTATCATGTGAATCTTTAGCAACCACAAATGAGATCATCCAAAATTGATTTTTTTTGCAATCATTGGCTAAAACTAAAAATTATGCAAATACCATCTTGTAGCAAAATTTCTTGCAATCATCATAGACATCAAAGACCTGTAACAGATCTAAGATCAAATCATATATTCTGATCCAACAACACAACTAGATTTGATCAAATGAAAATCCCAAGTACAAACAAGCTGAAGTACAAAATCAGAGTTCATAATAAATGTATCTCACAAACCCAAAACTAATTTGTCTGATCACAAACAGAACAACATTTAGAGTTTTAACATATCAAAACCACAGAGCTAGTGTCCAATGCATCAAACAAAAGCAAACTAGGAAAAATAGAAAAGAGTAAGGTCAGGCATGACAAATCTCATATGAAAAGGAATGAACAAAAGGAAGATGCAAAGTAGAAAATATGTAAATGGAGACTATCTAAATTAATATAATGTAACCATAAAAATATGGGAACAAAGTAGATCTAAAATGAATGTGCAAGTGACAATGCACAAAGAAGATCTAACCACCAAATCAAGAAGCATGTAAATAAAATCTCTCCAAGATCACAAAGAAGATCTAACTTCCTAATCAAGAATGTATAAATGTAATACAAAATAAATATATCACCAAGATCAAAAAAGGAAATATATTAAGTCAGGTCCACCAAAATGTATGATAGATGTGAACCAACACACACAATGATAAAAAGGAAATCTAGCTACCCAATGAAAAGGATAAAGAAAAATGTAACAAGACGGATCTACAAAAATGTGTGATGAAGGTGAAACTACACACAAAATAATGAAAGATAACACCAAGAAGTTATAACTACCCAATTAAAAGGATGAATAAAAATATAACAAGTTGGGCTCACAAAAAAGTAAAGTGGAAAATGGTTTCCAATCATAGACTCCCACTTCACCACCATAAATTGGAAAAGGATAAGGGGATCCTAAAATGAATCCCCATTTTAGGAGAAAATTGAATTAGCACAACCCAAGTGGATGTAGTGGTGCTAATGCAAGATCTAGACTTAAGAGAAACTGTTATCTCTAGGATCCCTTTGTGGGGACTTGATGAAGGGTGCTCCCCTTAATACCACAAACACATAACAGAAATAGAGAAACAACAACAATATGCAAGAACAGAAAATTGGCTTCTTATTATCTCCACAAATGTGGAATTACAAACTTTCAAAATTACAATATGCAAAGCCACATGGGCATTCCCTTACAATATTCTGTAGGACAAAGCCTTGAGCTATTACCTAGATCTACTACCCAGAACTATTCTGAACTGCCTAAGATAATAATACAGCCTTCCTTATATAGGCAATTTTCCATCGCCTGGAAGGTTCTAGAATTTTAGCCAATAAGGCCGACCAAACTTAGAATTATTTTATTTTACATTTTATTACATCATAGTCGGCTCAAAATAACCTTTGAAACCTGAACAAAAATTTTGAAGAAAATTATTTTCTGCCATTTCGGGTGGCCCAACTTCCGAAGACCATAAGTCATCACCAGTTGACCCGATCGGCTATTATAAACCCCATTTCGGAAATGCCACGAAGCGTTCTATAGGCTTGACCTGCGCAAGCGCTCGTCACCCAAATTTTTGACCTCATCCGGGGCATCTAAAGCCTTCAAAACTGAGTTCAAAGTTTCTGTACCCTGCTGCCAATACTGAAAATCTTCAATATCTTCCAATATACACTTGATCTGGCAATGAAACTTTACTGGCAGGCTTATATGACCAAAATGAACCTCCAAGAAAGAAATTAGATCATTCTGAGCACATATGAAAATTATCAAAAATAGTAACTTTTCATAAATAGCAACTCTGCACAAAATAGCCCTTATTGAATATAAAAAAAATAGAAATATTTTTGGCTGATGCAAGATTGCTCTTACACCCAGGATGCTCCTGCATCAGACACCCAGGGTAATTTGAGAAGTGACCCTGTCATGACTCAGGTGTGCAGAGGAAAACCAAGACGGCTAACGTCCTGCTTTGTCAACCATGATGAATCTTCAACAGGTCATCCTTTCCACTTGACCAAATATTCTTCATATGTCATGTTCCTTGTGCTTCTGCCAACACGACTGTCTAGTATATCTTCGATCTCCTTAGTGTCTGAACTAGTTGCTGGAATACTCCACTGTGCTGTTGTGATCTCATGTTCAACACCTCCTTCATGATACTCTGTCAGATATGAAATGTTAAAAATTGGTGAAATATTTAGCTCAGTAGGCAATTCTACCTCATATGCATTTCCTGAATCATGTTTCTTCAGTATCCTACATGGTCCAAACTTCTTCATTTTCAGCTTGTTATATGTACCAACTGGAAACCACTCCTTCCGCAAATGAACCATTACTTCATCACCAACCTAAAATTCCTTATACCTCCTTTTCTCATCTACCTTAGCGTTATACTATGCATTCATCTTGGTAATATGCTTCCTCACCTCCCCATGGATGTTCTTCAAGTGTTCTGCAAAATCTTCAGCTTCAGCACTACTTATTTCTCCTTTATCTATCTTCCTCAATTCAGATGCATTTCTCGGACTACTTCCATATACAATCTGGAATGGTGATTTACCAGTGCTCCTGTTGACAGAATTATTGTATGCGAATTCCGCCTATGGTAAAATCAAATCCCATCCTGTTGGGTTATCTCCAACCAAACATCTCAGCAAATTTTCCAAACTCCTATTCACCACCTCTGTCTGTCCATCAGTCTGTGGATGATGTGATGAACTGAACTTCAAATCTATCTTCAACTTCTTCCACAGCGTACGCCAAAAATATCCAACAAACTTAGTGTCCCGATCTGAAACTATGGTCTTTGGCAAACCATGAAGTCTCACTACTTCTCTGAAAAACAATTCTGCTACATGAACAGCATCATTAGTCTTCTTGCAGGGAATGAAATGTGCCATCTTTGAAAATCTGTCAACCACCACAAAAATTGAATCATGTCCCCGCTGAGTCCTTGGTAAACCAAGAACAAAGTCCATGTTGATATCCTCCCAAGGCTTCTCTGGTACGGGTAATGGCTGATACAACCCTGTATTCTGCTTCACTCCTTTTGCCATCTAACATACTCTACAACTCTGTACAAACTTCTTCACATCTTGCTGCAACTATGGCCAATAATAATTCTCACTAACCAGACCAAGGGTTTTATCACGACCAAAATGTCCAGCCAATCCTCCACTATGCTTCTTCTTGATGAGATTCTCCCTCATAGAACTTCCTGGAATGCACAACTGATTCCCTCTGAATAGCATATCATCCTGGATGATGAAATCCAACCATTTTGTCCTGTCTAGAGTAACAGGTTCTGCACAAGCTTTCCAAGCTTCACCAAAATCAGGATCCTCTGGATATAAATTCTTGAGTTCCTTGAACCCAACCACTTCAATCTGCATTTATGTCAGCAATAGTTGCCTTCTGCTAAGAGCATCTGCAACCCTATTAGACTTTCCAATCCTGTGTTTCAAAACAAATGTATAACTCTCAGTAGCACTGCTTGGAGTAGGCCATTCAAGGATAGCCTGTACCTTCTCTGGGTCCATTTTTAGACCTTCTACTGAAACTACAAATCCCAAATACACTAACTCTTTCTTCACAAAACTGTACTTCTTCAAATTAATCAACAATTTCTCTTCTCTCAACTTCTCAAATACCATACGAATATGCATCATATGCTCATCCAATGTCTTACTAAAGATCAAAATATCATCTAGGTAAACAATGACAAACTTACCCAGAAATTCTTTCAAAACCTCGTTCATGAGCCGCATGAAAGTGCTCGGTGCATTGGTTAGCACAAAAAGCATGACTAACCACTCATACAGTCCTTCCTTTGTCTTGAAGGTAGTCTTCCATTCATCTCCTTCTCTGATCCGAATCTGATGATATCCACTTTTCAGATCTATCTTTGAAAATTACACAGCTCCACTCAAACAGTCCATAATATCATCCATTCGTGGCAATGGAAACCTGTACTTGATTGTGATCTTGTTTATTTCCCTAGAATCTGTACACATCCTCCACTCTCCATTCTTCTTTGGTGCTAATACCACTGGTACAGCATAGGGAGTCAGACTCTCTCGAATCAACCCCTTCTGTAATAGTTCATGTACTTGTCTGTTCAACTCCTCACTTTCTGCAGGTGTCATTCTGTGTATTGCCTTATTCGGAAAACTTGCTCCTGGGATCAAGTCCATCTGATGACTGATCTTCTTGACTGGTGGTAATCCATTAGGCACATTATCGGATACAATATCCTAAAACTCATTCAACAAATCTGCAACTTCTACAGGAACATCTTCTACTTCCTCTTTACCAGCTTTTGGAATTAAAGCAAAACATACATGCTCATGCCTCATACCATCTAGGAAATTTCTTCCATCAACAAAAGTTATCCTTGCATTACCACATACCTTTTCTTCAGTCTCCTTCAATGGTTTTAGCTTATGTCACACTCCATCCTTTGTCAGGGAATAGGTATTCGCACGACCATCATGTACAACACATCTGTCAAACTACCATGGTCTACCCAACAACATATGACATGCATCCATAGATATGATATCACACAATACCTCATCTTGGTATCCACCAATCTTGAACTTCACCAGGCATTGTTCATTTACCATGACCTTGTGGTCATCCTGTACCCAGGCAATCCGATATGGATGTGGGTGTTTGTGTCTCTTGAGCTTCAACTTTGTCACCATCTCTTCTGACACCAAATTGTTAGTGCTTCCACTATCAATGATCACATCACAACATTTACCTTCACACTTGCACCTGGTGCAAAACAGGCTCCTCCTTTGCTCAGGTTCATTCTCACAACTCAACAGGACTCTTCTGTTAATCAACGTTTCTCCTCTTTCAGCATCTTCAGAATTTGATGATCTGGCATCTTCATCTACATGTGCAACTCTGGCCTGGCCTTCATTTCTCCTGTCTGTTCTGCCTTGGCGCTGAGGACATTCAAATGCCCTATGACCTTCTTCTCTACAGTGAAAATATGTTCCACGGAAGCCACCTCTTCCAGATCCTTGTCCTCTTCCTCTTCCTCTCTGATCTTTATTATTCTGATCTTGGAAGTGATTGGAATTATTTCCTCGTTGATTCTGACTACTACTGGCCTCATCCTTCTTTTTCAGATCCTCATTTCGGCCACCATATGACCGTCCACCAGATCGTCCACCGCGACCTCTTCCGTTTTGTCTGCTCTCACACTTCTTGTTCATCTTTTCCTCTACTTTTAGGGCAAACTGGTATGCCTCTTCAATACTGTTCATTTGAACCAGATTCAGCTCCTCCTGAATGCTTGGCCTTAACCCATTAAGGTATTGGACAACTTTCTCCTTATCAGCTTCTGCGTGGCCTGTTCTGATGAGAAGTCGATAGAACTCCTCTGTATACTCCTGAACAGATCTTCCTGCTTGCTTCAAACTCTGCATTTTCTTCAGTAGGTCAAGCTCATAATCAACAGGAATGAACTGCCGCTTTAATTTATCCACCATCCGATCCCATCTCATGATTTTCTCCTTTCCCCTTCTATTTCGCTCCAACTGAATCTCTTGCCACCATATCTTCGCATGACCTTTCAGTCTGGCTTTCACAAATTTGACCTTATCAGGATCCTCAACATCTTCATACTCAAAATATTCCTCACATTCATTGATCCAGTCGATCAAATCTTCTGGGTTAAGATTTTCAGAAAATGTAGGAACCTCAATCTTAGGTCTTTTCCCAATCTTAGAAATGGCCCGAAAAAGTCTTTCTTCCTCCTGGTTCACAATTTTGACTTCTCCTTCTTGATATTCTTCTTCGGCTTCATCCTCGCTTTCATCTCTGACATTAAGATTCATTCCTCTGTGAATCTCTTCTTGCAATGCTCAGACTTGTCTCTGCAGCTCTCTAACCTCAGGTGTTACAACACCAGCTCTTCCGCCACATTCCCTTTGTGGAGGCATTTTTGCGATGCGCGCTGAAACCCTAGCCACGGTCTTGGTGCAAACTGCCTCATGGTCGGTGATCTGTTTACACACTCAAGAACTCCTACTCTGATACCACCTGATGAAGGGTGCTCCCCTTAATACCACAAACACATAACAGAAATAGAAAAACAACAACAATATGCAAGAACAGAAAATTGGCTTCTTATTATCTCCATAAATGTGGAATTACAAACTTTTAGAATTACAATATGCAAAGCCACATGGGCATTCCCTTACAATATTGTGTAGGACAAAGCCTCGAGCTATTACCCAGATCTACTACCCAGAGCTATTCTGAACTGCCTAAGACAATAATACAGCCTTCCTTATATAGGTAATTTTCCACTGCCTGGAAGGTTCCAGAATTTTAGCCAATAAGGCCGACCAAACTTAGAATTATTTTATTTTACATTTTATTACATCATAGTCGGCTCAAGATAACCTTTGAAACCCGAACATAAATTTTGAAGAAAATTATTTTCTGCCATTTCGGGTGGCCCAACTTCCGAAGACCATAAGTCATCACCAGTTGACCCGATCGGCTATTATAACCCCATTTCAGAAATGTCACAAAGTGCTCTACAGGCCTGACCCACACAAGCGCCCATCACACAAATTTTTGATCTCATTCGGGGCCTCTAAATCCTTCAAAACTGAGTTCAAAGTTTCTGTACCCTGCTGCCAATACCGAAAATCTTCAATATCTTCCAATATACACTTGATCTGGCAATGAAACTTTACTGGCAGGCTTATATGACCAAAATGAACCTCCAAGAAAGAAATCAGATCATTTTGAGCACATACAAAAATTACCAAAAATAGTAACTTTTCATAAATAGCAGCTCTACACAAAATAGCCCTTATTGAATATAAAAAAAATAGAAATATTTTTGGGTGATGCAAGATTGCTCTTACACCCAGGATGCTCCTACATCAGGACTTTTTCATGTAATGTATAGCAATGTAATGTATATGCAAAGAAAGTAAAACATATACTTATCTGGAATGATAAACAACAAGATATCAGATCTAGTGTATCAAAGTAAGTGCTATGGAAGAAGGAGAAATAAAATGAACTCACCTTGAGGGTTAATAGAGGATGAAAGTTTATATCTATAACAACATTATTTGACTATGTCAAAACTATGAAGAAATATCGATCTAAAACCCTGATGGCCAAATTTGTAACTTATGAAAATATGGAAGCTACTGGGACATGTTAAAATTTACTCAGCATATATCAGTATAGGTTAAACATGAGATGACCTATACCTAGAAAGGAAAATTATAGAGATATCGAGACTGTGACCAAAACTATTTCTTAGATCTTCTCTCATGAATCTGAAACTCTTTGAATCTACATCTACAGACAAGAAAAGAGGAAATTGTTCGAGGAAGTGGGCTTGCCTTTTTGAAGCTCGTGTATAGGAATTAACCTTGAAATGAAATGTGAAAAGAATGTAGAACATGATAAATGTAAGTGTTACCTTTCTTGATCAAACCCTTATGGATGGATACATATCACTTACTCGAGAAAGATGTATACTTTCTCATACGTATGTTGATTATATTAATCTAGGATCTAGGATATCTTCACGTATGCAGTAGTTCAATATTTTCCCAAATCCTAGATCATAGATATACGAATGTTTGAAAAAGGACCTTGAAGAAGGATGAAGCTTGGATGTGGATCTTCTTGCTCAATTAGGAACTCCTTCACAAATTAACCATAGAAGAGGAATTCATACCATCAAAATAAAATTTCCTTTGAATGGATGAAAGAAAGAATCCTTCAAATCTTGGAGTCAAAGTCTTGCCAAAAATCTCTTGAAATAAGATTGAGATTGATTGCTTGCACTTAGATTGTTAGATATTTCTCACAAAGAATATATGACCATGAATTGTAGATATTGGAAGTACTGCAGTTATGGATATAAAAATGAGACGAAGAAGACTCTTTTATAGTCATTCTGGGGCTCAAATTCAGAAGGCAGACTCCACTAGGCTAGAAAAATAAAATAGTTTTCACTGGGCCCTGAGATTCACCAAAATTAAACCCCTGAGGTATAGGTCTCCACAAGTGAAACCTATACTGGTATATGTCACCCCAAGTATGACTTGTACATAAATGGGCTAATTTTGAGGTAAATTGTGCATGGTTCAAGAATCATTTTTGAATTTTTGAGGAAAAATGAATAGGAAATCTAGAAAATCAAACATAAATGCATCCACCATCAAGAAGAGCACTAAAATTGGGCCCAATTTGTCCTAGAGCTTCCAAATTAATGGGTGCTAACTTTTTAGGACTATATACATAGATCAGACACAAGATGTAGGAGGATTCTTGGTGAGATTGGTAAGTTTCAAATATGATCCAATATGATTTGTCTAGATGCTTTGGTGTAAATATGATTAATTAAATGCAAACTTGACATTTATGAGTAGATGTTAAAATGAAACTATACTAATCAAATGTAAATAACTTAAGAAGAAAAATAGATCAAGATGTTATGAAAAAAGAAAACAAAAGAGCTACCCACAATGATAAAATATCAAGCTCTGTGAGATCACAACCACTAAGAAAAATACACCCTAGGGAGACTAGAGAAACTATTAGGCACTAGTGCACTACTCTCAAATCATGTACAAGAAGAGTATGAATGTGTCACATTAAGTGCAGAAAAACCATAACAAGATAAACTATTACAAAAGAATGAAAAATAAAAGATGATAGAAACATAATACAAAAATACCAAATGAATAGAATAAATGAAATGTCAAATTTATATGAGAATCAACCATATTATATATTTTCAGATTGAATAAAATGAAAGAAAGAAAGATGGAGAGTTAAAACCTGATTTGAAGGTTGGAGATGCGTTCCAGTTGGAGCTTTCAACTCCTCAAATTCATGATGAAAACTTGGACATGCACAAAGAAGGAAAATGGGTGTAGAATATTAAGAGATTTGGCTCAATCAAACCCCCACTTTGGTGTATCCAACTCCATGGACAACTGTTAGATGTGATGTATACGGTGATAGATAACTGAATGATAGAGACAATCAATAATGAAATGAAATAGAAGTATGATTAGATGAACAATATTCTCAAAAGACATGGTGAGGATACAAAAATAATTCCCCAATCAAGGTGAAGAGCTTGAATGTGTGAGATAATGCTAAAATCAAGAGCTTGATCTATCTAATGAAGTAGAGAATATGGAAAGTAAAGTTGTATCAAGGTGTAAAAATGGTGGTATGAAGCTATGATGAATACCCAAATAGATGGAGCATGCAAGTGTGTGTATCCAAGAAGCAAGAGAGAGTGAGAAAGAAGCTTGTGATAACTTTCAAGTGAGCCAAATGCCATCAAGGAAAGGTTTTTTGAACAACCCAAATAGAATCTTGTGCATGTAACCATCATTTTGGGTGTTACATTTGTAGGGTGGCAAGTTTGTAACACTCAAATGGTCCTCTACGTGTTTATAGATTTTTGGAAGCTACAAGATCACATGAACATCTTTGCGACTCACACATGTCCAAAGGCAGCTATGGCTTAACTACACATAATTGAGTTGGATGATGAGTTGGTAGGGCGATGAAGATGAAAGGACTGATAGGGTTTTTTTTTATTTTATGGTAAGGTGGACAAAATGCAAAAATGGCTTCTACACTGGGGTGCAAATTTTATGCCATTATACAAAGCTCGTGAAGGTGTTTGGTGTCTTTTGACAACTCACAAAGTGGTAAAATATGAAGAGTATGTTATAGCTGACTCATGATGAGATGCACTTTTATGGCTAATGATTGGTTATTAGTGAAGCTATTGTCATTAGTGAAAGGAAAAAAACACTTCAATGAACCCAAGGTGAGAAAAGGGTTACATTAGTCAAGGAAATTCAAATATCATCAATAATGATTGATTTTATATTATCAATAGTAAAAATTCAGAGTTTCTTAGGCAGAAATTCTAAAACATAAAATTTCATATGAAGGACAATAATGGTTGAAAAAAGGTTGAACAAAATAAAATTTGACCTGACTTTCTTAGTTTTTTAAAGAAAGAACACAAATGAAAGAAAAAGGTATTGAACTAGAGGTCTAGAAGTTGGAATTCAAATCCTACAAAAGCTATAGTTTGCATATTACAGTAGTAAGTCATATCTCTCCTACTCTTTTGTATTTTTTTGTAATTCTAGAAGTGTATAAATTAAATGGATTTAAACCCTAGCCAGGGTATTGTGGTAGATTGTTAGGTTTTCCTATAAATTCTAAGATATGTCAACTTCTTCTAAACTTTCCACATCTTAGGTTCAAAAACTAAAATAATAAAGGAAGGAGTGGTACCTCAACAAAAACTTAAATGCCCAATTGTCCAAATCCTCTCATAGACACAAAACATAGGTAAAATTTAAGAAATTTATCGATGCACAAAAGTATTAAAGAGACAGTTATATGTTGATTAGAGGTCACAATATCTTTAAGTATTTTTCCATAAAATCAGAAAAGGAAGAGCCTATGTTTAATCCTTGGAGATTAGGTGTAGCTTAATTAGTGGTGCCTAATATATTTGTAAATGTGGAAGTAATTATGGTAATCATAAGATATTATATGATCCTAGGATTAGGTACATTAAGTGAACCACTAGAATTTTGTTACCCATTAATAGAGAAAAAATGTTTCATGTGTTGGATATGGAGGATTGTGTGAACTTTGACAATAGGATTAGTCCTCATATCTTAAAATCATAATATCATAGTATGAAGGGGATGTACAAAATGAAATGGTTACCATTGAATATGCCTCGAATTTGTAGATATTTGGAGAAGTTCTAGAGCTCAAATTTATTAAGTATTACATAAGTATTACCAGATGGCCTACTATGCTTACTATTACAAGCTAGATTTTGAAGGAGATTCACATATTTAGATCATTGTAGATAATATGGATTTTTATTACCCCTAATTTGTTGCACAACAGACTCATAATACCCTAGTGACTATCATAAGCAATAATTTGGTGGTTACCTTTGGATGGTTTTCTCTTCTCATGTATATATTATTATTTGAGGGAGATAAACATGATTTTTGGAGCCATGATTTATAAATAAGGTGTTTGATGGAAAAGACTATAAGAAGCCACTATGGTTGTCAACCTCTTTTTGAGACTATTCATATAAGCATGCTGAGTATTTATATTTTGAAGAACATTTTTCTAAAAGCATTTTTGGAATTTTTGGTTTTGATCTCGCTAGATTATCATAAAAATAATGATTTCCATAAGGCCTAAGGGGAAGGAGCATGAAATCAAAGCCAAAATTAATGATAATTTAGCTTCCTTGTACTTGATAAAGAAATACACCTACAATAAACTATATAGGTTTAGTGGTAAGCCACATGTATTACCTTTGGTAGTATCTGATAAATTGATAATTTTGAATGTCATATGGAAGATGTTTAAGTTCCCTCCTCTATTTAGGATGCACAAAAAAGGCTCATTTTGTCTAGTATTTCTGAACATTAGTGATTTTCAAATTAGTATAGTGTAAGGATTTGAACAATAAATTAAACTTATAAAGACGTATAAGAAGTCATTGGGAAATTTAGAGGAAAGGACTTTTGATTGGAAGGGTTTTTGAATTTTTCAAGGCTCAGTATATAGACTTAGGAACATATTTAGGCGAGTTATTGCTCAAAGAGGAATTGATGAGAAATTGTAATTCTTATGAAGAGGGAAATGAAGCATATTTGTGTACATCAAATTCTAAAGGATTGAGAATGAAAAGAGGAACGCTGATTCTTCATATCAAGTTTCATTCCCTAATGAAGATGATCAAGTTAGGAGAATGGAGTTGTTTATTCAAAATGAAAATATTTTGATGACTGATCAACCCATTGTTCTTCCACCCTCCCCAAGTGCCTTGTCAATTGCAATAGGAGGACCAATAGTTGCAATACATATAGCACAAATGTCTCTTGCTCTATTAGCCGGCATGGTAATGTAGAAAGAAGTTGAAGAGAGTGCAGAGCCTCGTGAAGAAGAAGAGATTTTGTAGTAGGTATAGGTGCAGCCATGTCAACCTCTTGATGCTCAGAAAGATGACATAATTGAGATTGATGATTACTTAACTAAATATGTTAGTAGAATAGATTAGAGATTCATGTCTTATGATGAGTTTATGCAATATAAGGAATTCAAACTATTTGTTCATAAGATCAAAGTGCTTGGGAATACACATACTACTATCCTAGAGAAAGCACATGAAGCTATCAAGCATGTTTAAGCTAACGTAAAGAAGGAGATGCACGAGATGACACAAAGTAAAGAAAGGAATATGCTTAAAGAGGTTGTTTGTTTACGACTTCCAGGTGTAGACATGTCCTCATGTGTTGCTTTCGATAATCTAAGGAGTTGCGAGGGAGTTGATTGCAAGTTGAGTGATGGGCTCAATAAATTATATTATGCAGAGAAACGGAAGCTTCATCCAAGTACCTATCGATGCACATGTTTTATTTTATAGTTCGTGAACTGTATGCACATTTTCCCGCGCTAAACTTTTATAGATCATGGGGGTGTTTCTATAGATATCATATATCCCATTACAACGCGTTACTTACAAGCCTTAGTAGAAATTATTTTAATAAATGATGGAGCAGATAATCAACGTCCATAAGACTCAACACCTCTGCAGACTTAGCCTCATCGTATCCCTCAAGGAATGGTAGAACTCGACCTTTGCCATGTGCCATGATTATTGGATCTACAAATTTATATTCACTATATGAATTTTATATTCCGGCCATCTTCCTATATATATCATATAACAGACTCTCTCATAGTGCATCAATTCCT
This sequence comes from Chamaecyparis obtusa, assembly GCA_027943335.1. Classification (NCBI taxonomy): domain Eukaryota; kingdom Viridiplantae; phylum Streptophyta; class Pinopsida; order Cupressales; family Cupressaceae; genus Chamaecyparis; species Chamaecyparis obtusa. The sequence goes on along the minus strand of BSBK01007195.1, from coordinate 117,636 downwards.
AAACTACTCTCGGTGTGCATCAAATTCTAAAGTAGAACTGCGGAAATGTCTTCTAGTGATGCAACGATTTTTAGCGAGGAGGAATGGATTTTGGGGGACGAAGTTTGCAACTTGTCCTGTCTTCCAATGGCCATGAAAGCTGCGCTAGACCTTGATGTGCTAGATATCATATCGTCCACAGGTCATGGCCTTGAAATCTCCCCTACCCAGATTGTGGCCCAAATTCCAAATGTTACAAACCCAGACGCAGCAATTACTCTAGATAGGATTCTGAGAGTCCTGGCGAGTCATTCAATCGTCAGCTGCTCTGTAACCACAGGCAAGAATGGAAAGCCTGAGAGGCTTTATGGTCTGACTCCTTTCTGCAAATACCTTGTACCTAACAAGAATGGCCTATCCTTCGCACCCCTGGCCAGCCTGAAGAATGATAAATCCGCGATAGACACTATGTTTTATCTTAAGGATGCCGTTCTTGAAGGAAGCCAGCCATTCGTCAAAGCTCATGGGGTAAATGCATATGAGAAGACTGCTAAGGATCAGAGAGTCAATAGTTTATTTAACAGAGCTATGGCTGAATCTTCTGCCTTGGTAATGGAAAGGATTCTGGATTCTTATCAGGGCTTCAACGATCTGGAGGAGCTTCTAGATGTAGGAGGTAGAGTTGGGTCTACCATTAATCTTATTGCTTCCAGGCACCCCCATATCAAGGGAGTGAATTTTGACTTGCCCCATGTTGTGAGAGTCGCTCTTGATTATCCAGGTTAGTAGAACAATGTTGAATAAGGCTTGTAAATATTGCGTATGGGTGGACATTCAATCCCCACAATTCATGAGTTAGAGAGTTATGTCATTAAATTAACATATGTATTCAAAAGATTAGATTTAAAATCAATTATGGATTCTTAAATGATATTTTGGATCGATCCCTCATGAGAGAGTATAGTATGATTTTAACATTGACTGTTTGTAATTTTTTACGTTGAGAGTTGTGTTAGCCTATATCAATTTCTTTTCAGGAGTGACACATGTTTCGGTAGACATGTTTGAGAATGTAACATTCAGTCGAACTATTTTCATGAAGGTATGCAAGTGAAATTTCTTACCATTCAATTTTTTTTTATAATAATTTTATATTTTAGATTATGAGAAAAAATGTAGTTTTAGCATTATTGTTTTTAAAATATTGTTACTTTGTTTATATGATTGTTTGATAGTAAAATGCAATTCCTTAATTTATGAATTCAAATTTATATTTGAGAAAAAATGCATAATTTTGTGGTTCTGAATATTTGTTTTAGCTTTGAAAAATAAATCTTCTTATTGCAATATCATTTAGAAATTTTTCATTTCACACATATTTTCTTATAATTTATATTATGATCATTTTATTTTATTTTATTTAAAAAACATATAGGTAATTTGAGGGTTGTATTGTGGGTTACAAACTTCTTTTGAGAGTATCTTTAATTCTTATATGAATATTGAAGTAATTAAGGAATACGTAATAGCCATTGGCTATGTGTTTTTAATTTGGCATTTACATAATATTTTTGACACACCTTTAAGCTAATAATGAATTTAAAATTATATTGGCTATAGATGCAGAAAATAATAATTGTCACAATGCAATGAAATATTTCTTTATCACAATAAACTATAATGCCTATGTAAAATCTATTGTTGTACTTCAAAATTTCTTCTTAAAGCTAACATTATTGAATATTTTTCTGATTAGTGGGTTTTGCATAATTGGAATGATGACCATAGTATAAGCATCCTAAAAAATTGTCATAAGGTACTACCAGAGAAAGGAAAGGTGATTACAAAGGACTACATCTTGTCATCAGTTGTTGACACCACTCTCTCTACTAGGAAAGCATTTCATGAAGATCTTTGCATGTTATTATACACTCCAGGGGGAAGGGAGAGGACAATAGAGGAATTCAATGACCTTGCAAAAGCATCAGGATTTGCAGGAGGTATCAAGCCCATTTTTTTTATTAATGGATTTGGGGTCATTGAGTTCTATAAGTGACCACTAAAGGTGATTATTGGTTTGGTCTATCCTAAAAATAGTGAGCATGACATCTACTATATGGACTATTACTAAATAATCTTTTAACTTATACGTATACATTGTGCATCTTTGTTACCTTACCAACAATGTTTTTCACTTCAATGCTACAGAGGTTAAAGAACATATTAATTTTTTTCTTATATGTATTCATAATATATAATTTTTTTAGCAAGAACTATATATAGCTATCGATTTCATGTCTTTGTTTCTAGTAGCAATAGTCAAATAAACTTACAATTTTATTGTTTGTGATAATGTTTTATTGAATCATTGATTCAAATGTAGTCTCTTAGATAAAGCAGGCCTCATTACATATTTTCATTGAAAAATTTCATATAAATTATTCAATGATTATGGAAGTTCTATCAAAGAATTTAGTTCTATGATGCTAGATAACAAATATAATAAAATAAAAGATCTCTTCTAAAGAAACATTGACAACTAAGTAAATTACATATTACAACAAATTTGAAATCAACATGCTAAAAAGTATCAAAACTTAGTTAGAATCGTATATATAATTAATCATTTTTTCATGATTTTAGATAATCTCCAAATTTATGAATTTATTTATTAGATTACAATTTAAAAATCTAACATATATTTGAACAATAATAAAATGTACAATATCAAGTAAGACATAATTGTAAATATAGGATGGATTATTGAGAGAGGGTGGGGGGCGGGAGGCGGGGGGGGGGGGGCTGGGTGTGAATCAATAATCACCAACCCAAACTAAATTTCATAGTTGGGTGATCCCACGAAGCTGTGTCCCACTTTTAGGGATGAATAAAATCACGGTGTTGGGAGACAAAAATTTTTGATGCCTTCGTACAAAGTATATACTTCATGTGAAGTGGTGTAGACACTTCGCACGAAGTCACGAAACAAGGGGCTTCCTACAAAGACCCCTAGCTAGCCTCATGCAAAGAGGGTCTTCACATGAAGCCTCTTTGGGGCTTCGCATGAAGCCCCTTTTGACCGAATTTTTTTTATAAATTTCAGCATTTTATGTTTTTTATTATCATTTTTACTAACATAGTTTGTGGACCCCTAGGCTTGGAGTGAAGTACCTCAGCACGCCAGCGCCTCTCGAGCTTCGTCAACATCTTCAGTTTCCTAGCAATATTAGGTACACAAAATTTTCTCATTTTTTATTGTAAATAATATGTTTTGTATTTATTTTAGCTAGTTTCTTATGCAAAATCATAATTAAATATTAGAAAATAATAGAAATATTAAAAATCGTAGTATAAATGTTATAATATGTTAGAAAATATTAGAAAATCATAGTAGTTTGTTAGCACCTATTAGAAAATATTTACAAAACATTAGAAACCGTAGTAGAAATGTTAGAAAATGTTAGAAAACATTATGATTAAAGTTAGAAAATGTTAAATTTTAAGTTTAAAGTTAGAAATGTTAGAAAATGTTAAATTTTAAGTTTAAAGTTGTACATATTAGGAATTTCTCTCTCTCACACATGTACACACATTTTTAGTAAATATTAAAGTTAGTTATTTGTTTTAAATAATTTTTAGTTTGTAAAAATATTAGAAAATTGTAGTTAATTTTTTTAAAATGATCCAGTAGTATGTTAGAAAATGTTAAAAAGTTGTAGTACAACAAGTTTCTAGGACCCTTATTCCTCTCTTACGACATATTAAGACACTTAGGATCCTTTAGGAATCTCAAGACCTTATAATACATATTAGGACATCTTACTTGACACATAGGACCCCTTAGGACCCATATGACCCATTATTATATCTTCAAATGTCCTAGGACATATTCATCTATCTTAGCTTATGTTAATACATATGTGAACGCATCATTGCCCACAATAACCCTTAAGACATACTAGTATCAATTAATTTAACCTAAGATCCCTTGGACCACTTATCACATCTACGACCCATTTGATGGAATATGGATGAAGTGACTGAGAGGGGGGGGGGGGTGAATCAGTCAAGCATAAATCTCTTCACAATTAATTCTTTCCAGATCCCTTAGGATATCTTAACACTGTTATCTATTTTAGCACTCGGTAAATAGATTACAGTAACTTTGAAGATGCAGAAAGTATTAGCAAAATTATCTTTTAGATATTCATCAGTACTGGTGTATGATTAAGATAGCAATTAAGAACACAAGAGACACAAGATTTAACGTGGAAACCCAATATGGGAAAAATGACCAATGTATCTAGATACTGATTTTCAGTTTTCTGAAGTGATGCCCAGTTAGAAGCCAACCCGGTAAAAGGTTACAAAACACACTGTTAGGTGTGACCTTGTTAGAGGATTTAAAACACCCTGCTAGGAGTGGCTTGGTAAGAGGTCTTGAAAACAATTCAATGGAATTGTCACCTTGTTAGAGGATTTACAATATGGTTGTTAAACCAACTCGGTTAAGAGATTTAGAATTCACTGTTACAATGATAAGAAGGTAACAATGAAAAATGACCTGTATAATAATGCAACTGTCTTGCTGATTACAGATCTTTGTTCTGCATATGTGTGATCCTTCCTGATCGAATAAATCTGTGCTGCACCTCAAGGATATCTGAACATCCTTCACAAATTCGTACACACCTTTCCTGTCTTTCTTCTGTAAATCTTCTGCTATGTTTCTTGTTTATTTTTCACATTTGACCTTTTATTTATATGATTTTAGATTTGTCAAATCGACATTATTTAGTATAACAGTCGGCTGAATTAAGCAAACTCTATTTGCAAAAATCCTTCAAGGGCCGACAGTGCTCGGTGACCATAACTTTCTATAATCTTTCAGAGACCGAGGGAACTCGGTAAACACCGACAATCCTTTACCTTCGATAACCGACTGAACTCGGTAAATACTAACTTTTCTTCGACAACCGACTGAACTCGGTAAATACTAACTTTTCTTTCACAACTGACTGAACTCGGTAAATACTAACTTTTCTTCGACAACCGACTGAACTCGATAAATACTGAATTTCCTTTGGTAACCGAGTGAACTCGGTAGACACTGATTTTCTTTGATAACCGAGTGGACTCGGTAAGCACTAATCTTCCTGTCTGGCAGACCAACTGAGCTCGATAGGAACTGATTGCTGCAGACTATGACATTGTGTGACATCAAAGACAATACATAATTTGAGTAGCAATTTCCTTCAGACAATTGTTTCCAACAATCTCCCTCTTTGGCATTGATGGCAACACAATATGTCATAGCATACGAAATTTGAAAGAGTTAGCTCGGTTCAGATTCAAATCTCCCTCTGTCAGCAAATTTCCTTTATCCTGAAAATTCTTCCTTCTGACTATTGAAAATTTCTTGAAGTAATAGTAAAGACATAGCAAACACTCCCTCTTTGACAACACATGCCAAAGACAATTCACATATTACCAGTGTAAATTAATGTACCTCAAGTACTGATTCATATGCAATGATTCCTTGAATATGCTGCATCAACTAGTTGATTTTTAATCATTTTCTGGTTGATGCATCACTAAAACTGTATTTAGTGAGCCTCGGATAGGGGAATGACCCCTAACTTACCTCTTAGATACACAAATGCATCCTTAGGTAATGGTTTGGTAAAAATGTCTGCAATCTGTTCTTTTGTATGAATATATTCTAATCTGATTTCCTTGTCCTGCACCAATTCTCTGACAAAGTGATATTTAATAGCAATGTGCTTGGTTTTGGAATGCATCACTGGATTCTTTGAAATGTTTATTGCACTGGTATTGTCACAAAATATAACAACTGGTTCTTTGATTTCAACCTTCATACCTTCTAATAGCTGTTTAAACCAAACAATATTTGAACAGTTTACTGCAGCAGCAACATATTCTGCTTTAGCTGTGGATTGAGATGTGCAATTCTGCTTTTTACTAGTCCAGGATACCAGTCTTTTTCCAAGAAAAAATGCTCCACCACTTGTGCTTTTTCTGTCATCAATGTTTCCTGCCCAATCAGCATCAGTAAACACTTTCAAGTCTAGATTGCCTCCAAATTTATACCACAAACCATATTCTTCAGTTCCTCTTAAGTATCTTAAGATTCTTTTGATTGCCATCATATGATTTTCCTTAGGTTTTGCTAAGAATCTAGCTACTATACCGACTGCTAAGGCAATATCAGGTCTTGTATGTACTACATACTGCAATTTTCCAATCATAGATCGGTATAGGGTCTGATCAACTTCTTTTGAATCATCATTTTTGGTAAGTTTCAGTCCAATACACATGGGTGTACCAACTGGTTTTGAGTCTTCCATACCAAACTGCTTAAGTATTTCCTTAATGTATTTTGATTGAGTAATGTATATACCATTCTTGCTTTGCTGAATTTGAAGACCAACAAAGAATTTTATTAAACCAAACATAGACATTTCAAATTCTTTGTTCATTTGCTCTGAAAATTCTTTGCACTGATCCTCATTCCCTGTAAATATAGTATCATCTACAAATATTTTTGCTAATACAATTTTGTCATCCGGTCCTTCTTTAATATACAGATTACTGTTATCATTGGCTCTTTTGAAATTAATCTGTATCAAATAGTTATGGAGTCTTTCATACCATGCTCTAGGAGCTTGTTTCAAACCATACAATGCTTTGTGTAACCTGCAGACCATGTCCTTTTTATCTGGATCAACAAAACCTTCAGATTGTTCAATGTAGACTTCTTCATCAAGAATTCCATTGAGAAATGCAGATTTTATATCCATCTGATATACCTTAAATCCTTTATGTGTTGCATAAGCAAGTAGAGTTCTTACACCTTCTAATCTTGCAACAGGAGCAAAAGTTTCTCCATAATCTATACCTTCTTCTTGAGAATAACCTTTACATACCAATCTTGCTTTGTTTCTAGATACTTGACCATCTTCATTCAGCTTATTCCTGAATACCCATTTTGTTCCAATTATATTCTTATCTTTAGGTCTAGGTACAAGAGTCCATGTTTTGTTCTTTTGTATTTGTTCTAATTCTTCATTCATTGCTTCAATCCAACTTTCATTTTCCAATGCATCTTTGATATTTCTAGGTTCAAAATCAGTAAGTAGACATGTACCTTTTAGCTTTCTTCTGGTCATAGTACCATCTGATTTGTTTCCAATGATTTGATCTGGTGTATGATGTCTTCTGACATATTTGGCTAGTATAGGTTCCTTGCTTTTTGAATGATTCATGCTGTTGTCTTCTAGGATCTCTTCTTTAGGTTGCTCGGGCTTGGTAGATATTTGCTCGGTAACTTCAGGCTGAGACTCGATCTGAATTTCTTCCTGTGACTCAGTTTGAACTTCTTCCTGTGACTCGGTAACTATGCTCAGCTCGATAGATATAGTTTCCTTATTGATAGTTGTGCCTGCCAATGTTTTAGGTTCAATGTAAACGAATCTTCTGTAGTTCTCAGGTTCCCTTTTGCTTTCTTCTTCAGTCTTTTTTGCAAACTCATCAAATTTTACATGTATACTTTCTATGACTTTGTGAGTAGATAAGTTCAGACATTTGTATGCCTTGCTTTTGCTAGAATATCCTAGGAATATTCCTTCATCACTTTTCACATCAAATTTATTTCTTCTGGATTCTTTTAAGATATAACACTTGCTACCAAATATTTTCATGTAACTTACATTGGGTTTATAGCCATACCATAATTCATAAGGAGTTTTGAATGTGTCTTTCTTCAATTGTACTCGGTTCAAGGTATGAACTGCAGTGCTGATAGCTTCCTTCCAGTACTTTATAGCGATGTTCTTTTCTATCATTAGAGTCCTTGGACAATCCATAATAGATCTGTTTCTTCTTTCTGCTATTCCATTCTGCTCAGGAGTTCTAGGAGCTGATACCTGTCTTTTGATTCCTCTTTCAATGCAAAAGTTGTTAAAATCATGGGAGATGAATTCACCACCTCTGTCAGATCTTAAGCATTTCAATCTTTTCCCTGTTTCCTTTTCCACTCTTGCTAAGTACCATTTGAACTTTTCAAATGATTTTGATTTCTCTCTTAAATACATAACAGTCATCATTCTAGAATAATCATCAACGAAAAGAATAAAGAATTTATCTCCAGTATAGCTTTGTATTCCAATAGGTCCACATAAATCAGTATGCACAATTTCCAAAATTTCTTTAGACTGATAGTTCTTGCTCTTGAAACTAGTTTTACTCATTTTGCCAATCTGACAATTCTTACATAGAACAGTATCAGGTTTCTTCAAAGTAGGAATGCCTCTAACCTTCTTGAATTTGCTTATTTTTATCATGTTATCAAAATTCACATGACATAACCTTTTGTGCCATAGCCAACTTTCTTCAGTTTGAGCAATAAAGCATGAATATTCACTGAGATCAAGATAAAATAAGTTACCTTTTGTTTGTTTGCCTGATCCAATGAGTTTTCCTTTTCCATCCAGCAGTCTTGCTTGACCATTCATGAATTCAACCTTGAAACCAGTGTTGATTAGCTGTGCTACACTTAGAAGATTATGTTTTAGTCCTTCAACCCAATAAGCATTATCACATATGAGTTCTTTGGTTAATGAGATTCTTCCTTTTCCTTTTATACAACAAGGTTCATTGTTTCCAAATCTTACATTACCACTATCACAGTCTTCTAGATATTCAAATTTTGTCTTGTCCCCAGTCATGTGGTGTGAACATCCGCTGTCTATTATCCATATATCATCTTTGCTTATATGAGAAATAAGTGCCATCTTATCTTCATCATCATCAGATTCATCTTTTATAGCAATAAAGACAATTTCTTCTTCACTATCATCAGAATCTTTAGCCATAAAACATGTTTTCTTACCTTTATCCTTGTATGATTTGAAATTCTTTTTGCCATAGTGCTTGTGACTTCTCTTCTCTTCCTTGACTTTCTTGTTTGGGCACCTAGCTGCAATATGTCAAATTTCTTCACATGAAAAATAGATTAAAGGAGTTTTACCTTTATATTTACCTTTCCCTCTAGAGTACTTCTTTGCAAGTAATGCTTCTACAATTTCAAGATCACTATCAGAACTTTCTTCTGATACTTCTTCACTTTCTGACTGAACTTCTTTAATTTTCTTGTTCTTCTTTAGTGAAACCTTGGCCTCAAATGCTGATTCAATATTTTTGGAACTAGGAACATAGTTGTCATAGTTGTCTAATTCAAAGGCTGTCAATCTTCCAACTAAAGCATCCAAAGTTATATTGTGGTTTGTTTCACATCTTCTTTCATGAATAGCTGATACTCTTATTGCATAGATAGGGAGTAATGTTCTGAGTACCTTACTTATAACAGTTTCATCTGAGATTGTTCCTCCAGAAGCTCTAATTGCACTTACACTTGCTTTGATTCTTTCAACATATTTTGCAATGTTTTCATCTTCCTTCATATTCATCTTGTCAAACTGTCCTCTTAGGCTTTCTGCTTTGGCTCTTTTCACATTTGCATCACCACCATATATTTTCTTCAGTGCCATCCACATTTCATATGCAGTAGTGCAGTCTTTAATATCATCAAATTCTTCATAGCTAAGAGCAGACGCAATGTCTATCATCATGGTGTTGTGAGTCTTTTTATCTGCAATGTCTTCAATAGTTAATGCGCCATTAGGAATTGTGTATTCTTCATCAATGTATTTGCATCCTGAATCACCAATGGAAGCCAGATGAAGTCGCATGAGACCTTGCCATGCTGAAAAGTTATCTCTGTTGAACTTTGGAATTTCCCTCTTGTAAGACATCCTGATCTTTAGCTTAGGTCCTTCAAACCCTTCCTGCAAGTACCAAAAGCTCTGATACCAATTGATGGAATATGGATGAAGTGACTGAGAGGGGGGGGTGAATCAGTCAACCATAAATCTCTTCACAATTAATTCTTTCCAGATCCCTTAGGATATCTTAACAATGTTATCTATTTTAGCACTCGGTAAATAGACTGCAGTAACTTTGAAGATGCAAAAAGTATTAGCAAAATTATCTTTTAGATATTCATCAGTACTGGTGTATGATTAAGATAGCAATTAAGAACACAAGAGACACAAGATTTAACGTGGAAACCCAATATGGGAAAAACCACCAATGTATCTAGATACTGATTTTCACTTTTCTGAAGTGATGCCCGGTTAGAAGCCAACCCGGTAAAAGGTTACAAAACACACTGTTAGGTGTGACCTTGTTAGAGGATTTAAAACACCCTGCTAGGAGTGGCCTGGTAAGAGGTCTTGAAAACAATTCAATGGAATTGTCACCTTGTTAGAGGATTTACAATATGGTTGTTAAACCAACTCGGTTAAGAGATTTAGAATTCACTGTTACAATGATAAGAAGGTAACAATGAAAAATGCCCTGTATAATAATGCAACTATCTTGCTGATTACAGATCTCTGTTTTGCATATGTGTGATCCTTCCTGATCGAATAAATCTGTGCTGCACCTCAAGGATATCTGAACATCCTTCACAAATTCGCACACACCTTTCCTGTCTTTCTTCTGTAAATCTTCTGCTATGTTTCTTGTTTATTTTTCACATTTGACCTTTTATTTATATGATTTTAGATTTGTCAAATCGACATTATTTAGTATAAAAGTTGGCTGAATTAAGCAAACTCTATTTGCAAAAATCATTCAAGGGCCGACAGTGCTCGGTGACCATAACTTTCTATAATCTTTCGGAGACCAAGGGAACTCGGTAAACACCGACAATCCTTTACCTTCGATAACCGACTGAACTCGGTAAATACTAACTTTTCTTCGACAACCAACTGAACTCGGTAAATACTAACTTTTCTTCGACAACCGACTGAACTCGGTAAATACTAACTTTTCTTTGACAACCGACTGAACTCGGTAAATACTGAATTTCCTTTGGTAACCGAGTGAACTCGGTAGACACTGATTTTCTTTGATAACCGAGTGGACTCGATAAGCACTAATCTTCCTGTCTGGCAGACCGACTGAGCTCGGTAGGAACTGATTGCTGCGAACTATGACATTGTGTGACATCAAAGACAATACATAATTTGAGTAGCAATTTCCTTCAGACAATTGTTTCCAACACCATTAACATTGTTGGACCATTATACATCCCTTACGACATTTTAAGACATATATGACCCATTTAGATCATCAAGACCCATTAATATATCTCAGGTTTCCTTATGACACATTTATGTACATCTTAGATTTAATTAATATTATACAAGGATCCACTAATGAAATGGAGGACCCCTTAGGACCTTTTATGTTACCCCCAACCCCTTAAGACACTCTACCTGTCCCTTATTCATCCCGTACATTATCTTAAGACACATCTAGGAGTCATTGTTACCCATGACCCCTTAAGATAGTCTAGGACCACTTATATTGCACCTATGACCCATTAACATTCTAGGACTCTTATCTGGATCCCTTATGAAATCTTAGGATGCCCAAGACCCATTAAAGAATCTTAGGATGTCCTAGGACCACTTAGACCACTTATCACATCTATGACCCATTAATATTATTGGACCATTATGCATCCCTTATGATATTTTAAGACATATATGACCTATTCAGATCCTGAAGACCCATTATACATACAAGGATCCACTAATGTAACCTAGGACCTCTTAGGACCTTTTATGTTACCCACGACCCCTTAAGACACTCCATGACTCTTATCTATACCTTAGGACCTCTTATGTTACCCACGACCCATTAAGACAATCAAGGACCACTTACGTTACCCATGACCCCTTAAGACACTCTAGGTCATATTAGGTCCTAATAGATCACATTAAGTCATATTAGGAAATAAGGTATGTCTAAGTTGTTTCTCTACTTAAAGACCTAACTAGACCTATTAAGACCAAGTAGACCTAACTAGGACCTATTAGGACCAATCAAATAGGTATTAGGTCTTTAACCAACATTAGTCTGACCAATTAGATGTATTAGGACCTATTAGGTCCAAATAGACCTAACTAAACCTATCTAGACCTATTATGACCAATTAGACAAGTAACTAGACCAATTAGGACCTATTAGGACCAAAATTTAGGACCTATTAGACTTAACTAGACCTAACTATACCAAGACCAATTACGACCTATTAGGAACAAAATTTAGGACCCAATTATCTACCTAATTAGAACCAATTATGACCAATTAGAACTAATTAGGACCTAATTAGACTCAATTAGAACCAATTATGACTCAATTAGAATCAATTAGAACCAATTAGGACCTAATTAGACTTAATTAAAACCAATTATGACTCTAGGACCACTTATGTTAAGACTTAATAAGACCTCTTATGTTATCTATGACCCCTTAAGACCTAATTAGTACATCTTAGGACCCTTAAGACCTCATAAGACCAATTATGTTACCCATGACTCCTTAAGACACTCTAGGACCACTTATGTTACTCACGACCCTTTATGTACATGCATTTTTAGTAAATATTAAAGTTAGTCCTATGACCCATTGATGTACATGTCAGGTTTCATTAATACATACTATGATGTCCTATGCCCCATTGATGTCTTATCTATACCTTACGGCCTCTTATGTTATCTACGACCCCTTAAGACCTATGTAGGACATCTTAGGACCCTTAAGACCTAATAAGACCACCTATGTTACCCACAACTCCTTAAGACACTCTAGGACCACTTATGTTACCCACGACCCCTTATGTACATACATTTTTAGTAAATATTAAAGTTAGTCCTATGACCCATTAATGTACATGTTAGGTTTCATCAATACATACTATGATGTCCTATGACCCATTGATGTCTTATCTATACCTTAGGACCTCTTATGTTATCTACGACCCCTTAAGACCTAATAAGACCTCTTATGTTATCTATGGCCCCTTAAGACCTAATTAGTACATCTTAGGATCCTTAAGACCTAATGAGATCACTTATGTTACCCACGACTCCTTAAGACACTCTAGGACCACTTATGTTACCCATGACCCCTTATGTACACACATTTTTAGTAAATATTAAATTTAGTCCTATGACCCATTGATTTATATGTTAGGTTTCATTAATACATACTAGGATGTCCTATGACCCATTGATGTCTTATCTATACCTTAGGACCTCTTATGTTACCCATGACCCCTTAAGACCTAATAAGACCTCTTATGTTATCTACGACCCCTTAAGACCTAATTAGTACATCTTAGGACCCTTAAGACCTAATAAGAACACTTACGTGACCTAATAAGACCTATAATTCTATATATTTAGATATTTGTTTCCATTTTACATGCAGTTATAACATGTAATCATAGGATCGATTAGTACATACTAGGATGTCCTATGACATGTATATGTTAGGTTTCATTAATACATACTAGTATGTCCTATGACCCATTGATGTCTTATCTATACCTTAAGACCTCTTATGTTACCTTAGGATCGTAATCAGTAGAAATCAAAGGAACATCATTGAAGTTTTCATCTTCATCTCTATCAAATGTATCAGTAACAACTAGTGGAACTAGATTCCATGCGCCTACATATCCACGATCTTGATTGATACATTCCTCATAATTGTCAGCAGTGTAGTGACAACAAAAGCATGAATAGTCCCTAGTGTTCAACATCCAATTGCGACAATTCATACTCATAACTGAATGAAAAGATCGTATCTTTTCTATCCTATTGCAACCATGCATAATTTTTCTATCCACACCTGAACAAATGTATATATAATAAATTCTATATAAATATAATTTGAATAAAAAATATCATAAAATTTTAAACACTTTCAAATAATTTAAAAATGTCTGCATACCTTTTATCTCCCAAAATTTTCTATATGGCACTGCCTGAGTCAATCCTGATGATGTGTCATTCTCATTTGGTGCAAAATGTGTCTAGCACCATTCAACCACATCATGTGCATTTTTTATATGCACTCCCTTATAATTCATTTGATACTTTAGTATAGCATGTTTGATGCAAGCTCCGACACCATCATGTTCACCTTTTCCATGTCCACTCTCAAAGAAACTCCAGACATGTGGTATGTTTTCATTACGATACTATCTACATAGTGCATAAAATGGTCTCGATGATTTGAATTGTGCAACACATCCATCTAACCAAAAATAATGTTTATCAATTTTTATACCTTTTTCTTTCAAATTTGCAAAAAACATCTTGAAGCAGTGTTCCACATAATGAATGTCATGCTCTCTATCATCACTTTATATAAAAATGATATTCCTTCTTGATGACTCGTGCTTCAAATGTGCTCTAAATACCATCCAAATATAATTGTGCATGTCGATAACACACATGTACCATAATAGTAATTTTCTCTGAAAAATAATATTCTGACTGAATTGCCTTTTGATGAACAGAAGAATAATTTTTTGCAAAATCAACAACTGATACAATAGTTCCAAGTGGGAAATTGTCTCTCAATGTTTGAAATTGTTGTGCTTGCCACTTTGCAAAAAAACATGATGAACGTAGGGTTGAATCAATTTTTTAAATTTTTTCATAAATAATCCAACATTTATCTCCTCTTCAACATATTCTAGCGTAAAAGTACAAACCTGTGTCACACTTTTATAAAGGAAATGGACAACAACATACAAATTTTTAAACTTTGACGATATAAAAATGGCATTTGTGTTTAGAATTTGAAGATGATGTAAACTAATGAAATGTGTAAAATTTGAGGAAAAAAACTTTGAACAAAATTTGACATAGTTTTCTAATTTTTTAAGTCCATTTTTTTATTGTTGAAATATGCTGAAAATCTAGGGTCTAGTCCGCGTTATCAAATTTTATGCAAATAATATTTTTTTACTCTGATTTCATAATATGTTTTAGATGACATGTACAGCTAGTGCATAAAAATAGAAAGATTGCATTTCAGTAAATATTTTGTCTGTTATAACTATCCAAAGTCAATGTTACCCGAAATCAATAGTTTTTAGTCCGCGTTAACTTTTTCCTATCAAGTCTACAACATTTTTTAAAAAATTACATATTATTGAAGAGGACTCCCTCCTCTAGTGTTAAATATAAGTTTTTAATTTTTCTGACATGATTTGATAGTTTTAATATTTTTCGAATGAGCGTGTTCTTAAATGTTAAAATACCTACTTGAAGTAATTTCAATTTATAATATATTATATGGAATCAAAACATGATAAAAATAATATGATTATAATCTTGACTCTGAGATCTAGAAAACACTATTTTTAGATTTTACAGAAAGGTAAATTTTGATAGAGAATCGAAGCCCAGAAGTGAGAACTTTTGAATCATCCCAATTTTTGCTTACTTGGCTGACATGTGGGATGCCACATAGATGGGTTTCACCGAATCCAGTTCGGCCGAACCCCTATGGCCGGTTTGGTGACCAAACCCAGTCACATGTGGGCTAAACCCCTAAATCTCAATTTTACCCATTTTTTTTAAATAAAAATCAGTTTTTTTTTAGTTTTTTAAATAAAATCATTTTTAGGCTTTTTAGTTTTTTGAGATTTATAAATTATTTTAATTTTATTTGTAAGATTTAAATAGTTTTTATTTTAAATTAAGTGTTTTTTAATAGTTTTTTAAAATTTATTAATGATTTTTATTTGATATTTAGGTATTGCATGTGAAATTTATTGTAGATTTATATTTATTAATGATTTTTATGACTTTAATTTTATTCAATTTTTTTTGTTAATAAGATTTTGGTCAGTATTCGATATATATGTTTACAGATTTTAGCTCTGATATTGAATTTAAGAATTGTGAAAGCTTTGGAAAACTTGAATCTGAACAGTTTTTGCAAATGGGGAATAAAAGAAATAGAATCAGAAAATATGATCGAACAAAGGATGACAAAAAATATCATAAAATAGATAATCAAGATCAACCTGTTGAAGTTCAAGAAGATCAGCAAGAACCTATTGATATTGAAGAAGATCAGCAAGAACCTATTGATATTCAAGAAGATGCAACTGAAACAGGGGAACAAATTGGTAGTTCCAGAGGTGGAAATATATCTTTTGGCATGGGCAATTTGAATGAGATGAATGAGGGTTTACTTTTCAATCAACTTTCATCAGAAGAAATGTTATCTAAAAGTACAATTAAAAATCATTGCAAAAAACTTTGGGATGAATACTTTGAAAATAAAAGTATGGTTGGAAGAGCTCAATTATTTGTTAAGTTATTCAGGAAAAAACAAATGACTCCTATTTTGGAGTTGTTGGGTGTTGACAACAAGAAAAAGTCAGGAGACAATGTAAATTGAACAATAGTTCAAAATTTTCAAGATGCATTGAATAGCATTAATAACTCAAGTCAAGGAGCTGATTTAAGTGCTGCATGTAGAGCAATTATGACTACTTTATCTTGTACGAGGTTGACACAGAGAAAGCAAGTGAATGCAATTTATGATTTACTAAATGTATCTAGAAGAACTATTCAAAGATATATCAGGAAGAGAAATATGTTAGATGAAAACATTGAACAAAATTGGGTAAGTATTTGTAGGCTTCCTCGAAAAGACAAAATTTCTAAAGATGTAAAAAAACTAGTCATTCAAAATTGGACCGCTCACTCTCATGTTTCTTCTAATAGAAGAGATACAATACAGATGAAAGATGAAGAGACTAGTATGAAAATTGCACATCCAAAACATTTTATAGATACAACAGAAAGTGAATTATTTGAAGAATTCAAGAAAGAATTTTTAGATGTGAAAATATGTCAGAGAATGTTTGAGAGGTTGTTCCCTTTCTTTGTATGCATAAATAAGGTTTGTGAAACTTGTTGTCAAAATCATGTTGAGTTTCATCTATACCTGCAATCATATAAAAAAGTTATGGTAGTTCTTGATTCAAATATGGTCATCCCTAGAAGTAGGACACAATTTGTGAAATCTATTTTATGTGATAAATTAGAAGATTCAAATGAGCTCAAAGTATAGTGTATAAAGAATGCATGCAGTGATTGTGGAGGTTTGCATAAATTTCCATTGCAAATTGACAATATTAATGTTTCAACACTAGTTTTGTGGAAAAGATTTGAATATGAGACATATCAAACAAGGAGCGGAGATGAATCCAAAAAAAATGTTTTGAAGGAGAGTAAATTTCCCTACATTGAGTTTATGACTATATTTCATACTCTCATTTATCCACATATCCAGCATTGTCATGGTGCACAATGGCAAGCTAAATAGTTTCGTGATTCGAAAGATTGTTTTCCTCTTGGTTGTATTCTTTCAATTGTAGATTTTGCTGAGAACTATACATTTTCCCCTCAAAAAGAGCTTCAAGCTCAATATTATCATTTTGATCAGGTTGCAATATTTGTGCAAGTGACCTATAGACATGCACAATATGATTTGGATGAGGTAAAAATTTTTGATCCAAATGAACGCATTATCATCAAGGAGGTTCATTTCTATATTAGTGATGATAAGGTTCATGATAGGAGCTATGTGGCTCATTATTTTGCAATGTTTTTTGAAGACATTGCAAATCGCAGGATAAAGGCTTCGCAACATTGGATTTGGTTTGATGGTTGTGCAGGTATGTGTACTAATACTTCAATTTATTTTCATTTTCATTTCATTTTTTGTTAAATCATTAAAGGATGACATGTATGTATGCACATGTGCAACTTAATTTTGCAGGACAATTTAAATCTGCAAAAGCCTTTAATTGGCTAGCCATGCAACATGCTAGATGTAATGTTAAATTTTTGTGGAACTTCTTTGAAAGTGGACATGGAAAAGGAGAGCACGATGGAGCAGGAGCATGTGTGAAGCGTGCACTTCACCAACATGAACTTGCAGGTACACATGATGTTCAATAGTTATACATAGGTAACATGATAGACCTATTTATACATAGGTTCAATAGTTATACATAGCTTAGATCTATTTTCTTTAAACTGATAATTCAAAAATATACATAGGTAACATGATAGACAATTCAAAGAAAATTATTGAATGGTGTCAAAGTCATTTTGCTCCTCAAGACACCAAATACAACAAACATTATTTTTGGGAAGTGAAAGGTAATTTATATTTTGTTACATAAAATTTTAATTTCGTGTTCATGTCTATCTTTTCACAATTGAATTGATTTAAAAATGTACAACTTTTATTTCATATTTGTAACAGATATAGACCGATCTAATCCTTACAATTGTCAAAGAATTGTTGGTATTAGAAGTTTACATCAATTGATCACTACAGGACAACACAAGCCTATTTTGATTCAAGTAAGAGAAAAATCATGTTTTTGTGCTCACTGCATTGAGGACAATCCATTAAGTCAATGTGAGAATATTGAAAATGGATATGTTTCACGATGGGATATGAAGGAGTTAATCAGAATTCCTCCTTATGAAGATGATGACATTAACATAAACATTCATGATCCTATATATTCAGCTGATAATGAGCATGTCTCTGATCTAGTTGTTACAGGTGCGTGCACATACATATTCTTTTATTTAATTTTAATTTATCATATTTAAGTGATGTTTAATTTTAATAGAATCCATTTGTATGTAGGTGATATTTTTGCTGTAGTTGCGGAGCCTGACAATATAGAAAGTGTAGATTATTATCTACTAAGATGCATGAAAGCAAAATACAAGTTGATAGAACAAATTGTAGATGATGATGAACAAACATATCCAACTAGTTCAGTTGTTATTGAAGGAACCTAT
Organism: Chamaecyparis obtusa; assembly: GCA_027943335.1. NCBI lineage: Eukaryota > Viridiplantae > Streptophyta > Pinopsida > Cupressales > Cupressaceae > Chamaecyparis > Chamaecyparis obtusa. The sequence continues at coordinate 98,860 of BSBK01007195.1, read as the reverse complement.
TATCAACAAAAAAAGGTTGACAAAAATGGTGTTCAATTTGAGGAATACATGTCTGACAAAAAATTTCTACATTACAATCACTTGGTTATAGCAACAAAGCTGCAATTCGAAGCATTGCCAAAAAAATGAGGTGCCAAAATTTAGAAGTGGAGGTTGTCTATTGAAGAACATGAAAAACTTTTGGAGATAATGAAAGATAGAGAGGATCCAGACTATATGTATCAGAAGCTTTAGAACTCTATAAGCTTCTGAATAAACTTCCTTTTGTAGCTCTTGTACTTTCATATTTGAACTCTATCTAGCTTGAAGTTTCATGTTTGAGCTCATATATATAGCAAATATGTTTTTATGTATGTATGTATGTAATCATGCTTTAGTTAATTATATGTTTTACTTTAATTATGTTAAAATTTTAGTTAGATTAGTTAGTTATGTCGGTTAGATTAATTAATTTTACGTTAGTTAAAGATGTTCAATAACATTAGTTATCTAATTATGTTCACTAATTAGATTAGTTAAAGATGAAATAACAAATTAGTTAACTAATTATGTTTGTTAGATTAGTTAATTTTATGTTAGTTAAAGATGAAATAACATTAGTTATCTAATTATGAACTCACTAATTATATTAGTAATTGTTAGTTAATTTATCTAATTATCTAATTATGTTCACTAATTAGATTAGTAATTAGTTATCTATTATGAACTATCTAATTATGTTCACTAATTAGAATAGTAATTTTGTTAGATTAAAGTAATTAGATTAGTAATTAGTTATCTAATTATGTTATCTAATTATATGCACTAATTAGAATAATGTAATTGTTAGTTAAGTAGTTACAAATACTTAATTAATTTGTATGTACTCAAATGATTAATTAACTCACCTTAAGACATTACAAATATTTAAAATAACATTAAAAGTACATGACATATAACATAATGTACATACATCTAGTTCATGCACATAAAAATAAGTCTAAAAGATGAAATAACATTAACTATACATGGCACAATATATAATGTACATACATTAACACGTGTACACAAAAAATAAGTCTAAAAGATGAAATATGTAATAAGTCTAATAATGTTATGTAACCATATAACCATGTAACCATATACCACATGTAACTCTATAAGCATATAACCATATGTACCATGTAACTGGATATATAACCATGAAATATCTAATATGAAACAGTCTAAAATGAAATGTCACATGAAATATAGACACTCAACTAGGGCCTTGTCCAGATCCGTGACCTGATGTCGGTGCACCACCTCCTCCTGATGCCGCTCCACCTCCTCCTGATGTCTATGTACAATAAACAAAATACATGTCACACATATGTGTCATGTACATATATAATAAATTTTAAATACTTATGATCATAGAAAAATTAATTTTTTCAACAAACATCTTGATATACCTGTGTATCATGTTGGATAGGGTCACGTGGAGTCTGTAAATCTCCATATCTAGGTGCATCAGGTGGAACAACACCAATCAAACCCCCTAATGCTCTACCAATAGTGCTCCAGTCACTCGAATCACATGGTATATCCAAAGGATCAATAGTAAAGACCTGACGACCTCGACACATTGATGAAGTGCTCTGAGTGGTCTGATGAAGAGCTGTAGGTGGTGGTGCAGTAGGTGAAGGACCTATGGTTGGTGCTATAGGTGGAGGACCTATGGGTGCTGTAGTCTATTGAGCACCTATGGGTGGTGTACACTACTATGAACCTGTGGGTGGTGTAGTCTGCTGAGCACTATATGTCTTGACAAATGCAGGAACCTCCCCGAGTGACATGCCAGTAAGCATCTGTATGGTCTGATATGCCAAAAGTAAATCACTGGATAAATATGCACTCATGTGTCACAAATGGTCCATATCTGATATAGCTACAACCTCTAGAGGAGATGGTATGTCGACTATATCATATAAGTCACCACCACTACATGATGCACCAGGCTGTGTAGGTGTAGGAATTGTTGAACATGAACGTAACAAATATCTACCCACACGATCAGATGACATCTCTTGAACCTATGTGGTGATAGTAGCTATGCTAGAATACACATCAGTCCTCAGCGTCTCATCTGTCGTAGCCCCTCCTACTACTTCCAAACCTTTTGGTATGACCAAAAGGTTTGGACCCACCCTTGCCCTCTTATCAGTAGGCACAGGGGCATCAGGTGCTCTAAACCTGTCAGATAATCTACCCTTCCATTGCCCAACATAACCAGGAATATCTGTATAATCAACATCCAAATGCAAATGAAATTCTGCATACAATTGTTTGCAGAAATATAGTGGCAGCTCATCCTTCTAGGGCCACCTGTGCTGGGAGGCCAATGATCGAGGATATATGAAGGGTCCCACAAGGTCATCCTCACATCTCATCACCATATATCCTCTCACCTTCTTCTTATCTAAATAATGAGGAAACATACCCTTCACCATAAGGGTGGTAACAAGTGTATCAATGGTGTTGTACTTCACAGTGCCAGTGACACTATGAGACAAAGAAGTTTAGAATCTATGAGCACTAATTTCATCGTATGGGTTGTATTATTGAATAGTGTCAATCATACATAACAAATCATCTCTAATAACATTCACACTATCCCTATGAGGGCTAGTGGTGGATGAAACTAACGTCTCCTCCAAAATCTATAGTGCTCGTCCCAATCTGTCAATAGTATCTACAAATAACTTCTGTCTAGCCTCAGCTGTATCAGCTGATGCGTGAGAGCTATGACTACGAGCACTACTACCCCCCCCCCCATGAACACTAGCCTCACCAAAATCTACGGAAGCTCTACCGGATGCCATGTGTAATAGATAAACAATCTGAATATATATATATAGAGATCACTACATGCATGTACATAAAAATTTAAGAAACATACATGTTACAAATTTAAATATGCATACATGAACTATAAATTTAAACATGCATATAAATTAGTTATCTAATTATGTTCACTAATATTGTTATATTAGTAATTATGAACTCACTAATTATGTTGACTAATTAAGGTTAGGGTTATAACTATGATTAATTTGCATGTGAGTATTTACATTGGGTTTTAGTTTACAAATTTATGGTTTTTTAAGGTTGAGGTTAGGTTCTTGATGTTGAATATAATTATACATTATAGTTGGGTTAAGTTATCTAATTATCTAATTATGTTCACTAATTAGATTAGTAAAATTTTGTTAGATTAGTAATTAGTTATCTAATTATGTTATCTAATTATGTTAACTAATTACATGTTCACTAATTAGATTAGTAATTAGTTATCTAATTTTATGTTGACTAATTTTAAGGTTAGGGTTATAGATAATATTATTGGTAGGGTTAGAGTTAGGTTTATCGTTATAGTTACAGTTGTGATCAATGTGTAGGGTTAAGATTAGGATTAGGTCTAGGGTTTAAGGTTAGGATTATGGTTAGGGTAAAGACATACATTGTAGATAGTATAATGGATGAGATTAGAGCTTAGGATTAGGATTATCATTAGGGTTATGGTTTCCATCATGGTTAGTATTATGGTTAAGGTTGGGATATTGATTAGGGTTGTGATTGGGGTGTAGGATTAGGATATCATCAAGGTTAGGGTAAATACTTCATGGTTAGTAGTATGGTTAGTGTTAGGATTTTGATTGTGGTTAGAGTTAGGATAAAGGTTTAACATTAAGCCTAAGAATATAGTTTGGGTTAGTGTTAGGATCAAGCTTAGGATCAATGTTAAGATTAAAATTTTATAGTTAGGATTTGGTTTAGGTTTATAATTATGGTTTACCATTTCTAATTATATTTTAGCATTTATGGTCAGGGTTTAGCATTTAATTAGTATATGACTATTGTTAGGGTTGGGGTTTAGGCTTTTGGTTATACTTATAATTACATTTAGGATTAAGTGTTAAGGTTTAATGTTAGGGTTAGGTTTATGGTTAGGGTTAGAAATTTGTTTAGGGTTAGGGTTTGAATTATGGTTACAATTAGGATTGTGGTTAGGCTTTGGATTATAGTTAGGGTTAGGGTTTTGGTTATTGTTACAATTAATATTTAGGGTTAGTTAGGATTAAATTGTTAGGGTTAGAATTAAAGGTTAATGGTTACAATTACAAGTATGATCAAGGTTTAGGGTTACAATTTGTGTTAGGATTATCTATAATATGTTAGGGTTCTAGGATTAAAGTTAGGATTATAGTTAGCTATGTTCTTAAGTTTAACTATGATTAACTATGTTCACTATGTTAACTATGTTCTTAAGATTAACTATGGTTAACTATGTTATTAAGTTTAACTATGGTTAACTATGTTAACTACATGTTTAACTATGTTAACTATGTTTCACTATGCCTAACTATGTTAAATTTAAAAATAAAATCAATTTAAACATATTAAATTTAAACTAAATTAACTATTTCATTTAAATTAAAAAAAAAAATAAACTATTTTATTTAAATTTTAAAAAAAACTAACTATTTTATTTAAATTTAAAAAAAAAATTAACTATTTTATTTAAATTATAAAAACAAATTAACTATTTTAGCACATTTTAAAAAATTAACTATTTTATTTAAATTAAAAAAACAAATTAAAAAACAATAAAACTATTAAAAAACATTAAAATTAAAAAAATAAAAAGAAACATACCTGGTTCAGCCGAAATCATCTTAAGCACTCCGCAAAATCTGCAAGGCACTAGTGAACAAATGAGCTCCGGAGGGCAATTTTCGCCTTTTATAATTTTTAAGGGTTTGGCCGAACCCCCCTTGGCGCCAGTTGGTGCCTCGTGGCTGCCACATGGGTTCGGCCAAACATGTTCCGGCCGAACCATGTCCAACCAAATCCCTTCCGGCTGAAACCCTCAAATTTGTCCTCTAGTGTGACACAGGTTTGTGCTTTCACCCAGCTAGAAAAGAATAAAGAAATTTTGATCAAACCTCCAGTTGAAAATAAAAGTACAAAATTGAAGGAAGGAACAAGTATGGTTGACCCAGATGAGATGGCAAAAAAATTCTTCCAAGACATCCATAACACTCAAAAGCAAATAGTGGATAGTTTGGCAGAAACTAGAGAGGCTTTGTGGTTATTGACAGAAAAACTCCAAGGAGTTGTATCTACTAATGAGAGAGGGAGAACTTCAGAGGAGCCAAGAAATTTGTAACCCACACCCTCTAAATCAACAAAGACTATTTTCTTACCTATAGATGAGCTATTGGCACCAAATCCATCCCTTAATCCTATGGAAGAGGTCACAGGTAACTTGATTGCACAGAGGGCTACTTACAATGGCTTAGATGATGACTTTTGCAGTTTCGTGCCTTTCAAAGAATATGTGGATATGATGAACACTATGATGCCTAAGAAAGAATATAAGAAGGAGAAGGGCATAAGTGGAAGAGAACTCAAAAATAAAATAAGCAAGTTTATAGAACCTACTTTTGATGAAACAAATAAAATTTCAGCTAGAGCATGGCTTCAAAAATTATAGACCTTCTTCACACTTAACCCCATGAAGAAGAGTGATGTCGTTCAATTCGGAAGTCTATAGTTGGAAGATGTAGCCTATGATTGGTGGTATCATGGAATGACTATTCAAGGTCATGATCAGGTAACTACATTTGATGATTTTAGTCAAAGAGTGATAGATAGATTTGATCTCAAAGATGATGAAGAGTATTTTAAAGAATTGTCAAAGTTGAGGCAAACCAAATCAGTTAATGAGTACGTAGAAGAGTTTCAAAAAGTGTCTATTATGGTACCTGATATGAGTGAAAAGAGGATTGTTTAGGGTATGTGCAAGATCATGAGGGGCCAAACTATGCCCTTAAGTGGCAATGAAAAATCAGCAAATCAGGGTTAGTCAACTTGACGTGAAAATTTCAACTAGCTATGAACCTAATATCGAAAATTTGTAAGAATAGAATCTATAGAAAATTGAATGTAGTTTCTAAACTACTAGGCCTTTTCTAAGAAAAATTTAGCATGATTGGTGAAAACTATAGATTTCAATGCAGCAGTACAAAAATTTTAGGAAAAAAATAAGTAGGTGTATGTCTGACCACCTTAATCATAATCAAATGATAATATTTTATTATAAGATTTTATATATAAGTAGTAGACTCATGACTGGATGTGATGCATATTTTTTTGTAATTTTATTCCAAAAAAAAATTAATTATGAAGGTTTTGCTACAACGTTTTCAAAATAAAAAAACTCCCGTGTCTGACCACCTTAACTCATTCAAAACTTTACAAAATTCTAAAAAAAAAAATTCCTTATAGTAGGTGAAGCATAGAATGTGACACATTTTTCAGATTTCAAAAATGTTATACCGTCTGAAAATTATTGTCATTTTTTAATCAATATATAAATCAGCACTTTAGAGGTAGCTCAATTAGAAAATAACTAATAATTACTTACCGAATTCAAAATTTGACAGCAATTCTATCGATAGAAAGCTGATAATCTCCTTAAGATACCCTTTTCATTTTATCAAATTCGGGTGAAAAAAAAATCATTAGCTACATTGTTAATGTTTTGAACTGACATCGCCACTTTTTGGCCCCTCACGATCTTGCACATACCCTTTATCTTTATCTTGATGGTTTCGAATATTTTGTTAAGGGTTTGGTTAAGGCTTTCTCACCCTCAACCTTACAGGAAGCTATAAAAAGAAGCTTGCAACTTGAAACTTGTGTGCCTATGAAACCAATCAGTAATAAAAAAACCCCAAATCTTTGGCAACACAAGAGGAATTTTCAAAAAAAGACTTTTCCAATACCACCACCAAATAATGTGATAAATGTAGCAAAAAATAAGGTAGATGAAGAGACTAGAAGTGAATTACGAAGGAAAAAGCTTTGTTTCACTTGTAGAGAGCCATGGGTTCCAGGACATAGATGTTTGGGGAAAGGTCAAGTGCAGTATATTGAAGTTGCTTTAGAATCTGATTCAGATGAGCATGAGGAATTTCATGACACTAAGGAGGAGGAAGAAGAAGAGAAAGAAAAAGAAATCAGAAAGAATGGCACTTTAGCAGCATTATTAGGAGTCCCAAGATACCATCCCTTTCAAATTTGAGGAGTAATAGTAGGGAAAAGGTTGACAATTCTTCTTGATAGTGGGGCAACTCACAATTTTATTGATGAGGGATTTGTCATGAAAAGAGGGCTTAAAGCAGAATATTTTGAGGGATTCAATGTTACTGTAGCTGATGGATTCACTATGCCTTGCACATGGGTGGTGAGACAACTCAGGATGACCTTAGGAGATTATGAGTTATGTCATGACTTCTATGTTGTTGGCATTGGGGAGACAGATCATGTATTGGGTGTTCAATGGTTGCACTCTATTGGAGGCTATTACATGAACCATCAAACTATGGAGTTTAAATTTCATTCCAATGGGAAAGAAGTCTTAATGTTAGGAATATGGTGTCTCAACCTTGGATAATTCCTATTCTTATTATTTGTTTTGTAAAATGTATTTCTTGCAAATAATGTTGACGTGTCAGCATCTTGAATTGTGTGTAAGGAGATCATGGCTAAAATAGTTATGATAGATTCCTATGACACAGAAGAGCTATGTCAGGAAGATTCAATGATAGGTGAACACATGTGGCAACTAATAAATTTGAGTACTGTACACTCTTCCCCAATCGTGGGGTTCAGGGCATGACCCCAAAAAAATTTTTGGGGTTCCTATTTTCTCAGAGAATGGTAAAACCCTACTATCGGTTATCTTTGGGAGTAGCCCTGAAAAGTGAAGCGCATGATATAAGCTTTTTTAGGGTTGTGAAGAGAGATGATGCGAGTGTATTGTTGGAACATTTTATGCTGCCGTGATTTGTCTTCAAGGGTTTAGAAACCTTCTGAAAGAACTTGCATTGCAAGTGTATTGTAAGCTATAATAGTTTTGATCAATACATTGTGCAAGTTTTGGAGTGCTGGGGTTTTTACCGAAAGGTTTCCCTAGGGTATATCATTGTGTTATTCTCTATTTTTCTGTATGCATGGTATGTGGCTGCAATATCTTTGTTAAAGTAGTTAACAAATATAAAATTGTAAGGATTTATAAGAATTTGCACAATACTCTCCTATAGAGATTAGCGTAGGAAGCTATTTCCGCACCCGAGTTTCCTTTCAAGTGGTATCAGAGCTTGATCAACTTTTGATCCTAGTTGTTGGGTAGGGTTTTTTGAGCTGATCTCAAGTTTGGGTGGGAGTTTTTTGCAGAGCATTCTGAATCTTATTTGCAGATTGAGATGACAAGTTCATCATATGGAAGAATGGAGGTGGAGAAATTTAATGGTGCTAATTTCGAGTTGTGGAAACTCAAGATGGAAGACATGTTGGAAGATCGTGACCTATGGGAAGCGACTTCAAATGCTACAAGACCAGAAACTATAGCTCAAGCAGATTGGGATATCAAAGATTGTAAAGCTAAGGGTCTCATAAGACTCTCTTTAACCGATGCAGTTCTTCTGAATGTTCTAGATGAGAAAATCACAAATAGTTTGTGGGAAAGACTTGCGGCCGTGTATCACGCCAAATCTCTAGTGAACAAGTTATTCCTGAGGAAGAAGTTGTACTCTCTACGAATGGAGGAAGGTGGATCCTTAACGGATCATTTAAATGCATTTAATCTGCTGGCTGCACAGTTGACATCAGCTGGTGTCAAGTTAGAGGAGGAGGATCATTGCTACACACTTTTGTGTTCTTTACCGGATTCATGGGACCACCTTGTGATGGCTCTCGAAAGCACGTTAATCATCTTCAAAATGGATGATGTAGTGTCTTCATTTCTATCAAAAGAGATGTGGAGAAAGACTTCCATTTTGAAAAAAGAAGCCCTTGCTGTTCGTGGGAGATCCACTGAAAGAGGGAAGAAAAATGACAATAAGTCTGACAATAAGGGTAGATCCAAATCCCATGGGAAGTCAAAGACTTCCAATAAGTCCAAGGCAAAATGTTGGAACTGTGATAAATTTGGGCACTTCCGTAAAGACTGCAAAGAGCTGAAGAAGAAGAAGAAAGGTTCAGATTCAGCTTCAGAAAGATCTCAAGAAGATGGTGATGCATTCATCATAGCTTTGGCAACCCATGCATCTGATGATGTGTGGTTGGTTGACTCGGGTGCATCTTTTCACATGACCTCTCATCAAAACTGGCTCTCAAAATATGAAGAGTTCGATGGTGGAAAGGTGTACTTGGGTGATGATTCTCACCTAAAGATAGTTGGACGCGGAAGGGTCACTATCAAATTTCCTGATGGATGAGTAAAGGGAATCAACAAAGTTATGCACATTCTGAGTTTGGCACGAAACCTATTATCTATAAGTATGCTGAATGATGTAGGTGTGCAAGTTGTTTTTTCGAAAGAAGGATGCAAGATGATGAGAGGATCGATAGTGCTTGCAAGGGGTACTAGGAGAGGTACCTTATTTCAGCTAGATGCATGTATTCCTCTATGTAATATTTCTTCATCCTCACCATCTGAACAAGTAGTAAAGAAGTCTGTGGCTATTGGTTCTGATGGTAGTGCAAAGACTTTGGAAGGTAAGCTTCCTACAGAAAAGACAATGCTGTGGCATATGAGATTTGGCCACATTGGTGAAAAGGGTCTCATAACCCTGAAAAATAAAAATCTCGTTGAGGGGTTAAATGATTGCAATCTCGAGTTTGACTTCTGTGAACACTGTGTCTATGGTAAACAAAATCATGTTCAGTTTTACTCTAGTTCTCACAAATCTTCTGATGTTTTGGATCTTATTCATTCTGATGTATTTGGTCCTGTAAAAGTTCCTTCAATCTCCAAGTCTGTATTTTTTGTATCTTTCATAGATGATTATAGTAGAAGGACATGGATTTATTTCTTTAAAAGTAAGACACAAGTCTTTAGTCGGTTCAATGTATTTAAAGCTCTTGTAGAGAATCAGACTAGTAAGAAGATTAAGTGTGTGAGACAATGGTGGTGAGTTTTGCTCAGCAGAGTTTGAACAGTTCTGTAAAGAACAAGGTATCGAGAGGCATAAGACAACTCCTTATACTCCATAGAAAAATGGAGTTGCAGAGAGAATGAATAGGACACTGATGGAGAAGGCTAGGAGTATGCTTAGTGGAGCTGGTTTAGAACAAAGGTTTTGGGCCGAAGCTATGGTCACTGCTTGCTATCTGGTTAACAGATCTCCCACATCAGCCCTTGTTGGTAAGACACCCATGGAGGTGTGGTCTAGTAAGAAGCCTTCAATTAGAGATCTTCATGTTTTTGGTTGTGAAGCTTATGCACATGTTCCAAAGGAGAAAAGATCTAAGTTGGAAAACAAAGCTGTTAAATGTATTTTAATCAGATACAGTGCTGGTGTGAAAGGATACAAGCTTTGGGATCCTATGACTAGTAAGGTGTTGTATAGTAGAAATGTTATTTTTAGAGAGCTAACATCTTCTCCTATTGTGCTACAACCAGATGAAAAAGAAAAGGAAAAAGATGTTGTTCAGTTGCCTCTTACCCCTAAGAAGACTGAATAGAGAGACCATGTTGGGCCTAATGATGAGGAGAGCTCTAGCAGCTCTGATAGTTCAAAAGAAGAGGAAGAAAAACCTCAACCACAACCCTTGAGGATATCCATGAGAGAAAGAAAGCAACCACAAAGGTTTGGTTATTCTATGTTAGATTCTAGTTGTGCCTTTGCTTTGATTACTAACACTAATGAGCCTAGATCTATGACAGAGGCTTTGGGCATGGAAGATGCAGGTTCCTAGATTGAGGCTATGGATGATGAGATGGCTTCATTGGAGAAAAACAAAACTTGGGACCTTGTACCTTTTCCTAAAGGGAGAAAATCTATTGGTTGTAAATGGGTGTTCAAGAAGAAATTTTGTTCAAATGGTAGTGTTGAAAGGTACAAAGCTAGATTGGTTGCAAAGGGGTATTCACAGGTAGAGGGAATAGATTATGGTGAAATATTCTCTCCTGTTGTAAAGTTGACATCCATTAGATTTTTATTATCTCTTGTTGCATCATATGATTTAGAGATAGAACAGATGGATGTGAAGACAACTTTCCTTCATGGTGATTTGGAGGAAGAGATTTATATGTCATAGCCTGAGCACTACATTGTTAAAGGTAAAGAATCCTTAGTTTGCAGATTAAAGAAATCTCTATATGGTTTGAAGCAATTTCCTAGGATGTGGTACCTTAAGTTTGATGCCTTTGTGTTGTCAATTGGATTTGTAAGATCAAAATTAGATCATTGTGTTTATTTCAGAGTTGAAAATGATCGCCTTCTTATTGTTGCATTATGTGTTGATGATATGTTGCTATTTGGGAAGGGTAAGGGTATGATTTTTGATTTTAAATCTCAGTTGTCAACATAGTTTGTGATGAAAGATCTTGGGGCAGCTAGGTACATCTTGGGTATGGAAATCAGTAGAGACAGGTCTAACAAAAAATTTTGGTTGAGTCAGAGTAAGTATGTGAAGTCTGTGTTGGACAGGTTCAGCATGGCAGATTGTAGACCACTATGTGTTCCTATTTCTATGGGAACAAAGTTATCTGTAGATGATTGTCCAAAATCTCCTAGTGAGGTGGAGGACATGAGTAGAGTACCTTATGCTAGTGCAATTGGCAGTCTTATGTATGCTATGGTCTATACTAGACCAGACATTGCCCAAGAAGTGGGTGTCCTAAGTCAGTTTATGGCTAATCCTGGATGGGTACATTGGGATGCAGTTAAGTGAGTATTCAGATATTTGAGGGGTACATCAGATTACTCCATATGTTATCATGGTAACTCTTCTGGATCTCCGCATTCAGTTTGTACTCATGGGTTTGTGGATTCAGATTGGGCAGGTGATATTGACAGCAGGAGATCCACCAGTGCTTATGTGTTCACTATGTTTGGTGGTGCCATTAGTTGGATGAGTAAGCGACAACCTGTGGTTGCTTTGTCCACTACATAAGATGAGTACATGGCTGCTACTCATGCTTGTAAAGAAGCCATTTTGCTTAGAAGATTGTGTTCTGATGTTGATGTTGATGCAGAATAGATTACTATTTGGTGTGATAGTCAGAGCGCTATTTGCCTTGCAAAGAATCCAACTTTACATGCCAGAACGAAGCACATTGATGTGCAGTTTCACTTTGTGAGAGATATGGTGGAAGATGGAAAGGTAAATTTGGAGAAGGTAGATACTGTGAAGAATGTTGCAGATGCATTAACGAAACCAGTGGGCACTGAGAAGTTTAGATGGTATTCAGAGTCTATGGGCTTTTGGGCCTATAGCGGTTAGTTCCTATTATGTTCATGTTGCTCTTACATGGTGTTTGACAAGTGGGAGAATGTTAGGAATAAGGTGTCTCAACCTTGGATAATTCCTATTCTTATTATTTGTTTTGTAAAATGTATTTCTTGCAAATAATGTTGATGTGTCAGCATCTTGAATTATGTGTAAGGAGATTATGGCTAAAATGGTTATGACGGATTCCTATGACACGTAAGAGCTATGTCTAGAAGATTCAATGATAGGTGAAGACATGTGGCAATTGATAAATTTGAGTACTGTACACTCTTCCCCAATCGTGGGGTTCAGGGAATGGTAAAACCCTAATATTGGTTATCTTTGGGAGTAGCCCTAAAAAGTGAAGCGCATGATATAAGCTTTTTTAGGGTTGCGAAGAGAGATGATGTGAGTGTATTGTTGGAATGTTTTATGCTGTCGTGATTTGTCTTCAAGGGTTTAGAAAGTTTCTGAAAGAACTTGCATTGCAAGTGTATTGTAAGCTGTAATAGTTTTGATCAATACATTGTGCAGGTTTTGGAGTGCTGGGGTTTTTACCGAAAGGTTTCCCTAGGGTATTTCAGTGTGTTATTCTCTATTTTTCTATATGCATGGTATGTGGCTGCAATATCTTTGTTAAAGTAGTTAATGAATCTATAATTGTAAGGATTTATAAGAATTTGCACAATACTCTCCTATAGAGATTAGCATAGGAAGCTGTTTCCGCACCTGAGTTTCCTTTCAATTGAGAGGCTTATCGAATGGAGCACCTAAGGTGGTCACTGCAAAGAGGATTGAGAGGAATTTTTAAAGAGGACGAGCAGCATGGACATTAGGAGTAGTAATTCATCCAACAAGCTCTCCAAAGAATCAAGGTAATTTCCATTCGAAATTCAAAATATTCTTAATAAGCATAGTTTAGTTTTCAATGATTTGCTTCTGGGATTACCACCAGATAGAGGTTTGAGCATTTTATAGAGTTAGAATAGGGAGCCAAACCAATTATAACAACTCCATACCACCATCCAAGAGGTTACAAGGAAGAAATAGAAAAAACTTTTAAGGAACTCCTAGACATGGGATTCATAAGGCCTAGCTCTAGTCCATTTGCATCATTTATGGTACTTGTCAAGAAAAAGGATGGTACAATGAGAATGTGTATAGACTACAGGGCTCTAAAAAAGAAGACCATAAAAAATAGGTATCCCATACCACACATAGATAAACTCATTGATGAGTTACATGGTGTTGTATACTTCTCAAAAATTGACTTAAGATCAGGGTACCATCAAATCCGCATGAGGAGGGAAGATGTGGAAAAGACTACTTTCAGATGTCCCTATGGGCACTTTGAATTTCTTGTTATGCCTTTTGGCCTCACTAATGCACCATCAATGTTCCAATCTTGTATGAATAACGTATTCAACAAGCATCTTGAAAAATTTGTTTTGTTATTCTTTGATGATATCTTGATTCACAGTAAAACATGGAAAGAGCATCTAAAGCACATAGACACTATTTTGGGAATCTTGGAGCATCAATCCTTTATGCTAAGCTATCTAAATGTGAGTTTGGTTTGATGGAGATCCTATATTTAGGATATATTATAAGTTCTAAAGGAGTACAGGTTGATCAACAAAAAAATTAGGCAATTTTGGATTGGCCTCCACCCACTAATCTTACATAGTTGAGAGGTTTCCTCAGGTTGTGTAGCTACTATACGAGGTTTGTCAAGGGATTTTCTCAGCTTGCTTCCCCCTTGACTGATTTGACAAATAAAGGAGCCTTTATTTGGACAGAAGAGGCACATAAAACATTTGATAAGCTTAAGGAGGTAATGAGTTCATGCCCTGTGCCTGCAATTCCAGATTTCTCTTTACCTTTTGTTGTTGAATGTGATGCTTTTGGAGAAGGTATAGGGGATATCCTAACTCAAATGGGACATCCATTAGCATTTGAGAGAAGAAAATTAAATCAATCAGAGAAAGGTTATTCCATCTATGATAAGGAAATGTTGGCAATCATGCATGCACTTTATAAGTTTAGATAATATTTGGTATGTGGGAGATTCATTGTAAAGACAGACCATAATATCCTCAAGTTCTTCTTGAACCAAAGGGATTTGAATGATTGTCAACAAAAATGGGTAATCAAATTGCAAGCTTATGATTTTGACATTGAATATGTGAAAGGAAAGAATAATGTGGTTGTTGATGCTCTCTCAAGGAAGCCCCCTTGTGTTCCTTAACATCTATCTCAGCTGATTAGAAAGTCTCCATAATTTCAGAATATGCTAAAGATTCCTTTGCCACAAATATCTTGAATAAGTTAGTGGATGATAATAGGCATAAGGTTTTTGATGAGCATATTTATTCTAAGAACAGGATGTTCTTAGTGCCAGGATCAAATATTAAGGAAAGAATTTTTAGGGTCTTTCATGACACACCTTTAGCTGGTCATCAAGGATACTTCAAGACATACAGACAACTTCAAGAGCACTTTGCATGGAAGGGTATGAAAGAGGATGTCCTTAAACACATTAAGGAATGTATGGTATGCCAACAAAACAAGAGAGAAATTTTTTCCTCCAGGGTTATTGCAGCCACTTCCTATTCTTGAACAAAAATGGGAAAGTATTTTCATGAATTTCATCATAAGGTTGCCCAAGGCTCAAGGTAAGGATTGCATAGATGTGGTGGTAGATAGACTAAATAATTATGCACATTTCTTTTCCATCGCATCTGATTTCAAGGCATCACAAGTGGTAGAATTATTCTTCAGGGAAATTTTCAGGTTACATGGCTTGCCTAGAAACATTGTCAGTGACTGGGACAGTAGATTCCTTAGCTCTTTTTGGAATGAGCTCTTTCATTTGGTAGGAAGTGAACTCACTCCCAGTACTAGCTATCACCCTCAAATAGATGGACAAACAAAGATAGTTAATAAATGGATAGAGGGATATTTGAGGAACTATGTTTCAAATCAACAACATGCTTGGGTGAAATGGTTGCACCTAGGGGAGAATTGTTACAATACATCTCATCACATGTCTATTGGTATACCTCTTTTTCGTGCTCTCTATAGTTATGATACCCTTTCTTTTGTTGATCTAGTACTTTCAGATAGCAGAGTACCTATAGCAAGTGATTTTATTAAGAAAATCCAAGACATAATAAGGTCCCTCAAGGATAATCTACAACATGCACAGAACCAACAGAAGTTGTACACTGATAGGAAAAGGATTGAAAGATCTTTTGAGGTGGGAGATTTGGTATTTTTTAGGTTGCAGCCATATAAGAAAAGAACTTTGAAGAGGAGTGGGGTAGAGAAGCTCAATCCAAGGTTCTATGGGCCTCATAAGATCATCAGGAAGGTAGGAGAGGTAGCTTATGAATTGGATCTCCCACCAAATAGAAAAGTACATAATGTTTTCCATGTCTCTTTCCTGAAGAAGGTTCTAGGCCAGCAAACCATAGTATCTATAAAATTGCCACCTCTTGATGATGAAGGGAAATTAGTCTTAATACCAGAAGAGGTTTTGGATACAAAAGAGAAAAGAATGAGAAATAGGAGCATCACAGAGCATTCGGTTAAATGGAAAGGATTACCATTGGAGGATGCAACTTGGGAAGGAGCACATATTCTCAAGCATCCCAACCTTCATTGCTTGAGGACAAGCAATATTTGGGAGGGAGGACTTGTCATGTCCCCTTTTCAAAAAAATTAAAAATAATAACTTTTGCTAAGGCTAGCAGGCTCAAAAAATAAAGTTTTAGGAAAAAGGGTTTAATCTTTGGAAACCAATGGATTAATTATTATTAAAATATGTCTTATTGACCCCTCTTGGTCGTGAGTTAGGGTTATGCCCTCTTTTAAAGGGGTTTGGAGGTATTTCGAGGTCATTCTAGAACTTAATTTTTGCTCATTGCTTTGTTGTTCTTCAGAGACTGTCAACCCTATGGAGAAGGAGACCCAAAGATGGGAGTTTGAGGCTATTCCATTTGCAAGCTCATGCAGAGTTTGCCCTTGTGCTGAATAGTGCAAATTTGTGAGTTTTCGGGTGTGCTTTGTAAGATTTTGGTGTTTTCGGTTGAGTTTTTCATATCAGTTTGGGTTGTAGTTGTATTGCAGTCCTTTTTCTGTTAAAATAGAGCTGAATATATGCCATGGGTCATGATTCTACTTCTATGATAAATTATTAGTGTTTTATTGTGTTTCCGAGCTATTTTATGTTATTTTCAGGAGCCCGATGAGCATTGCTTTTGTCCTCCTTTTTGGAGTTGTTGTATAAACTCTTTGGAGATCTGAAAATATCATTTTTTAGGCCGTTATGCTGATGAAATTTCTATAAAAAAGTCTACTTTCAGATTTATCAATAATATGTGAAGCTGTGAAGTTTTTGGCACTATTTCAGGCATACCCGATTTGAATTTTATTGAGAAATTGTATAATCTTTCAAGTGCTTTGTTTAATTTAATAATCTGATTAGAGGATACAAATATGATATAAAAATAAAAAAGGGGACATTACATTATAAAATTAATGAAGAATAATCATTCATTAAAAAATTTAAATACTAATGATTAGATGATTATTATTCTTCTTTTTTTAATATTTTTTTTTCCTTTTGTTATTAATTGCAAAAGAAACTAAATCTTCAAAGAGATAAAATAAATTGAATGTTTAAGATTTATATTTTATATCTACATAATTCTACTTTATAGAACTTTTCTCATCCTCAATGTTAATAGGTTGAAATTAAAGCTATTAAATTTTGAAAACTTTGCATTTGAATTTACTATTATCAAAATAAGCCAAATTAAATTTTCAAAACAAAGTTTCTTCGCACAAAGTGTAATTAAATAAAGCAGAAAAAAAATTGGACAACAAACATTTGACACACAAAAGAAAAGAGATTTTAAATAAGATAATCGAAAGAACAAAAAGAAATGCCTTACAGAAGACCAGAAAATTCTGATCTATATCTATATTTACCATGTTTCTAAAATTTGCAGCTAAAGCCAAAGCCAAGTAAGAAATCTAGAATAAAGGAAGGAATATATTCTATAAGAATAATAACTAATTTGAATTCATAAGAAGAATTCCAATTATTAAAACTTCCCAATTTCTGAAATAGAATCTTTAGAAGAAGAAATATATAACTAAGGGAAAATGAATAGGAATTAAAAGTCAAATGAACTTGACTCCAATCTAAAAGACTACGTATCATTATAGTTGCAAATTATAAATAGTAATCCAAGAGTTGCAAAATAAGACCAAATCAATTCTAAGTCAATGCAAAATGGGAAATGTTTCATTAAAGACAGGTTGTATAGAAAAGCAAGAGTGTCTGACGCAAAAGATAAGAACCCTAGATTTGTTCATTTCCTTTTTATTGGTACAGGTGATTGAAATATTTGTGGAGGTTGGTTTGATGATGGAGGTTCTTTTAAAATAATGGCATACAAAATGTAAAATAATTAAGCATGCAGGACTCGGCATGAATGCCTAGTAACTGAAGGCATTACAGTGAGTTTGATGATATCGTGAAGAGTTGTGCACACTATAGAGCCTCAAGAAGGAGGCGTTACCAGTAATGGAATAAGTTAGAACCAATGGGCCATTACTAGATAGAGATAAGACACATAAAAAATTGGTTGAAAAGTGTGAAAACAATTCTCAAATTTCCTGTACTTAAAATGATCTATGAATGTATAAAGTACCTTCACGCACAATCTTCCCCTGCTCTCTACAATGATCAAGACCAACTCTCGTGCAAACTAAGATGTACGATATAATTAGATATCTAGAGTGGAATACAATTTTTCTAAATTTCATTGGAAGAAAAAAAAAAATAGCTTAATTTAGTGTTTCTAAAGAACTTGTAACAGAGAGGAGATGGTGTTTTTAACCTCCAAAATGCAAATGTATCGAATCTACTATCATAAACGCTATCAAAATATGAATTCTATAGTGAAGAATATATGGGAGGATTTACTTGTCCGCTATTGTAATGGAAGAGTCTTTTCATTTACTATTTGTCTTCTATTGTAACTGAAGACTTTTGTATATTCTCGGTGTATTTTGAATATTCTCAACTTACTAAGCAATAAAGCTGCCATGATTTCCAAGTGATGCATCCTATGCACACGTTCTAAATAGCTAATTTTCATATTGAAATTTGATTCTATTAAAAGATGGAAATGTAACATTTTCAAGAAATTGAATATATGTTTGGAAATAACATTACAATTATATGCTCTACCAAAAGCTTAAAGTCCGCAAGGAGCCCATTCTTTGTAACTACTAATCAAATTGCAAACGTTTAAAAAGAAAAATAAAATGTATGTCTTACGAAGGGCATACGCTATATTACCATTCAATCCAATTATTAAACATAGGTAATAGATGGATATGTATCTAAGGTCTCAAAAAATATAATTGCTTCATAACCAAACATGGATCATATGTCAAGACCTAACTGCTCCACCACTAACTCTTCATCATACATGTAACTCTTTGAAATTCTATCACCCACCTCACATCACAAGACATGCAAATGGATGTCTATTTTTTTCAAAAAATCTATTTATTTATATTGAAGATTGGTGTCATTATAGGAAGCCTCTTGGCTTAATAAATAATTTAATTAATATAAATTAATTTATATATACTTTATATATATATATATATATATATATATATATATATATATATATATATATATATATATATATATATATATATATATATATATATATATATATATATATATATATATATATATAATAAGCCAAGATATATCCTTTTGAAGCACCTATTGCACTAAGAGATATTATGAAAATAGGTGCCTCAAAGGATATATCTCAGCGCATATATATATATATATATATATATATATATATATATATATATATATATATATATATATATATATATATATATATATATATATATATATATATATATATATATATTCATTAACCCATTGAATTAATTAATTTGATTAGGGTTAGCATTTAGCATTAGCACTAGGGTTAGAGTTTGGTTTAGATTTATTATTATGATTAGGGTTAGGGCTTAGTGTAAAGGTTGGGTTTATGATCATGGTTACGAAGAGAATAAGGGTTAGGGTTACAGTTTTGATTATAATTATAATATATAGTATAAGGGTCTAATTTGGGAAAGGGGTCTAGTTTACAATTAGGATAATGATAAATTATAGGGTTTAGATTTATACATTATATTGTCAAACAATTAGTACACATTGAAGAAATACTGAAGACAATTCGTGAACATCATGTAATAATTGAATCCTTAATATTCATTGAAACAAAATTTGACATAATGCATCACAACAATTAACAATTTATTACTTAATAGTCATTCCAAAAATGGATAGAATAAAAAATTTAATTTTTTTAAATTTTGTAAACACATTGTCCAATAATATGCAGAATACTTTCCTCTTTTTAACCATGGATGCACTAGTAATATCTCTACATTTCCAGGAAGAATTTTATGAACTTTAATAGATAGAGTGGACTTCATGGAAAATAAGGTAGGCACCCCATAATATGCGTGCAACAACTTGAAAGATGGAATGACTTGGTGTATTCTGAATGTGATGGTGTAATAAAACTTAATCTAGTAGCAATCAACCATTATTTGAGTGTGCCCTTCTAATAGCTAATTTTAGATTCTCCTTTAAGAAATTTCATAAACTTTAGACTGAGTTCATCGGAGAGAGTGTGCTTCCTGATATTTACTATTGGCCTGATCATGATTTTTAAAATGTATCCTGCAAGATAAAGATCATGAATCTTGTGATACAAAGCATCTGACCATCCACATAAATCTACAGTCTCAATTTTTAGGTGGTGAAACTTCACATCTAAGTTCATTTGCACCTTCATTTTGTAATAGAAGTTGAAGTATACAACATAGTTATAAAATTTAATTTGAGTGTTCCTTGGTCCATTGTTTTTAATTTGATTGACCATTCTATCCCTTAGCCAATAAGAAACACTCAGTTCCTCTATATAAAGGAAAAGATTGCGCGGAAGAAGCAGGTGAAAGTCCTCCAACCAACTGGAAACCCATGATAAATGTAATTTATTTGACATCTTGGTAAGCTGCATGGAAATTATTAATAGGATTTATATCATAATGAAACATGATAATGAATTTAATTTTTGAAACTAAATGATAGTAACCATTAAGAAAATGCATATTTTTGATTAAGTAAAACATGTTTCACAGGGTTCCTGAAACCCACAGCTAAAAAAGAGAGGCAATCAAAAGTTTTATAAAGTAGTATAAGCAGAACAACCATGAAATAGGCCACAAACTGACCTAAGACCTTGAAACCATAGCAAAACTGAACTGATCAAATTTTTATGATTCCCTCAGTACTTTGGAGTCTTTCCTTGTCAAGGAGATCCTTCAATTCACTTGGGATATCTTCATCTTGTTGCCATATCATCTTAGCATCCTTCTTGACAGCCAGATTGGCAAACCAATCAACAACATTGTTGCCCTCCTTGTAAACATGAGAAATGTACAAATTTTCAAAAGAATTAAGATCATGTTGCATATCATCCAAGAGGGAGAGTGAATGAGGTTTAAGCAATTGCTGATGTTCATCGAGTTTCCTTCTAGCCAGAGCTTCTTGACCTAATTTCCTAAGCAAGTTTGGTGACTTGGAGAGCCACACAAGCTTCAGCAAAGTAGTTGGATTGAGAGCCTAGAGGTAAAATAATAGCCACAAGGCCAAAAACAAAGTTGTTTCTGATTATCCATCCACTACCAGCTTGGCCAGGGTTCCCTTTGGCAGCTGCATCGAAGTTGGCTTTCACCCAACAAGTCGGAGGACAGCTCCAAATAAAATTCTTTCTTTTCTCTTAGGTCACTTCCTAAGCCTTTCCTTCAAGATGGTTAGTTCTTTCGTAAAAGAAATATTTTTCCTTAACAACATGTTGGATTTTTTCAAAAATTATTTTAGGGGGAGAGGAGCAATCATGGAAAATATGATTATTGCACTCTTTCCAGACTCCCCAGGAGAGGTGAGGAAGGATCCAGGTGAAAAATAACTGGAAGTCTGGGTTAAACATTTTGAAAGCCCATTGAGAAAAGAGATCATGGAAAGATAGGGGAAAACACTAGGATAAGTCCAGGGCCGAGAAAAGACATTTCCATATGTTACTTACAAAAGAGTAGTGAATAAATAAGTGATCCACCATTTCCTCTTGACATCTATAGAGAACACACTTGTTGGGGATCTGGAATCCACACTTGATGAGATTATATCAATGGTGAGGATACGGTTCTAGAGTAGGAGCTAGAAGAAAACATTGATTTTGAGTGTAAGGCCTAGAATCTAGGCTTTTGCCCATAGCGGTTTAGCTTCTTGAATTTGAGGTACCTGCAAGAAATAGGCAAAGGCCATAGTGTAGATACCATTTGCAGAATCTTCCCAACTGATCTTGTCCTGAGCAAAAGAGAGAGGGACTGCATTGAGGGATTTCATCAAAGGAATTAGATCTTGAGAGATCTGGGAGAGATCCACCCAATTGTTGTCCCTTTTGTAGTTGCTAACTTGGGGCCCATAAATTTGGGTAAAGACATGTCTCTAGGCATAGAAGGACTCAAATTATCTTAAATAGCCCATCTGGAGCTATTTTTCATTCTAGAAGTTGACAGATTGTCCATTCCTGAACTTCCATTTAGCTTTGGATTTAGCCAACTCCTTAGCATTGAGGAGACCATTCCATATTACAGATCCTTTCAGGGAATCTGTCTCTTCAAAAAAACATTTTATTGAGTTGTGCTTTAGGTATTTTTCTTCAATGGTGTCCTGCCACTCACCTTTTGTATTGAAGATTCTCCATATCTGTTTGTCTTGAAGAGATTTGTTGAATAGTCTTAAATTCCTTATTCCAAGACCACTAGCTTTTTTAGGGCAAAAAAACTTTCTCGCAGGTAATAAGAAGGATACGCTTTTGTTCCTCTATGCCAAACCAAAGGAATCTTCTCTGTATTCTTTCCATAACATTTGTAACTTTAGCAAGAATGGAGAAGAGGCTAATAGCATAGGTTGGGAGGTTTTGTAAAGTAGATTTGACCAGCTGGATCTTTCCTGCCTGACTGAGGGAGACCCCTTTCCAACCAGGAAGCTTCCTATTAAATCTATCTATTAGTTTATTCCAGAAGGCTTCTAAAGGTTTGACACCTAAGGGAAGGCCCAGATAAGAGGACAAAAAAGTGTTAATACCGCATCCCAAAATGTTGGTTATTTTCCTCTTTCTTCCATCTAGGGTGTTGACAAAGAAGATGGAGCTTTTATTCCAATTAATGGATTGACCAGTTGCTCTGATGTATTCATTGAGAATATCCTTCACCACTTTAGCTTCTCCCACTGAAGCCTTCTCACCTAGTATGGTGTCATCCACAAATTGTTGGTGCAAGAAAACATTGTTACCTGAGGAGGGGTTGATGCCTTTCAAGTTCCCCTCTCTTTTTGAAGTAGATATGAGTCTTCTTAGGTACTCAGTGAGGATAATGAAAAGAATTTGGGAAAGGGGGTCCCCTTGCCTTAGGCCCCTAGTTGGCTTGAAAAAGGAGGATGGGGAGTTGTTAATCATTATCACCAGAGAAGGGGTAGAGATAATTTGTTGGATAATCTTGCAAGAATGGGAGTTGAATCCAAAAGATTCAAGAACACTGAGAAGAAACTATCATTCTACCTGATCATAAGCCTTGGAGAGATCAAGCTTGAGAAGAAATCCTTCCCTTTTCCCAGCTTCTAAGGAGTGAATAACTTCATGAACCATCATTATGGAATCCAAGATCTATTTGCCTAACATGAAGCATGATTGCTACTGTGAGATCAGGGAGGGGAGGACTTTGAGAATCCTGGAAGTTATGACCTTTGAAATGATCTTTAGGAAAGAGTTGCAAAGACTGATGGGTCTAAAGTTCTTGAAATAATTTTCTCCTATAGACTTAGCAATCAACACTAGGAAAGTAGCATTGAGCTCTTTGAGGAGATTTTTAGAGCCAAAAAATTCCTACACCGCTTTAAGCACATCTTCTTTCACCACATCCCATAATAGATGAAAAAAGAACATAGGTAAGCCATCTGGACTAGAGGCTTTGTCTCCAGGAAGAGATTCTAGGGCTCTCTTGACTTCAGTCATGTCCAGAATTGAACATAAGGATTTTTTTTGGCTTTGTGTAATAATTTTTAGAATGTTTTTGAGGATTTTAATCTGATCTTTCTTTGATAGATCCTGGTCTTTAGTAAGGAGAGAAGAAAAGTAAGCTATAGCTTCCTCCACGATGTCTTTATCCTCCTTTAGGGCTTGATCTCCCTTCTTGATGTTGCTTATCTTGTTAGCGACTCTGTGTCTCATTGTGGATAGGTGAAAGAAGCAAGTATTTTGGTCTCCTTCCCTAAGCCAAATGGACCTCGATCTCTGTTTCCAGAAAGTTTCCTCCTTCCCGATGATATTGTGGTATTTTGATAGGATAGGTTTCTCATTATTTAATTGTTCTTCATCATATCCCTATTTTTGGATTTCATCTTGAATAAGGTTAAGATCATTAAGAGTCTTGTCTTTGGAAGTAAAGATATGGCCAAATTCATCTTTGTTACATTTTTTGACATTGAATTTGATATTCCTTATCTTTTTCTCCACTCTAAACATAGCAGAACCCTCTACATAAATGTTATCAAAGAAACATAAAATAGAAAATGCATGTTATCAAAGAAACATAAAATATATTTTATGAACTTGATATCTTTTAGGAATGGGAACACTGAGCGGGGGGGTGAATCAGTGTTCATTGAATTACATCTTTTTGCTTAGCTATTTAATCTTAACTTGAATGCTTAAGTACTGAAATGAACATTAACATAAACAATATAGAATAACACAACACATAATACCAATATGATTATAGGGAAACCCATATAGGTAGAAACCCCGGTGGGAATTGACACCCACTAATATTTTGTGCTAGTGTTTTATGATCCTTATTAGAAGATCCTTAACCCTGTTAGAGTTACTTTACTTAATCAAGGGTCATACCCTGTTAGGAGTCTTTTATAATAACCTTATTAGGGGTGTGGACTCACTGTCCTAGAGCTCACTACTCAAGTGGTGAAGGCTACAACCTTTTGATCTCAGATACACACTATATCTACTGGATGAACTAACACTATGACACTAGTTGTCTGATCAGTTCCTTTGATGTGCTAATGCTTTGACCTCTTGCAAAGCTTTAATACATCTTAAAAAATCTTCACACACTTATTCTCTAATTCTCTTAACTCTATATCCACTTTCATACCTAATTACAATGGCGCATCTAATATTTATATGTGCATACAAAATAATTAACTAGATCAGCCCTTTAACTGATTACACACAACGCTTCCAATTGAGTTGGCTCAAGCATGTTTACAAAAAAAGTTAATTAAATATCTATAACCTAATTAAAATAGGTGCATAGCCCTTACACAACAATAATATAACCGCTAACCAAAATACAAATAGTCGGCTACTTGTTCTATTCTTCTCTGGTATTCATTGTCTGTGCAACTTGAACTCTTTGTATCTTCCTCATACTGGATCTTTTGATCATGCAATCGTAGACTTACAATGAATATGATCTTAGAAACCTAAATCATAGGGAACATACCATAATTCTATCATATGCATGTGTGCTAATGCTCTAACCTTCGGGTACTTTGTGTATTGTCTAGTCTTCAACACTTAGTTGATTTTTGATCTTCTTATCATAAGCGCTGACTACAAAAAATCATATGACTTTGTTTCGATAATGACAACACTATATTAATTCATATACACCAGTATAGTCAACTTTCCAAAAATCTCCTCCTTTTTCATTGATGGCAACAAAGGAATATTGGAAAATAACTAACTGTCCCTTAATACAAAAAACACTTAATCATACTCTATCTTATATCTCCCTTATATCTTCTTACTATATATTTTCTTTACATAGCTATAGCTCAATATTCTATACATACTCCCCCTTTGACATTAATGACAAAGGTATTAAAAAACTAAATCTGTACAAGTACTTACACCCAAAGTACATCTAGGTATGCAATCTGTAGATTTTGGATCTCTTTCTTCCAAAATGTGATCAATGCATTGATTGTTTGGAGATGGGTGCATAAAGCATATTGTAGTTTCTCCATCTTCTCCAAATCTAAACTAGGACCTTGATCATATGTCACCATGGTGGGATTGATCTCCTTGATATTATGATTCAACACATCAAGGGAGGGCGCAAGAGCATTTCTAAGTTGAGTTTTCTTAGCCCTTATCTTTGACATCTCCTTTTCTGCCTTCTCAATTTTGTCAATCTATCCCTGATATACATTGTTACACATGTTTATATCAGTAGAGGGATCTTCTACTAATTACCTCACCTTTTCAATCAAGGCCTTTGCTTCTTGAATCTTCTTGTAGTGGCCGACTGTCAACTTATCTTGATTCATACAGTCAACAATAATTTTTCTTCCTTTTGCTATAAACTCTTTGAAAGTTGCTTGTCCAACTTTGAGTGAACTTAGTTCTAGTGAGAAGTTACTGAACAACTCATTTAATCTTTTCTACATATACTTCTCCTCTCCAAATAATGATGCTAATTTTTCCAAGCCAGAGAAATTACTCTTGAACTATGAAAGAATTGCACTTACATCATCAATAGATTGTACCTTGGAGACTTTATTATCCTTTGGTAACAAGTTGTTCAAGATGTTTACTAATTCTACAAGGAGGGGATTCCTCATTACCTATTTCTCCTTGGCCTTCTCCATATCTAAGACACTAAACTTGATTAGGTCTTCTTCTCCCCATGAGTCCAAACTAGTGGTGTTAGGTGTCAAGCTTGACAAAAATGATGTTGAGGGAGTGATAGAAGTGCTATCCATCACTTCTAGCTTTACTTTTCTTAGTATTTCAACATATGGCTTATCTGTTGTTTCATTTCCTTTTTCTTTTTCTTCTTCTTTTTCTTTCTCCTCTTCCATCTTTTCTTCTTCTTCTTCTATTTTTTTTTCTTTCTTATATATATTATTTCCTCAATTAATACTTCATATTTTTACAACTTAGGTGAATTGTCATCGCATAAAATTTCAGCTTCTTGTGTACTCACAAAAGCTTCTTCTAACTTGTCCAGGTCTTTATCCGTAGCCGCCATCGCTATCTCTATATTATCAATGATAATGGTGCTATCCTTTAGTGACTCTATCATGGGTGCAGAACTATCTTCCTCTATTTGTGTTTCAATTGCAAGCGTTGAGTCCTGGGGACTTGTCATATGTACATTAGTGTGCTCTGCCATCTTGACTTCCTTTGTGGGCACTTGAGTTGTAGGCATAGTAGATGGGTACATGTGCCTATTCATGAAGACCTTCTCAAATGCTTTCTCTATTTCCTTAGAAACCAATTCATAATTCTTGTCCATTATATGTAAAGTCCTTGACTTGGTTCTAAGATGTGGCTTCACCAGATCTAACAACAACTTTTTCTCCTCTAGAGAACATACTGGTAAGCTATCATCTAGAGTCTTTTCTCTAATCCTTTGATCCTCTTCAATAGCTTGTCTTTTTAGGAATTCTAATATGTTCCATACATTATCTGGAATCGTAGTCTTCAGTTCTAGGACTATCTTTTTGAACTTGAACATATGTTTGACAATTATTCCATGAATTTCTGACTTGTCAATTTCACTATACTTCTCATAGAACTTCCCTACTTGATCTATCCTCCCTTCATCAATAATCCTTAAACTTAGCACACTGAGACTGGGCTTGAAACTTACTTCTAGAGGTGTTTGAGTGTTTCTCTTGCTTCTTGTTTCTCGCGACGATGGATGACTAGTGATGATCTCTTTCTTCCTCTTTGCTATTGTCTTATACTTTGGAGGAGCAGTAAGGTTAATTATTTTTGTGGGAATATGAGAGGAAACAACTACTTTACCCTTCAGATTATCAGACTT
This sequence comes from Chamaecyparis obtusa, assembly GCA_027943335.1. Taxonomy (NCBI): domain Eukaryota; kingdom Viridiplantae; phylum Streptophyta; class Pinopsida; order Cupressales; family Cupressaceae; genus Chamaecyparis; species Chamaecyparis obtusa. Next base: position 71,512 of record BSBK01007195.1, on the reverse strand, counting down.
CTCTAGTTTTACCTTCATCTTTGGATTATCAGATTCTATCTTTACTACAGTTGCGCTCTCTATTTCCAAAGCAATCTTCTCTTGCCTTGCTTTGTCTAGGTCTTCTTGGGATACTCCATGAATTTTCAAAATCTTTGAAGTAACCTTGGAAACTTTTCTTTTTGTTGCTGTGTTGTTCAATACAACATCTACTTCTCTTTTTTTCTCTACATAAGTCTCACATCTAGGTTCATTGGGGTCCTTTGGTGCTGACAATAGAACTTGAGCATAAGCCTCTAGAATAGGCTCTTCAACTTCATATCCTAGTGGATGAATCCACTTTGTTCTTGGTTCAGTAACCTCCATGCATGTTGTATCAGTCTCTACCATAAAGCAAATACTATCCTTGTATTTTTCAACTATCTTTTTTAGAATTTTATATCTCATCTACATTTTAACCCTAAATGTCTTTAATTCCAATGTCATGTAATCCTTCAATGTACTTTTAGTACATGCCTTGAGAGATATATGTGGCATTATGGGAATAGATTTGTCTAGATACAAATCAGACACATTTCCAAGAATATGGAAGTACATATAGATTATTAGAGACCCAAACCTGAATAGCTTGGTCTTGTCATGCTTGATGGCTCTTATTTTTTCTATTAGCTATGTGCGCAAGATTTAACATAGATTAAATTCTCCATTTTCTTTTACCAACCTTATTGCTGCTAGAATGGTGGCAGCTGACACACTCTATTGGTGTGTTGGAATCTGTATCCCAGTATCATGGACAACAATTTGATGTCTTTCTCCTCTATAGGCTCTATTTTCATTCTATGCCTATCAATTCTTGATTTGTAGGCATGTTCTACAAGTTTTCTGGCATCCTTGCCCACTGGAAGAATGGCGCTAGTCCTTGAGAGTCTAGTCATCTCATGAATTAGATCTCCTATTATCCTAAATGATACTTCACCTATAAAAAATAGGTCATCATGGATCCTGTTGAGTAGAATCTTGATCCATTTCGACTCATAGAACTCATATGTCATAGCATATTGTACTATAGGATGATTATCTAACTTCGCATACTCACCCATGAAGGTTTTATCAGGTTTCATCATTGTTTCCATGTGCACTCTTATTCTATCTAAACCTCCTGGTTCCTTTTTGCAGTATATGTATGCCCTAATATCTTCCACATGCATAACACCCATGGGAGTGCAGGAGAATGCACCTTCTAAGTTGTCTAATGTGGACTTGAATATATACCTCTTAAAAACATATCTCTTCTTCTTTGCCACATCAAATATAATGGGAGTAGCCATTACTTACTTGTATATCACTTTCCAAATGATCTTAAAGACTTCTAAATTGGTGCGGTGGATTAGGGCTTCTGCAACCGGTCAAATGCATAATTATTCATTGGTGAATCAATCTATAATTCCTTTCTATCAAATTCTAGGATTCCTCTACTCTCTAATCGCTCTAAATTTGAATGCAATGAGAGATCTAAAAGCTTATGTGTACTTTAAAGTAAGAATTTTGGCATTAATGCTTGCCACATAAACTAGGCTGTCACTGATAATTTCCAACTTTCTTTCTGTAAGTTCACTTAGCTAGTGCACTCTTGCACATAGGTTCTACTAGTCTCCAAAAGGTTAAGTCCAAAGGCGCATACTCAGAGAGTGAGTATACCAGCCATGCAGGGGTTTAGAGCTAAATTGGCTCCCCCTATGACTGTGAGGACCATTCATCCAGATGTAGAGGGTGCGTCCACTATGGATGCATCCAATACATTCTCGTCAACCTTATCCTTCTTTTCCTTTGACCAAATCAAGCTTGCATCCTCTGAAGCTTTCAGAAACTTGACTTCTCCTTCGATATCCAATATCATTTCTTCTGGCTTTTTAGGGCTTTCCTGACTTTGCGTCCTTGATCTATAGAGCTTAGAGATATGTCTAGCCTTGTTACAAGAGTGATAAATGACTAGAGGCCTTATATTCCTCAGCGCATTGACACGGGTTGCCATTTTACATTGTCTAGCCGAGTGACCATTATAGTTACATATCTGACATCTAACATTCTGAGAAATTCTTACATTTGATTGATTTTGATTTCTCTGATTATGCTAAGTCTTGTTCTTCTGACTTGTTTTACAATTCATAGCTCTATGACCAAATTTATTGCATGAGTAACAATAACCATTGAGAGGTCTTACCTCTTTACAGTTCCTTTCTATATGTCCATGCTTGTTACATGCATAACAAGTGCGGTCTACTCGCTTGCACTCATCCTTAGGTGGTTCAACATTATCTTTAGTTTGATCTTTAGTCTTCTTAGTATCAGTAAGGTCTTTAGGTTCTTTCATCCTTGCTCGCATGTTATCAATCTGGTTTTGTGCTTCATTGTATCCAATGTAGCTAGTATCACCTTTAAGTCTTCTTGCATACAACTGAGATTCTATCAAATTGGAACTAGTGTGCAATTTATCAATGTGATTCTTTTCCTCTTTCAATTTAGATTCCAAGATTTCTTTACTATTCCTTAGCTCCAAGATTTCCATGTTTTCTTGCCTCAATTCTTCATTGAGTTGAAGGTTCTCTTTGATCTGTTCATCATCGACTTCCTGATTGTTAGTCAGCTTCTCATCCAATTCTTCAATCCGTTCTTTCAGGGATGAATTTTCTTCATTGAGCTTTTTGATCATTATCCCTAAATCACTGGTAAAGCATTCTTTCAAATCTTTTCTTAGCCTTTTGATTACTTTTTAAGCATCACTGACTTTTTCTTTCAGTTCTTCAATTTATTTTTCAGATCTATCCAAGTCTTGAAGAGAAGCTTCAATATTCCTTTTTAGATGTTTCATTTCTACTTTTACCATGAGCTCCTCAAGTGGTTAAACTTCTTTGTTGAGGACCAAAGCTCTAATACCAATTGTTAGGAATGGGAACACTAAGGGGGGGGGGGGGGAGGGGGGTGAATTAGTGTTCATTGAATTAAATCTTGTTTCTTAGCTCTTTAATCTTAACTTGAATGCTTAAGTACTAAAATGAACATTAACATAAACAATATAGAAGAACACAACACATAATACCAATATGACTATGGGGAAACCCAAATGGGTAAAAATCCCGATGGGAATTGACACCCACTAATATTTTGTACTAGTGTTTTATGATCCTTGTTTGAAGATCCTTAACCCTGTTAGGAGTTTCTTTAAAATGTATTTAGTATAGTGACCTGGTCAAGGGTCAGGCCCTGTTAGGAGTCTTTTACAATAACCTTGTTAGGGGTGTGGACTCACTGTCCTATAGCTCACTACTCAAGTGGTGAAGGATACAACCTTCTGATCTCACATACACACTATATCTGCTGGATGAACTGGCACTTTGACACTCCTTGTCTGATCAATTCCTTTGATGCGCTCATGCTTTGACCTCTTGCAAAGCTTTAATACATCTTAAAAACTCTTTTTACACTTCTTCTCTACTTTTGTTAACTCTATATCCACTTTCATACCTAATTACAATGGCGCATCAAATATTTATATGCACATACAAAATAATTAACTAGGTCGGCCCTTTAATCGATTACACACAACACTTCCAATTGAGTTGGATCAAGTGTGTTTACAAAAAAAGTTAATTACATGTCTATAACCTAATTACAATAGGTGCATAGCCCTTACACAACAATAATATAACCGCTAACCAAAATACCAACAGTCGGCTGCTTATTCTGTTCTTCTCTAGTATTCACTATCTATGCAACTTGAACTCTTTGTATCTTCCTCATACTGAATCTTCTGATCATGTGCTCTTAGACTTAGCATGAAGTTGATCTTAGCAACCTAAATCCTAGGGCACATACCATAATTCTTTGTATGCACCTGTGCTGATGCTCTGACCTTCGGGTACTCTATGCATTGTCTAGTCTTCAACACTTAGCCGATTTCTAATCTTCTTATCATAAGTGCGGACTCCAAAACATCATATGACTTTTTTACCATAATGATAACACTATATTAAGTCATATACACCGGTATAGTCAACTTGCCAACAATATGTTGAGACATGTTTTTTTAAAGGTTACTATATTAAATCATTTAAAAAATATATATATTTAACATAAAGTGATATAAATAGAAGATCATAAAAAAAATGTGGCCATTGACTTTAATTAGCGATATTAAAAATGATGCAAGGTTATATTACATGTCTATTTACATATTATGCATTAACAAAATATATTTATAACATTTCAAATGAGAGTTATAGTAGCATAGAATTATAACATCTTTTTTATCATTTACATTTCTTCAATGTAGACATTGTGAAAGCATACAATACTACAAAAAATATTACAAATTATTAAAGTGGGAAAAATGAATTATACTAAATGCATTAGAGAAATGCATGAAAAATAATATATTACATCAATTATCTTCCAAGGATTTAAGTCTATTTTCTTCATCCTTACCCTTGGCAATTTGTCTACCCTTTTTTATTTTCTCATAGTGATCATATGTGAATGGAGGCATTATCCTTAGACATTGTAGATATTTTACACGAGAAAATGCCACAAATGTCAATCTCATTCTTTCTCTTGGCCCTATATCAGTTGTCACTTTTGGAAGAGTCAGTCCCTGAGATTTATGTATAGTCAATGTCTATGCCAATATTAATGGTAATTGAAGTGTTCTACCCTTTTGCATTGTTTTTATTGGAATTGTTTTTGGATGATTGATGTAGGAGCATCCTGGGTGTAAGAGCAATCTTGCATCACCCAAAAATATTTTTGTTTTTGTATTCAATAAGGGCTATCTTGTGCAGAGCTACTATTTATGGAAACTTGCTATTTTTAGTAAGCTGGTCATACGATCTTGAAATGTTTTGATTTTACATGTGGAGGTTCATCTCAGTCATATCAGCCTGCTAGTAAAGTTTCATGGCTAGATCAAGTCTATTTTTTAAGATGTTGAAGATTTTCTATATTGGCAATAGGGTACAGGAACTTTGGACTCAGTTTTGAAGGCTTTAGAGGCCTCGGATGAGGTTGAAAATTTGGGTGACAGGTGCTTGTGCAATTCAAGCATGTAGAGCCCTTCATGGCCTTTTTGAAATGGGGTTATAATAGTCAATCGGGTCAACTGGTGATGACTTATGGTCTTCGGAAGTTGGGTCACCTGAAATGGCAAAAAATAATTTTCCTTCAAAAATTTTGTTCAGGTTTCAAAAGTTATTTTGAGCTGAATTTGATGTAATAAATTGAAAAATAAAATAATTCTACGTTTGGTCGGCCCTAAGGGCTTAATTTCTGGAACCTTCTCTGGTGGTGGAAAATGCCTATATAAAGAAGGCCCATAGTGTTGTCTAGGGAAGTTCTAGGTAGAGATCTGGGTATTGATTCAAGGCTTTGTCCTATAGAATATTGTAAGGAATGCCCATATGGCTTTGCATATTGTAATTCTGAAAGTTTGTAATTCCACATTTGTGGAGATAATAAGAAGCCAATTTTCTATTCTTGCATATTGTTGTTGTTTCTCTATTTCTGTTATGTATTTTTGGTATTAAAGGGACCACCCTTCATCAAGTGGTATCAGAGCAGGAGTTCCTGAGTGTGTAAATAGATCACCGATTGTGAGGTAGTTTGCACCAGGACCGTGGGTTAGGGTTTCTGTGTAAACAGATCACTGACTGTGAGGCAGTTTGCACCAGGACCGTGGTTAGGGTTTCAGTGAGAATCATTTAAATGCCTCCACAAAGGGAATGTGGCAGAAGAGCTAGTGTTGTAACACCTAATGTTAGAGTGCTCTAGAGATAAGTGCGAGCATTACAAGAGGAGATTCGCAAAGGAATGAATCTTAATGTCAGAGACGAAAGCAAGGATGAAGCCAAATAAGAAGATCAAGAAGGAGAAGTCAAAGTTGTGAACCAGGAGGAAGAAAGACTTTTCCAAGCCATTTCCAAGATTGGGAAAAGATCTAAGATTGAGGTTCCTGCATTTTTAGGAAATCTAAACCCAAAGGAGTTGATCGACTAAATTAATGAATGCAAAGAATATTTTGAGTATGAAAATATTAAGGATCCTGATAGGGTCAAATTCACAAAGGCCAGACTAAAAGGTCATGTGAAGATCTGGTGGCAAGAGATTCAATTGGAGAGAAATAAAAGAGGGAAAGATAAAATTACAAGATGGGATTGAATGGTGGATAAATTGAAGCAGCAGTTCATTCTTGTTGCTTATGAGCTTGACCTACTGAAGAAGATGCAAAGTTTGAAGCAAGCAGGAGGATCTGTTTAGGAGTATATAGAGGAGTTCTATCAAATCCTCATCAAAATAGGCCATGTAGAAGCTGACAAGGAGAAAGTTTCTCGTTACCTTAATGGGTTAAGGCTGAGCATTCAGTTTGAGCTGAATTTGGTTTGAATGAATAGTATTGAAGAGGCATACTAGTTTTCCCTAAAAGTAGAGGAAAAGATGAACAAGAAGTTCGAGAGTAGACAAAATGGAAGAGGTCACGGTGGATGATCTGGTGGAGGGTCATATGGAGGCTAAAATGAAGATCCAAAAAATAAGGATGAGGCCAGTAGCAGTCAATATCAAAGAGGAAGCAATTCCAATCATTTCCAAAATCAAAACAATAGAGATCAGAGAGGAAGAGGAAGAGGAGGCTTTCATGGAACATGTTTTCACTATGGAGAGGAAGGTCATAGGGCATTTGAATGTCCTCAATGCCAAGGAAGGATAGATAGGAGGAATGAAGGCTAGGCCAAAGTGGAACATGTAGATGAAGATGCCAGATCCTCAAATTTTGAAGATGCTAAAAGAGGAGAAATGTTGATTAACAGAAGAGTCCTACTGAGTGGTGAGAATGAACCTGAACAAAGGAGGAGCCTATTTCACACTAGATGCAAGTGTGAGGGTAAATGTTGTGATGTGATTATTGATAGTGGAAGCACTAAAAATTTGGTGTTAGAAGAGATGGTGACAAAGTTGAAGCTTAGGAGATAGAAACATCCACATCCATATTGGATTGCCTGGGTGCAGCATGACCATAAGGTCATGGTCAGTGAATAGTGCCTAGTAAATTTCAATATTGGCGAGTACCATGATGAGGTACTATGTGATATCATACCTATGGATGCATGTCACATGTTGTTGGATAGGTCATGGTAGTTTGACAAATGTGTTGTACATGATGGTCGTGTGAATACCTATTCCCTGACAAAGGATGGAGTGCAACATAAGCTAAAGCCATTGAAGGAGACTGAAGAAAAGGTATGTGGCAATGCAAGAATAACTTTTGTTGATGGAAGGAAATTCCTAGATGGTATGAGGCATGAGCATGTGTGTTTCTCTTTAATTCCAAAAGCTGGTAAAGAGGAAGTAGAGGATGTCCCTATAGAGGTTGCAGATTTGTTGAATGAGTTTCAGGATATTGTATCTGATAATGTACCTGATGGATTACCACCGGTAAGGAAGATCAGTCATTAGATGGATTTTATTCTAGGAGCTAGTTTTCCAAACAAGGAAACACATAGAATGACACCAGTAGAAAGTAAAGAGTTGAACAGTTAAGTACATGAGTTATTGCATAAGGGGTTGATTCGAGAGAGTCTAAGTCCCTGTGCTATACCAGTAGTATTAGCACCAAATAAGAATGGAGAATGGAGGATGTGTATAGATTCCAAAGAAATAAACAAGATCACAATCAAGTATAGGTTTCCATTGCCATGAATGGATGATATTATGGATTGTTTGAGTGGAGCTGTGTATTTTTCAAAGATAGATCTGAAGAGTGGATATCACCAGATTCGAATCAGAGAAGGAGATGAATGGAAGACTTCCTTCAAGACAAAGGAAGGACTATATGAGTGGTTAGTCATGCCTTTTGGGGTAACCAATGCACCGAGCACTTTCATGCGACTCATGAACGAGGTTCTGAAAGAATTTCTAGGTAAGTTTGTCATTGTTTACCTAGATGATATTTTGATCTTTAGCAATACATTGGAGAAACATATGATGCATATTCATATGGTGTTTGAGAAGCTAAGAGATGACAAATTTTTGATTAATTTGAAGAAGTGTAGTTTTGTGAAGAAGGAATTAGTGTATTTTGGATTTGTAGTTTTAACAGAAGGTTTGAAAATGGATCCGGAGAAAGTACAGGGTATACTTGAATGGCCTACTCTAAGGAGTGCTATTGAGGTAAGATCTTTTCATGGCTTGGCTAGTTTTTACAAAAAATTTATCAAAAATTTTAGCAGTATTTGTGGACCCTTGATTGAAACAATGAGAGGGGATAGGAAATAGTTCAAGTGGACTAATGGGGTGGATAAGAGTTTTAAACTATTGAAACAAAAGGTTATAGAACAACCTATTTTAGCACATCCTAATTTTAATAAGGTGTTTCAAGTAGATTGTGATGCTAGTGGTACTGCAATAGGAGTTGTTATGAGCCAAGAAGGTAAACCTATTGCTTATTTCGGTGAGAAGTTAAATGATGCCAAGAGGAAATATTATGTTTATGATCAATAATTTTATGCTATAGTTCAGGCATTGAAGAAGTGGAGACACTATCTACTTCATAAGGAGTTTGTTTTGTATACTGATCATCAAGCTTTGCAATATTTGAATAGTCAAGGAAAGTTGAATCAAAGGAATATGAAATGGGTTGAGTTTTTTCAGAGTTATATATTTATTTTGAAGCACAGGAGTGGAAAGTCTAATAGGGTTGCAGATGCCCTTAGCAGAAGGCAACTATTGTTGATAGAGATGTAGATTGAGGTGGTTGGGTTCAAGGAACTCAAGAATTTGTATCCAGAGGATCTTGATGTTGGTGAAGCTTGGAAAGCTTGTAAAGAACCTGTTACTCTAGACAGAACAAAGTGGTTGGATTTCATCATTCAGGATTATATGCTATTTAGAGGGAGTCATTTGTGCATTCCAAGAAGTTCTATGAGGGAGAATCTCATCAAGGAGAAGAATAGCAGAGGATTAGCTGGACATTTTGGTCAAGATGAAACCCTTTCTTTGGTTAGTGAAAATTATTATTGGTCACAGTTGCAGCAAGATGTCAAGAAGTTTGTACAGAGTTGCAGAGTATGTCAAATGGTGAAATGAGTGAAGCAGAATATAGGGTTGTATCAGCCATTACTTGTACCAGAGAAGCCTTGGGAGGATATCAGTATGGACTTTGTTCTTGATTTACCAAGGACACAACGGGAACATGATTAAATTTTTTTGGTAGTGGATAGATTTTCAAAGATGGCACATTTTATTCCTTCCAAGAAGACTAATGATGCTATTCATGTAGCGGAATTATTTTTCAGAGAAGTGGTGAGACTACATGGTTTGCCAAAGAGTATAGTTTCAGATAGGGACACTAAGTTTGTTCGATATTTCTGGCATACATTGTGGAAGAAGTTGAAGATAGATTTGAAGTTCAATTCATCACATCATCCATAGATTGATGGATAGACAATGGTGGTGAATAGGAGTTTGGGAAATTTATTGAGATGTTTGATTGGAGATAAGCCAATAGGATGGGATTTGATTTTACCATAGGTAGAATTTGTATATAATAATTCTATTAATAGGAGCAGTGGTAAATCACCATTCCAGATTGTCTATGGGAGTAATCCAAGAAATGCATCTGAGTTGAGAAAGATAGATAAAGAAGAAATAAGTAGTGTTGAAGCTGAGGATTTTGCAGAGCATTTGAAGAACATCCATTAGGAGGTGAGGAAGCACATTACCAAGATGAATGCATAGTATAAGGCTAAGGTAGATGTGAAAAGGAGGTGTAAGAAATTTTAGGTCGGAGATGAAGTCATGGTTCATTTGTGGAAGGAGCAATTTCCAGTTGGTACATATAACAAATTGAAAATGAAGAAGTTTGGGCCATGTAAAATACTAAAGAAGCTTGATTCAGGAAATGCATATGAAGTAGAATTGCCTACTGGGCTAAATATTTCACCAATGTTTAACATTTTAGATCTAATAGAGTATTATGAGGGAGGTGTTGAAGATGAGATCACAACAGCACAGTGGAGTATTCCAGCAAGTAGTTCAGATACCAAAGAGATTGAGGATATACTGGATAGTCATGTTGGCAGAAGCACAAGGAACAAGACATATAAAGAATATTTGGTCAAGTGGAAAGGATGGCCTATTGAAGATTCATCATGGCTGACAGAGGAGGAGGTTAACCATCTTGGTTTTCCTCTACACACCTGAGACATGATGGGGTCACTTCACAAATTACCTTGGGTGTCTAATGCAGGAGCATCCTAGGTGTAAGAGCAATCTTGCATCACCCAAAAATATTTCTATTTTTGTATTCAATAAGAGCTATCTTGTGCAGAGCTGCTATTTATGGAAACTTGTTATTTTTAGTAAGTTGGTCATACAATCTTGGAATGTTATGATTTTACATGTGGAGGTTCATCTCAGTGATATTAGCCTACTAGTAAAGTTTCATGGCTAGATCAGGTCTAGTTTTGAAGATATTGAAGATTTTCGGTATTGGCAACAGGGTACAGGAACTTTGAACTCAATTTTGAAGGCTTTAGAGGCCCCAGATGAGGTCTAAAATTTGGGTGACAGGCACTTGCATAAATCATGCCTATAGAGCACTTCGTGGCCTTTCCAAAATGGGGTTATAATAGTCAATCGGGTCAACTGGTGATGACTTATGGTCTCCGGAAGTCGGGTCACCTAAAATGGAGGAAAATAATTTTCGTTCAAAATTTTTATTTGGGTTTCAAAAGTTATTTTGAGCCGACTTTGATATAATAAATTGAAAAATAAAATAATTCTAAGTTTGGTCGGCCCTGAGGGCTAAATTTTTGGAACCTTATCGGGCGGTGGAAAATGCCTATATAAAGAAGGCCCGTAGTGTTGTCTAGTATAGTTCTAGGTAGAGATCTGGGTATTGATTCGAGGCTTTTTCCTACATAATATTGTAAGGGAATGCCCATGTGGCTTTGCATATTGTAATTCTGAAAGTTTGTAATTCCACATTTGTGGAGATAATAAGAAGCCAATTTTCTGTTATTGCATATTGTTGCTGTTTCTCTATTTTTATTATGTATTTGTGGTATTAAGGGGACCACCCTTCATCAATGATGAACTTCAAATGGCAATCCAGAATAATTATCAAACTCAACCATCACATATGTTGGAGGTTGAGGTGGAGCACTACCTTGTTTGTAGACAATTTTTTGAATGTACCCTAGAGCTCCATTTACAAGACATGCTTCTATCCATAGATTTGAAGTTATCATGACCCTAGAATCCGTAGAGATTAGTAACTCCAGATCAAGCTCATCATTTGAAAAATATTTTGGTGTATTACCATTTCCTTGTTTTGTTGCAATGCTACATGCAACGAGATGCTTCAATAAATGTAGCATTTTTTTATTATGACTGTGAACAATTTCATTTGTTGAGAACAAATAGACAACATTTTCAAACTCAAAATTTTTTGTAGCATCTATGTTGATAGGGGTTCTCATCATTAGCAACCTCCAACTATCAATTTGTGGGTTTGCATCTCTTCCATTTGTCAAAAGTTGATGAAATATTTGTTGGTCGATATTGTCCCCATTTTGTCTAAATATATTATCTAAAGTAACAACAGTATTGAATTCCTACCATAGCAGCTTTGTCCATCTATTACTGTCATATGATGGTCTATCATTAACTAGAGGTAGTTGACCCAAATCTCCTACCAAAATAATAGATACACCTAAAATTTTATCGACAAAAAAAGAATATTTTGAGCAGTGTATTTTTATTGTATTTTAGTTAATTATTAAACTATATCTTTTACATGAATTACTTGTTCATCATTCAAAATTGAAATCTTTACCTCCAAAGCTTATGTCTATTATTTTTGGGAATATTTGTTGGAGCTGGGAATCTATGTTTTCTAGCATGTTCTGACCAATGAAGCTCATTTCATCAATTAAAATGTAATTTCTATGTGTCATTTCTTCTTGAAAACTGGAGAGCCTTGTTTCTTCTAGTTGAGAAACATCTCGTATTGGTATTTTCAATTTTTGAATGAACTTTAGAGGCTCCTATATTGAATGTTGCAACTCCTATTGGTGCAATTAATAGAAGGGGAGAATGGGAGGGCATTGCAGCATTTCCAAGAGATTGACTAATCACACAAATTAGATATGACTTTCATGTTCCTGCTATTCCTTGAATTATCATGAACAATGGCTCTCCATGTTGATTTCTATGGTAGTGTGCCATAATTATGTCGACTGCCTTTTTCTATTTGTCACCAAGGGTCATGTAGTTGATGCATTGAGGTATGTCATCATATATAAGACATCAATGATTCTTCATGTTACTTATGAAATTGATTTCTACAGTAGTGTACTCTTCTCCTTGATAATCAACAAACCAATTTGTATGTTTGTCAATGTCTCTTCTCCCCAACATGTCTATTTTTTAACACGGTGTATTTTCACCATGATGCAACCTAGTGTTAGGAATGAATGCTAAATATATCCTATGGGGGAGTATTCACAACTATTTTGTAGTAGTTGTTGCATTCATGACTATGATTGTCATTGATGTCAACACAGTGATCTACTGATGATTAGCAAAGAAGAAGACATTGTTTGAGTTAGTGCACTTGGCATATTGAAGATGAAGCTATGTGGAGTTGAGGACTTACTCTATGATGTTCTATAAGATCATGGTTAAGAGCACACATGAAAATTCATTTATTCATGACAATTATGTGTAATTCAGTGGAAGTAGTATTTAGGTAGTGTTCCCGCGTAGCGGTTTGTGGAAATCAGATGATATCTCCTAATCGGGATAGAATATGAGCATGCAAAGTTGTCAATATGTTGAAAACATGATAATTGTGACAGGGACATGACAACAAGGTCAGGGGTCGCATGAGTGAAGAGTTATCTTATTTGGAAGCTGATAATTTTGTATAATTATGGAATTATTATGTAACGTGTGGAAGATTTTATTTTTTAATTTGTATGCCAACTGATTTTTACTTATTTGAGTGTGGTATAAAGGAAGGAATTTTTTCCTTATTGTAATGTGTAATTGGAATGTAAGTTTTTGAAAGTGAATTGCGGAAGTGTGCAATACTTGTTGGAAGAGGATATGCAAAGTATAGAGATCTGGTATTGAGATCTGAAGAAGTAGTTGGTGTAGTTTGGCATAGTCAGAGAAGGAGAATTAAATTGTTGAGATCAGTAATCTTTTGATATTATTTTTTTGAGTAATACAAAGATCACTTGGACAGTGTGTTTAGTGATCTTACACCTAAAGTTGTTTGGGCAGTGGGTCCTTCTGTCTTCCATAACTCCTAACAGAGTTAGAATATTTTAGCAGGGATTCAAAGTCTCCTAATAGGGACTCATATGTACTGAATGTATTTCATAAGACTCCTAACAAAGTCCATCCTCTCACAAGGAACTTTCATATTAGTGCATCTTTTGTGAGCATCATTCCCACCAGGGTTTACTCTTTGATCAAGAAGTTCCCTAGTAAACATATCTTGTGTCATTGTTCTATTGTGTATGTATATCTTTCTATGGTTGTTGATTGCATTTCTTACATGGTTAAAATCTATTGAAGTTAATAAAAGTTTTATTTATTTGATAACTGATTCACCCCCCCCGCCCTCTCAGTTATATTGGTGGAATTTACTTTCTAACAATTGGTATGAGAGCAGTAGGTCCTTGAAGGAAAAGTTTAATAGCTTAAGGAGATCCATGACAAATCATTTCAAGAAATAAAGCCCTAAGTTTGATGGAGTAAATTTTGACAGCTGGAAAGAAAAGATGAATACATATTTACTTTGTTTAGGACTAGGCTATTGGTTAATCATAAATAATTAGAAGATTGTAGTTGATGAGGATAAGATTGAAGAATGTACTAATGAGGAAAGAGATCTATTCATGTGTAACATACTTTCCAGAGAAGCACTCTTGTCAGCCCTTTCAGAAAATGAGTACAGTAAGGTAAAATATCTAAAAAGATCTCATGAAATTTGGTTAGCTTTACAATCTACTTTTGAAGGTGATGAACATGCAAAGAAAGTCAGATTACATAATTGGATATGTGCATTTGAAGATAAAAGAATGATGGAAGATGAATCTGTTAGAAGCTATATTGGTAGAATGTTAGAGATTGTTGCAGGTATAAAACCTTGTGGAGGAACCAAGATAGAGACTGAAGTGATATAGAAAATATTGAGGACATTGACTCCTACATTTAATCAGACAACATAGATGATTGAACAACTTATAACTTGTACTACAAACTTTACAAGAGAAAATCTTCTTGGAAGATTGGAAGTACCAGAGATAAACCTAAGGCTATAAGGAGATTTACCTAGAACGGAGATAGCATTCAGTGCTCTTAGTGTTCACCCTAGTTTGTCAAGAAGCATCAGTGTAAGAAGAGATTATGCTAGCAGTAGTAGATCTAGAAATGAAGAAGACGGGAAGATTGAAGAAGGTATTTCCTTTCTTGTGAAAAGAGAACCAGATGGTAAGAAAATTTTTAAATGTTGAACTTGTCAAGAATTTGGTCATTTTGGATCTAAATGTCCTAAGAGAGTTATGAATTATGGAAAGAACTTTAATCTTAGGAGATCTAAAGAATGTTAATATGCAAATGATGAAGAACTTGAAGCTAGTTTGAAGAAATCCTTGAGTGAAAGTGATATTGAGAATGATGATATAGGATTTGTAGCAATTAAAGAAGAAAATCCTAAAACAAAAATTAAGGAAGAAAAGGCTTTAGTTTCTCAAGTAGAAAAGAAAGATGATTGGATCATAGATAGTGGTTGTTCATATCATATGACCGGAGATATGAAAAATTTTATAAAGTTTAACAATTATGATGGAGGAGTTGTTAGAGTTGGAAATAATGCACCTTGTCTGATTAAAGGTATATGATCTATTACTCTTGATTGAAAGACTTGATGAACTACAATTGATTAAGAACATGATTAAGAAATTTCAAGTGATTAGATATCATAGAGAATTGAACTGTTATGTAAGATAATTGAATCAGTCTGTATGTTGTCATTGATGTCAACTAGTTTTGCAAGTACTTATCATGGAGTTGCAAACATCTACACATCTGTAAAGAGGAGAGAAAAGATGAAGAACTGAGATATCCACATGGAGGAAGATGGTTATGACAGATGAGAATAAGGAATACCTTTGGTAACTTATTGATGAGTCTATGACTTCATATTGTTGACCTTATTATGTTGCATTATTTTTTTATGAAGTTGGGAGCAAAATGTTACAAAGTAGTGTGGTTGGTTAATGAAGCATTCCAGTATACACCGAGTAGTGTAGTGTATACTGAACATAGTATAAACTAATCTTGTGTTCACCGACACATTTCTTTGTTAACCGAGAATGGACAAAAGAACTAAACAATTAGCTTAGCCAACAAAATTGATGAGTTGGAAAGCACCTCGTAATCAAAGTGGAAAGATAAAGTTTGTTACGAGATCTACAGCTAACAAAATTCAGATAACACCTAAGGGATGAAAAAAAAACATGTTACCGACACATCAGCCGAGGAAGGTTTAAGTGAAAAACTCAATGAAGGAGATTAAGCAGCAAAATCTGATGGATGAGAAGAAAATGGTTTACTTGTCTAAGAGACTAGGGTTTCATTGAGAAACTTATGCGGGAGGAAAGAATACTATAGAGATATCATGTGAACAAGCTTCATGCATGCCTAATCAAACTAGTTAAGGAGCACTGAACT
Organism: Chamaecyparis obtusa; assembly: GCA_027943335.1. Lineage (NCBI taxonomy): Eukaryota > Viridiplantae > Streptophyta > Pinopsida > Cupressales > Cupressaceae > Chamaecyparis > Chamaecyparis obtusa. Next base: position 55,741 of record BSBK01007195.1, on the reverse strand, counting down.
GCAAAGATTCCTGAGCGTTAGAAAGCTATAACCAAAAGACAGTAAGTTATTGAATATTGTTGAACATAATTGATATATTGATCAGAGGATTTGAATGAGCATAATATAGATTTTTACATATGAAAAAGAAGTTGTATTGTAATCAGATCACCTACTATTACATTTTAACCATTGTAAGCAGATAAACCTCTTAACCGAGTAGACTAGAAAGTCTTGTATGTCATTCATAAAATGTGCATTGTTATCCTGCCAACCCCATAGTGAATGTTGGTTGAATGATAACTGTTGGTCTTAAATCCTCTAACAAGGTCACACCTTATAGTGTGTTTTGTAACCTTTAACAGGGTTGGCTCTTCCCTGAGCTCACTTTAGAAGAGTGAACAATATTTTGGGTTGTCGGTCCGAGGTGGTTTTCCCCTTTACAGGGTTTCCACCTTAAATCTCTTGTGTTATGTGTTGATTGTGATGATTGTTGGATATCATACTTTACATGTTGCATATTTGATTTGATCGGTACTTACTATAAGTTATTAATTGGTAATTGGTAAAAACACAGACATTTTACTATTCTATGTTCCTGAGCTGCAAAATTTTGTTTAAATTGTTTTTGGATATACATTTTTTAATTGGGACTGTGGATAACTGATTCACCCCTCTCTTAGTTATTCCAACAATTGGTATTAGAGCATATTGGTTGCTTGGAATAGAGTTTTAAGGACTTCATCATAAAGATCTCAAAATGTATAAGAGGGATGTGCCAAAGCTGAACAAGGACAAATTTACAATATGGAAAAGCTGAATGAAACTGCATATATCTGGAATTGGGAATTTTTCCCTCACACTATTATAGAATGGGTACATTGCACCGCCTAATGGACCTTTGACTCTTGATCAACAAAGAGATAGACATGAGTATAACATTACTATTTTGGAGATTGCTGCTACTCTGACAAATGCCAAGTTTGAAGATATCAAAGATTGCACTACTGCTAAGGATATGTGGTATAAACTTGCTCAAGTTTATAGTGGTGATAGAAATGTCAAGAGAGCCAGAGCTGAAAGTTTAAGATGAAGATTCGATGATATGAAGATGAAAGAAGGAGAAAATATTATGCAGTACACAAAATGAATAAAGGTGGTAGTTCATGCTATTAGAGGATCTGATGGTGTTATTGATGAAGATACAATGGTAAGAAAAATTCTAAGGACTTTATTGCCTGTTTATGCAATTAGAATATCTGCAATACATGAAAATAGGTAAGCACCTAACTGTACTCTCACTCTTGATAATCAGATTGCTAAGCTAACAACTTTTTAACTAAACAACTATGATAATAGTGTTGTACTGACTGTTAAATTTTCTTTTATGACTTCTCTGAAAATTGGTAAGTCTAGTAGTAGAAATAATAAGGATGATAGTGATAACAATACTAATGATGAGTTTTATGAGCTTGAAGCTCTTATGGCTAGGAGATTACTTAAAGGAAAAGGTAGATACAGAGGAAAATTACCTTTAGCATGTTTTAACTGCAAAGAAGTTGGTCATATTGCTGCTAGATGTCCAAACAAGAAGGAAGATGACATAAACAAGGTTTGATCTAGTGAAGGAAGCTATGAGAGAAGAGGCAACAAAATTTACCAACACAACAATAGAGACAACTAAGACAATAATGATAAAGGCAAAAAGGTATGTTACATTGATGAAGAGAATGAATCTGATTCTGATTTGGATGATGAAGTAGAAGTAGTATTTGTTGCTATGAAGGATGATTCTGAGGAAGAAGAAAGGTATGTAGAAACAACACTGATCTCTAAGGTTAATAAAAATGATACATGGATCATTGATAGTGGTTGTACACATCACATGATTGGTGATGAAGAAAAAATTAATCATCTTGAGCAATATAATGGAGGATCTATAAAAGTGGGTAATGATACACATTGTATGGTTAGAGGAAAGGGATCATTATTGATAAATGATAGAATCCAATGTGATAATGCTTATTGGGTAGAGGGACTAAACTATAATTTTCTAAGTGTGGCACAACTAAACAATTCAGGTCACCGAGTAGCTTTTGAGAGAAAGAAGGTAAAAATATTTGATGATGGAGGAAGACTTGTTGGAATAGTAGCACAATCAAAAGGTAATTGTTTTTATCTTGATAATGCAGAGTCTTCTTGTCTAATGATGAAAAATAAGGATTCTTGGTTATGGCATAAAAGGTTATGTCATGTAAACTTTGATAACATGATTAAGATCAGTAAAAAGAAAAAAGTTAGAGGTCTGCCTAACTTATCAAAGCTTGATCATGTTATGTGTCATGAATGTTAGAAAGGTAAAATGACAAAATCTAGTTTCAAAAGAAAAGATTATTCAAAAAAGAAAATACTTGAATTAGTTCACACCGACCTATGTGGTCCCATGAGAGCACAGAGTTATTATGGAGATAGATATTTCATTCTTTTTGTTGATGATTACACTAGATTGATGACTGTAATATTCTTGAAAGAAAAATCAGAGGCATTTGAAATGTTCAAGTGGTTTAAAGAAAAAGTAGAGAAAGAGACTAGTAAAGAATTGAAATGCTTAAGATCTAACAGAGGAGGTGAATTTATTTCTGATGAATTTACTAACTATTGTAATGAGCATGATATAAAAAGATAGGTCTCTGCACCAAGAACACCTCAGCAGAATGGAATTGCTGAAAGGAGGAATATGTCAATTGTTGACTATGTAAGGATACTAATGATAGAAAAGAATGTGGCTCACACATACTAGAGAGAGGCAGTTATCACATCTATTTATGTTTTGAACTGAGTACAATTGAAGAAGGACACTAACAAAACACCCTATGAGTTATGGTTTGGTCACAAACCCACTGTAAGTTATTTTAGAATTTTTGGAAGTAAATGCTTATTCTTAAAGATGATTAAAATGGAAAGTTTGACTCAAAAGGTGATGAAGGGATATTTTTGGGATATTCCACTAAAAGAAAAGTATACAAGTGTCTAAATAAAGTTACTAATAAAATGATTGAAAGTGCTAATGTTAGGGTTGATGAGTTTGATGACAAAAATGTAGAAGAAAGAACAAAGGAACTAGAAGAATATGGTAGATTCATATACATTGAACAACTAGAGTATCTACCGAAGCCATAGACAGTGACAACCAGTCAGTAGGAAAAAAACACCAAGGAATAGGAAAAAGAAACTGATGAGCAGGAAGGACCTAACGAGAAAGGAAATGAACCTGAATAGGATGAACAAGAAAGAAGAGATCAGATACTGGAAAGATTTGTCACAAGACATCATCCTGAGAAATAAATCATTGGCAACAAGAAAGCTAGCATGATGACAAGAAGTAAGTTGAGACAAGGTACATGCTAAGTTTGTGAATATGAACCAAAGAATGTAAATGTTGCACTGGAATTTGATGAATGGGTAAATGCAATGAAAGAAGAAATAGAACAGATAGAGAAAAAAAAAATATGGAATTTAGTACCTAGACCTAATGAAAAGGGAGAGGTTACAAGAAACAAAGCTAGATTAGTATGCAAGGGATATGCACAGGAGGAATTAATAGATTATGGTGAAACTTTTACACCTATTGCTAGATTAGAAAGAGTCAGAATGTTACTTGCATATGCTGCACATAAAAGGTTCAAAGTCTATCAAATGGATGTTAAATCTTCTTTTCTGAATCAGATACTAGAACAAGAAGTCTACATAGAACAACCAGAAGGATTCATTGATCTAGACAAGAAAGATATGGTATGTAGATTACATAAAGCTTTATATGGTTTAAGGCAAGCACCAAGAGCCTGGTATGAAAAAATGCATACTTATTTGTTAAGTATTGGATTTGTTAGAACTAGTGAGAACAATAATTTATATATGAAAGGGGATACTGATGATACTATTCTAATTGATGAAATATTTGTCGATGATATTATTTTTAGAGGACAAGATCAAATCTATAAATCATTTTCTGATGAGATGAGACAAGAGTTTGAAATGTCTATGTTTGGAAAGATTAAGTTCTTTCTAGGCTTGCAGGTTATTCAGCAAAGTGATGGAATATTCATCACACAATCCAAGTATATAAAGGAAGTACTGAGAACATTTGGCATGGAAGATGTTAAACCAGTTGGAACACTGATGGTCATAGGTTGTAAAACAACCAAAGATGATGAAACTACAAAGCTAAACCAGACACTGTACCGATCAATGATTGGTAAGTTGATGTATGTAGTACATAGTAGACCAGATATAGCACATGTTGTGGGAATTGTAGCTAGATTTTGTGCAAATCCTAGGGAGTCACACATGGTTTCTACAAAGAGAATATTGAGATACCTAAAGAAAATAGAAGATTATGGCTTATGGTATCCAAAGGAAGGCAAGTTTTCACTCAAAGTCTACACTGACACAGACTGAGCTAGAAATATAGATGACATTAAAAGTACCACTGGAGGAGCATTTTTCTTTGGTGAAAGACTTGTTACATGGACAAGTAAGAAAAAATGTTGTACTTCTCAATCCACTGCCAAAGTAGAGTATGTTGCTGCTATTACAAACTGTTCAAATATTGCTTATATCAAGCAAGTGTTGGAAGGTAAGAATGAGGTAATCACTGATCGCATGATTATATATTGTGACAACACTAGTACAATTAATATTTCAAAGAATCCAATGATGCACTAAAAAATAATCACATATCTATCAAGTATCACTATTTAAGAGAACAAGTACAAGAGAAGCAAGTCAGATTGGTGTATGTTACATCAAAAGAACAACTTGCTAATATTTTCACAAAGCCTCTACCGAAGGAAACATTTGAATATTTGAGGACTAGACTTGGGGTCCGTCCCCTATCTACCGGTCACTAATGTGATTTGGAGGTTGCATTAGGATAATCTTATCAGAAGATCATTCATGTTGATGCAACATAGTTCACACTTTGGATTTTTGTCTAAGGTTGTGAAATATTTGAGGAACCAGAGTAAAGAATTACAAATTAGTATACAAGGATATTGTGTATAGGAACTAAACAATAGTGAGTTAACTGGCTACTAAAAGAGCTATATGGTATATGTTTTTCTTTGGAATTGTTGTCAAAGGGAGAGAGATCTCAATATGAAACAAAGATAAAGGGAGAGAAAATTAATGAGAGATCTAAAATAAAAGGGAGAGACAATTTGAGAACTAGAAAGATCATATCTGTACAGGAAAGTCTGCAATTGCAATGCTGTCATGTAACGTAGTGATTAAACATATTAAGCTAAGGGAGAGCTTATCAAGCTACAACATTTTCCTACAGAGTTGTAGAATACATGTTTGGTATGTGTATGGTACACTTCATATTGCTTGAGTTTCCATCAATGCCAAAGGGAGAGATTGATGAACTACAACTGACTAAGAACTTGATTAAGAAACTTCAAGTGATTAGAGATCACTGAGCACTGAACTATTATGTAAGATAATTGAATCAGTTTGTATATTGTCATTGATGTCAACTAGTTTTGACAGTACTTATCAGGGAGTTGCAAACATCTACACATCTATAAACAGGAGAGAAAAGATGAAGAGCCGAGATATCCACATGGAGGAAGATGGTTATGACAAATGAGAATAAGGAATACCTTTGGTAACTTATTGATGAGTCTATGACTTCATATTGTTGACTTTATTATGTTGCATTAATATGTTATGAAGTTGGGAGCAAAATGTTACAAAGTAGTGTGGTCGATTAATGAAGCATTCCAATATACACCGAGTAGTGTAGTGTATACCAAGCATAGTATAAACTGAACTTGTGTTCACCGACATAGTTCTTTGTTAACCCAAGAATGGACAAAAGAACTAAACGATTAGTTTAGCGGACAAAATTGATGAGCTGGAAAGCACCTCGTAATAAGAGTGGAAAGAAAATTTTTGTTATGAGATCTATGACTAACAAAATTCAAAGAAGATCAAAGGGATGGAAACAAAATGTGTTACTGACACATCAGTCGAGGAAGGGTTAAGCGGAAAAATCAACGAAGGAGATTAAGTGGCAAAATCTAATGGATGAGAAGAAAATGGTTTACTTATCTACTTAAGAGGCAAGGGTTTCATTGAGAAACTTATGTTGAAGGGAAGAATACCATAGAGCTATCGTGTGAACAAGCTTCATGCATGCTTGATCAAACTTGTTAAGGAGAACCAAACTACAAAGACTATCGAGCATCAAAATGCTATAATCGAGAGACACTAAGTTACTGAATATTGTTGAACAGAATTGATATTTTGATCAGAGGATTTGAATGAGCATAATATAGATCTGTACATCTAGAAAAGAAGTTGTATTGTAATTAGATCACCTACTGTTATAGTTTAACCATTGTAAATAGATAAATCTCTTAACCGAGTAGACTAGAAAGTCTTGTATGTCATTCATAGAATGTGGATTGTTATCCTGCCAACCGCATAGTGAATGTTGGTTCGATGATAAATGTTGGTCTTAAATCCTCTAACAAGGTCACATCTTATAGTGTGTTTTGTAACCTTTAACAGGGTTGGCTCTTCATCGAGCTCACTTTAGAAGAGTGAACAATATTTTGGGTTGCCAGTCCTAGGTGGTTTTTCCCTTTACAGGGTTTCCATGTTAAATCTCTTGTGTTATGTGTTGATTGTGATGATTGTTGGATATCATACTTTACATGTTGCATAATTTTTTTGATCGGTAGTTACTATAAGTTATTAACTGGTAATAGGTAAAAGCATAGACAATTTACTATTCTATGTTACCGAGCTACAGAAGTTTGTTTAAATTGTTTTTAGACTTACATTTTGTAATTGGGACTATGGATAACTGATTCACCCCCCTCTTAGTTATTCTAACAAGACTAATACTGATGATGTTTACTTTGTGGATGGTTTGAAACATAATCTTTTGAGTGTTGGATAGCTAGTTGATAAGGTATATGAGGTTTGGTTTGCTGAGAAAACTTGTGTAATCAAAGACAGGGATGGAAATCTGATTGGTACTAGATCTAGAACCAGAGGTAATGTATTTCAGTGGAATCCTACTGAGATGACATTCTTGATCACTAAGATTGATGATAATTGGTTATGGAACATAAGGTTTTGTCATATAAACTTTGATAACATTATGAAAGTGAGTACTACACTTGCAGTAAAAGATTTGACTAAAATTATGAAGCCTACTAACATGATTTGCAAGGAATGTGTGATGGCTAAATAAAAGAGAAGCTCATTTCCTAGCAAGAAGTTTACAACAGCAGAGAAGATGGAAATTGTTCATATAGATTTGAGTGGTTGCACAAGGACTAGAGGATTCTATGGAGAAAGGTATGTTATGATTCTTGTTGATGATTTTACAAGAATGGTGTGGATTGCATTTCTTAAAGAAAAGTCTGAAGCATTTGATAAGTTTAAGATCATTAAGATTAAAGTTGAGAATCAATCTGGAATGCAAATTAAATGTTTGAGATCAGATAGAGGTGGAGAATTTACTTCAAAATAATTTAACATTTTTTGTGAAGTGAATGGTATTAAGAGATAGTTTTCAGCCCCTAGGACACCTGAACAAAATGGTATTGCAGAAAGAAGAAACAGATCAGTGACTAAAGTAGCAAGAGCTATGTTATTTGAGAATGAATTGGTGAAGATATTCTAGAGAGAAGAAGTGAACACAATAGTGTATATAATGAACAAAGTACAAATCAAATTAGACACCGACAAGACACCCTTTGAACTATTGTTTGGACATGCACCATGAGTTAAGTATTTTAGAATTGTTGGAAGCAAATGTTATATTAAGAGAGATGATGACATTGGAAAGTTTGATCCTAGAAGTGATGAAGGTATATTTCTTGGATATTCATTGAAGAGAAAAGCTTATAGATGTTACAATAAAAGAACTAAGACTATTATTGAGAGCGCAAATGTTAAAGTTGATGAAAAGTTCAAAATTTAGGAAAGAATGCTTGATTATGAATTAGATGAAGGAAATCATCCTAGAACTAATCCAGAGACTACTGAATTATTTTATGAAACTAACAGTGATTTGTTGAATGAGATCTACAGTGAAGAAATCATTGAAGAACCTATAGAAGAAACAAGAAGTGAGATAGTGACAACTAACATGAATCTATCAAGGGATCATCCTGTTGAGCAGATTATTGGAAGCATAGACAAAGGAGTTCAGACATGAAATAAGGTACAAGAACAGTTGTGTTTGATTTCTCAGATTGAACCTAAATCTACTAGTGAAGCCCATGAAGATGAACATTGAATCAAAGCTATGAAAGAAGAAATAGATTAGATTGAAAAGAACAAGACATGGGAATATGTCCCTAGACCTAAAGATAAGAATGTTATAGGAAAAAAATGGGTATTCAAAAACAAGATGAATGAATAAAGAGAAGTAGTAAGGAACAAAGCAAGATTGGTATGTAAAGGATACTCACAAAAAGAAGGAATTTACTATGAGGAAAATTTTGCACCAGTAGCAAGAATTGAAGCAGTAAAAATGTTTTTGGCATATGCATCTTACAAGAAATTCAAAGTGTATCAGATGGATGTGAAGTCATCATTTCTAAATGTAGAATTGGAAGAAGAAGTCTACATTGAGCATCCTGAAGGTTTTCCTTTAACTCAAGAAGGAGATATGGTATGTAAACTGAAGAAAGCTTTATATGGACTGAAGCAAGCACGTAGAACTTGGTATGCAAGATTGGATAAGTATTTGATAAGGTTAGGATTTACATAAGGCACAGCTGATAGAAACCTATACACAAAGGAAATTGAAAATGATTTGTTGGTTGTTGTTATTTTTCTTGATGATATTATCTTTGGAGGTGAAAGTGAAGCCAATGATAAATTTGTAGATGAAATGAAGACTGAATTTGAAATGAGTATGATTGGTGAAATGAAATACTTTTTAGGATTACAGATAACACAGAACAGTGATGGTATCTTTGTAAGTCAGACAAAGTACTTGAATGATTTATTGAAGAGATTTGGTATGGAGAACTGTAAACTAGTTGGAACACCTATTGTAAAAGGACACAAGTTTTCTAAGAGAGATGAAACTCCTATAATGGAACAAAAAAAGTACAGATCTATGATTCGAGGATTGCAATATTTGACTCATACAAGACCTGATATATCACATGCAATTGGAATTGTGGCAAGATTTCAAGTTGAACCCAGAGAATCACATTATGCAGCAATAAAGAGGATACTAAGATACTTAAGAGGCACAATTGAGTATGGATTATGGTATGAAAAATTTGATGATTTTACCCTATGTGCATATATAAATGTTGATTGGGGAGGTAGTGTTGATGACAAAATGAGCACCATTGATGGAGAATTTTTTCTTAGAGGAAGATTAGTTTCTTGGCTAAGCAAGAAGCAAAATTTTATTTCACAGAACATAATAGAAGCAGAGTATGTGGCAGAAACAAACAATTGTAATTAGATAATTTGGATGAAGAAAATGCTAAAGCATATTGGAATAAAATTTTTTGAGCTTGTTGTTATACATTGTGATAACACCAGTATAGTTAGTATGTCTAAGAACCTAGTGTTACATTCTAAGACAAAGCATATAGAGATAAAGTATCATGTAGTGAGGGAGAAAGTGGTAGAGAAAGAAGTCAGACTTGAGTATATAAGCACAAAGGAGAAGATTGTGATGGATGAAGACCTCATCTACAACATGAACACTTAGTAATAATAGGGTTCAAACTTTAATGTCAAGAATCACAATACTATAACTTACTAATTCTATACATATAGTTGATCTTTGAAATAAGAATCAATTTGGAAAGATTTATTACTAAGAATGATAGAAAAAAATCATACCCATTAACTCATATCTTAAATTTAGAAAGCACCGACCCTTCTTGTTCTATCTACACATTTGGTCCACCATACAATATAATGATTACTAATTTGATAAGATATAGTGCCAAGTTTCTGCCAATGTGTAGGATGGTCAAATTTTTCTACTATAATCACTACCCTCTGCTCATAGCCATTCTTAAGATGCTCATCCCAGGTGTGGATATCCAAAACCCATTGTTCAGATTATTGCTGGCAAAGAAAATGATTGGTGATTTTCTTCCTCTCACTCACCATATATTTTTCATCTCTTGGGAAATGGTTAATGGTGATTGATGAAGAAGATTTGAAAATGATGATTGATCCAATTCATATTGGTGCAACATTTTCAAATCTTCTTCATAATCATCATCAACATGGCCAATTTTGTAAAACTAATTCTGCATATACACTGAATTCGGGCTCAAATAATCAGCAAGCCCACCAAAAATAAAATTCCACATGTCAATGATGAAAGAAATCAAGATGAATTACTTATCTCTATAAATATTTTGGATTCAAATGAGATATCAAATTGATGAATAAAATCAACTGCATGCCAGCCAATAAAAAATTATTATGGGAATGAAAGACCCATTTTTACATTAAAGTCCATGTATGAAGCATGCATCACAAGCCATTGTGCATCCATCACTTCAAATGCAACATAGTAAAAAAAATCAAATGCCCACTCATCTCCTACAAATACAAATTAATAAATCAAATGTTAATCTTAAATTGCAGACTTTGTCAAGTTTCCAATCACCTACAAGAATACTTCGTTACTGAAACATCTCAACTTAAACCTAGGGCATTTTCCATGTACACCAAATACAACTACTCTAATATTGTGCTATATTGTGGAAGCCATGCCAGTAAAGTCATCTACATAAGTACAATCTTACTACTAAAAATAAATGCTAAACAATCCAATATTATAGGTTTTTAAGAAGACAGCCCTGATAGAATCTTCAAGAATATTACTCCTGTTTTAGTGCTAGGCCTTGCTGCAAATGTTATAGATGTGTTAAGCCGAATGGGATAACTCTTCTGGAATCCAAAATAATAATACAATGAACATATATTTTTTCATATCAAAAGATGACATGTGACATGGTTGCCACCATCTTCTGACACTTAATGTTTCCATAACTCACAACAACCATCATATGGCAATTTTTTGAAGATACAATTGTAAAAAATAGCATTTTAGAAAAACAAGTTCAGACCATATCAATCATAATCAATATATAGTGATATAGATTCTTTGGACTTGATGCAAAAAATAGATGAGACATTCATGCTTACTCATTTAAATATCAACATGAAGGAAATGCATTTGAACAAGAAGAATACACACCAGATCGAAGATCTAGCATGTGGATAAGAATGAATGGTATGTTTACACCAGCTATAGAGAATGGATATTCCCACACAGATCTATCACCTTTTGAAGAAGATGCTAAAATGATATCTACACAAAATGTTTGAAGAGAATATCATGTCAAATACAAAAATTCCAAAGAAAACATATTATACAAATCATTGTTACACATAATATTCATCATAGAAGAGACACTTGTAGTTGAAGCTAAAAACTATCTATTCAGTTAAAACATAGACCCATGAACCATGCAATTAAATTTATCAAGTATAAGAAGAGAATACATATATTAGCAACCATTATTGTGGTAGCAATCATTATTATGGATAGAAAATACAATGACCAACATGCAAGTATAATGACCAAGATACAATTAGCATAGCTATGTGTAAAAGTTGGCAATTTACTTGAATGTTGACATTTGTTTTACATCACACATCCAAAGGGTGAACTCCATTTGAATTTTACCTAGCTATTAACCTAGTGTGATGTCCTTGTTTTGAAATAAGATTTAAAAATAAATAATCATTAAATAATAAGATTTTAATAAATTAAAAATAAAATATAGAAATAAATATATAAATAAACAAGAGCTCTATTCGAGAAAGAGTTCCTGCCTATTGCAAAAAGTGGAAGGTACATTTTTTAAGAAAATAAATGATCAGAGACACTGGAATAAGTAGTTCATTCTATAGTTCACTAGGACAATAGATACAATCAGAGAAGACTTGTACTCATGAACAGTAATCATATCCATGTGTTCAAAATCTTAGTAGACTCTAAGCATGAGAAATAAATAATTTGTTAACAATATTATATAAATAGAAGGTATAAGTACAAGATCAATAACATGTTTTTGACAAGTTCTTTGTGTATAATAGAAGGTAGATTATGCCAAATTATGCTTTATGTAGTGCTTAGACACTGTACTAGATTGGTGACTTCTATTCGTATAGGGTAATCATACTCATGCCTTCAAAATCTTAGTTGAATGCCAGCATGACAAATAAAGAGTGCATAAATAACAAATCAATAACATTTTTTTCATAAGTACAAAATTAGAAAAATGCTTGTTTTTATAAGTACAAAATTAGAAAAATGCTTGTTTTCATAAGTACAAAATTGATATCGTATTTTTCATAATATGTTTTAATGTTCATGAACACTTTGCTGGAAAAGTATTTGAACACTATTTAAAGGTTTTCAATAGGTTTATGGTGTAGTTCTTGACTATTTTGAGGTGTTGTTTTCAAAAGTCTTCAAAATTCTTGGTTGTTATGAAGTTGGGCTTCTGAAAAATCTGCAAATTTAGCAAAATCGAGAGAAGGTAGTAACATAGATTGCATTAGGTGAAAAGAAATCAGAGTTAGATAAATACTTAACTATAGTTTTGAAGAAGAAGACTAGGATGAGTTGTAGTCTAAATTGAATTTTCTATTGCTTTCTAGATGTCGATCATATAAGTTTTCTCATAAAGCCTATTGTGGTTTTGCAAAGACTTCATGAGAAAATTGAGTGTTTGACAAAGCAATACAGAGACAAGTGGGATAATGTTCTTCCACAAGCTGAATTTTCCTTTAATGATTCTGTAAACAAAATTACATATAGAAGTCCATTTCAGATTGTGTATGGTCAAAATCTAAGTTTTCTCATAAAGTCTAAATTTCTTTGTAGATGTTGAACATATAAGTTTTCTCATAAAGTCTTTGCAAAAAATTAATAGAAATTTAATATATATTGATTTATTGAATCTTCATTCATCATGGCATTTCCATCCTTGAATCAACCCTTGCCTAACATTGGAAATCATAAATATTTCTATACCTTCCACCATTAAAAGGAACAAATATGGGGAAAGGGGATCACCTTGTTAGAGACCTCTAGAAGCACCATATAACTTTTTGGGCTTGCTATTGATGGGAGTTTCAAAAGAAGAAGAAGTGATTAAACTCATCACCCAATTGACTTACTTGATTCCCAAACCATGCATGAAGCTCCATTTGACTCTATTGTACACTTTGACCCTGTGCAACTTTATGAACATGGGTTTCTCCTTAGATACTACCATATAATAAAATGCATAAACAAAACACCATTTCATTCATGAAAAGAACATTATATTGTTATGAAACGTGTTTACAAAATAAGAATATTACAATTACATGTTTTTTTTAATTTGAGTTCTTTCATTTCATCTACAAAAGAGAAAGTATAAAGAACCCACACAAGCCATGGGACAACTATGAAAATAGATACAAGTAAATGAGATGTATGCAAGAATGACAAGTAGTAGATAAAGGATAGGGATCCATCATTTCCTGGTATAATGATGAATCCCCACATATCATTAGGAGGTCTCTTCTTCCTTTTCTCCATATTTATCTTTAGAATTCTCCTTATGAACATTGCCCTGCAGGGTGGTAAAAATAATGCCAGAAGAGAAATGATAGGTCTCAGTCCTATACCTACTAAACATCAAGTGCATAAATACTTTTAGGTAAATGAATCAAAGAGGGAAAAAAAATATCAGAAATAAGACACTTAGAACTAAATGTTTTAATCTAATAGTTGGTTTTATGTGGAGGAGAAAGTATACATTTATTGTTTAGTTTCATGTGGAGAAAAATGTGGGTCCCACAAGGGTTGAGCCCAACATGTCAATGGGTAATAAAGATGGAGATCTATGAAGGATATATATAGAATTTATCTAGATGTTATAGTCTATTAAAAGGAAAATTATTTAGTTTGAAACCTTTTAGTTTGATTTTTCTGCTGAGAAGTGGTCATATTCTAAACACTTTCATTAAATTATTAAAGTGACTGGTCATTTGTACCTGAAACCTTTTAGTTTAGATTCACTCATGAATAGCTCAAATCAATTGAAGGATATATCAATTTGAAGTTGAGGCATTGATCATAAAGGAAAAAGTACAACATCATGAAAAGTATATACAATACACTACAATAGTTATCTCACATGAAATGCCTAGAGACATCAAATGGACAACTAAAATTACAGTGTTGTTACAAAGAAAGACTCAATAATTACATGTCAAAGATAATCTCATAATTACTAGTGAAAAGACAAATAATATGCTATAGAGAAAGGTCATATGCCTCGAGGAGCATTTACAACTCTAAGCATTGACATAAGCAATCATATCATGAATATATAGTAAACATTTCTATTATGAATAAAGAGCATACATATCTTAAGATATAGTAAATAAATATGATATTGTTGGCTTAAAGATAATACCTGTGAATTTAATAATAGGAGGTTTCCTTAGTGCATCTATGGCTTATAAGAGATAGTGATCAGATATAGGTTTAAGGATTAATTTTGTGCTAAAAGAGATGTAACAAAAAATGACTAATTATGGCCCAAGTGTCATGCCCAAAATTAGGGCAAAACACACACAACATTTTTTTTTTAAAGTACACTAACTACAAGGTTTCTTCCTAAGGTGCACTAAAAATTGTGAAGCAAAACACCCACCAATACACTTAACTCTCAAGGGGGATTCATGGTAAGTGTTGGCTTGTCGACATCCCCTATACATTAGGTACACTAGACTGATGAAACCCCTAACTGGGGTTAATCATAAGAGATTATGAGGGAGAAATCCCTACATCAAATAACTTCATAAATGAGGCAATAATGCTTGATTTAATAAATTAACATTAAAATTCCCTTAGTTTAATTTATAATAAGGATAATATCCATGGTTCATACTTAGTGATTTAAAACATTAAAATAATGTCACAAATATTAATTCAATATTAATTATTAGGGGTTACTATCCTAACTAGGTCCCACCTAGGGATTACAATATTAATTACCTCCCTAATAAAAATAATAATATCCAAGAGAAATACTAGCGTGCTAATTATAAGAGTCAATTAAATCAATAATTTACATTATCAAAATATGGAAAAACAATAATAAAAATTCATCAGAATAATCTCAATAAAATAAAATAAATAAATGAAAGGACCCAAAATCAATACACATAATAAATGATCTTGAAATAAAATATCTAAATAACATCTTATCCCAAAAATCAAATAAAATCCCCAATAATAGGAAACCTTGAAAATCTAAAAGGAAAAAGTAATTAATAATAAGAAATACAAGTTTTAAAGAAAAAGGAAAAGGTCACATTATTAAATAGCCAATCAAGATGTAATAATATAAAATCTAAGAACTCAAATCACAAATAAATTTAAAAAACAAAAGTAAGATCTTAAATCAACTCTCTCACAATTTAAAATTTTGAAAATAAATTATAATAGCATTAATGTCCAAAAATCATTTCAAAATCTCATTAATAGGGAATCTTGAGATTTCTAAAAGGCAAAGTAAAATAATAAATTTAAAAATCAACTTTCACACAAAAGGGAAAGTCAAACATTAAAAGCTAATGTCACATTTAAATTTTATCTCTCTAGATTTTATCATTATATTTTGAAAAAAATGAACTAATAAAAGTTTTGGTTCCATAGCCCAACCAAACCCTAATTTGAAATTAGGTTTTGGGACAAAATAAAACATGGCCCAAAACCCTAATCTCTCTTGTCTTTTTATGTTTTTTTTGTTGAGTTTGTAGGTTGGCCAAGGCTGAGGAGATGAGAAAAAAAAAGGATGAGTATACACCCAAGTATCCATGGATGTATATACACACTCCAGTGTGTATATACTTCCATATATACTTGTGTATATACAATAAATAATAGGTCTACACCAAGGTAAAAGACTAGTCTAATCAATCAACTCCTCTAGCCTAAGGCTTCCAGCAAATGTAGAAACTTCAATCTTAGGTCTTTTCCCAATTTTAGACATAGCCTTCAGGATTCTACGTTCTTCTAGATCTCTGACTTCTTCTATAGCTTCTTCAAATTGATCTGCCTCAGATTCATCACTGTCATCTTTCAAGGTAGTCTTCTTTTTCAATTCATCTTGCAGATATGGCACTTGTTTCTGCAAAGCCCTGAAATCATCAAGACTGAATTCTCTAGCAAGTTCTTCCTCTAAGATCTCTCAAGCTCTCCTCAAAGGTATCTTCAATACAAGGTCCTAGTGTAGACTGCCTCAACCTCAGTGCTCTATCCACACACTCAAGATCTTCAAGCTTTGATACTACTTGATGCAGGGCAGGGATGGAGGATCCAATAAAGGATAGTCCAAACCTACACTCCTGATTATAACAACAACAAGCACAACAATATATAACAATGTAATGCTTCAACACTGAATTTCATTCAACATGCCCCACTGTAAGGCCTTTCAGGTTGCAGCCTTATACAATGAATTAAAAATTATCCAAGCTATTCCAGTTTTGAAACACATCAGCAATTGATGGAAACACTAAGGCAGATCTAAACTTGAGCTCGCAAGCCTCCAAGTTATCTCCTTGTCTCCAATCATACACACCACTAGCACTATTGTTACAATATCAGATAAAACATCTAATATACTAGATCTCCAGGATCTAATTATGCTTCTACTCTCATACTACTACCAATCTACTACCATCTCCCCTAAATATCTACCCAAGCTCTCAATATATAGTCAGCTAAGCCACAAGTCGGCCAGTCAGGCATTTAATTACAATATAGGTCCAGTCCAGAAGATTTAAACCAAAAATAATGAAATAATAATCAAAACATGATGCACCTTTATATTTATGTCCAAAAATGACCCAATAACATTTCCTTAACCACGCAAGGCCCCATCTCATCCCATGGAGCTGCGCAAGAAGAAACACTCCATGTTTCGCGTGAAAACTGGCAAAAAATAGGTCCCTAAGAAAAATAGTCATAAATTTTTACTCATAATGAATTAGGACTTTCAATTTTGGGAAAAGATGTTATTTTAGGTCCTCTTTAATTCTCTAAGAGAGAAAAGACTGATTCATTAAGGAACAAGGTCTCCATGACATGCAATCAGCACCAAAACTACAAGAAAATATGTCTTCGACGACAAGTAAAACAACTCCAACTTTGAAATAGTCCATCCAATCCTTATGAGATCTTAGGAGAAGGTTACAAAATAGGTCCTCAAAATAATGTAATCTTTTCACAACATGAAACCAACATATCAAATGATTAGAAAGAAAACAACAAAAAATAAGAAATGTTTTTGGTAGATGCAAGATTGCTCAAAGCCTGAGATGCTCCTGCATCAGACACCCCAGGTAAATAAAAGAAAGTTCTCATGAACTTTTGAAGGGAATTAGAATATGTATGCCATATCTATTCTTAACCCATATCTCCTCTTGTCCTTCGTTCCATGCTGTCTTTACTTTATCCACTGTCACAATCAGCAAATCATCTTGTCCTACACTTTTCTCATCTTTTCTTTTTGCTACTGAGAGAAACTAATTCTGACCATATTTTCCATGGTTGATTACACTATAAATTTGATGAATCACATCTTCCTCAGACTTAATAATCAGCTCGACATCATTTTTAGTCCTCTCTATCACTAGTGACATCATTTGCTACACTATCTTTTTTAGAAAGTCCATCTGTCTCTTAATCTCTATAAATTCCTCAACTATGTCATGCTCCTTTCCTTTCAAATTCAGATTCCTTTTATCCACTAGAATAGGTTCATCAATCTTCTACTCCTGAGGTTTGTCATAAGGAAAACACTTGATAACTCCACACCCCTTAGCCCCAACTTCTTGCAAAGATAACAATTTATGCCTGGATCCACCATGTATTACTACATATGTATTTGCATGAACATCAAACATAACATGTCTATCAAATTTCCAAAGTCTTCCGAGCAATAGATAACAAGAATCCATAGGCAATATTGATGTAAGATAAAACTCCTAGGCTTAGTTTTCCACTCCCACCAAGAGATTTCTCTTATCTCCTAGTATCCTATGCTTCTATAGGATCTCCTAATAGGCTTAGATCATTAACTAATTCCTATTAAATCTTTATTACAAGAGTCACTCCTTGAAAAACTCCACCTTGGATGATCCACACCATGATTTTGGTTCTCTTTCCCACTTTCACTTAGATGGATCTAAGTGCCAAATCCACTAAAACATCACAAATTTCAAACTTCATTGTGGGGACCTTCTTCACATTTATTTCAATCATATTCCATCCCATTTGACTGATTTGGGAAGGTTCTTGGCTCATAGGTTTATCGAATTGAATATTTCATCAAAAGAGACCTCAATTTTAGGCCTATTTCTAGTAGCCTTTTTGAATGGCTTTTGCTCTTTCTCGACCAAAATCTCCAAAAAACATATAAATATAAATTTAGATATGGATGCCCTTTTGGATTAAATTGAATATTTTTAAGGTCTAAGTCTCTGACACCATCCATACACCTCCTTCCTAATATCAAGGAGAAATAGGGCTAAAAGGCCTAGTTTCTAGGACAACCTATCTAGGAATGATGAAAATTGCTCAAAACCTATCCTAATGGATTGGTACGACTTCTCAATTCTTGAGATGGATAAATAACATGAAAAGATACCATAAAAATTCCTAGGGATGTACTGTACTTCCCATTCCCCACATGAAATGACTTGATTTCTCCATGCCAAGCCTCTAACCGGGTATGTCTAATTCATCTAGGGCCTGATCATAAAGCTAGCTCCCTTACTCATGATGATTCCTACCTTTAGATAAAATATTTAAAGAGGCCCCAGTTGAATATTCAACCACTTATTTTGTGTTTCCATGGTTTAATCTCATGTGGGGGCCATTTTCACAAATTCTATCACAGTGTGACCAAAGAAAATTCTTGAACTAAAACAACTTGAAAAGTATGATAAATCTACTCTAAAACCTTAACACATAAAATGAAAAAGTCTTAAAAATTATTATAGAACATGACTCAACCACTGTATCAATTCATTTCTAGCTACAAGTATGAATTTTCCTTCAAAAACCGAGATATCACTACAAAATAGAATTGCAGAGCTCAATACATTAACTCAAACTTTTACAATATGCATCCAATGCTTGGAGATTCAAGCCATCAATAAATTAGGTGTCTCCTCCCCCATTCTAGGGCCTATTTGGTTGAGCATAACCTCCCACAATCAAATGAATCTGAGGCTATCCATGTTGCATGGAATATTTGCAATTAGCGCAAATGTTGTTATGACAACATTCTTACAACACTTGGCAACTTTGATAGATGCGTTAATCCTATATTCTAGGATTCTTATCCTCACATCTTTTGAGGATCAAAGATACTTCATGATCATCATATTTATTTAACAACCATTAACCATTCTTAGGCCTAAGACATATTAATGAGTCAATCTCCTTAACTCCTAGCATTAAGAAATTTAAATAACAAATAACAAAGGCTATTAGTGTGACCTTAGTCTTAGTGACTAATTCACCTAGCCAACATAAAACAAGACCTTCTAATGTCCTCAAGTAATCTATACTAACTTCTTGACTTGGCTAGAGTCAAGTACAAGCCAAAATTGACTAACTAGTAGAGGTTAGCCTGGGAGCTCCTGCACCATCCTCCCCAAAATAAGAATTTCAATCCACCCTTGGATTGATGTGGATAGGATCAATTCCAAACCTTTTGAACTTTTTTTCCTTTACCGAAATAGCATCAGCACCATTCTTCCCATACCTCTGAATGAGGTTCTCTTTATACTCTTTGTGTCTAGTACACTGTCTACCCCTGTACTTGCAGCAGTAGGAAGTTGAAGATCTTCCACATCCTTCATCACCTCATTGATGGTCTGGCCACTATTTTTCTATTGTCCCTTATAATGGACAAGGTATGCAACATTAAAAATATTGGACAATCCACTATCCTTCGGTAGGGCTACCTTGAAGGCATTGTCACCATACTTTTCCAATATAGGACATGGTCCTATCCTCCTCATTTGCAGCTTATGAGGGACTCCTTTTTTCAACCTAGATTTGTTCAAGTGTATCATAACAAGATCACTAACTTTGAACTCTACTAACCTTCTAGTTTCATCTATCTTGGCTTTGTGCTTGGTGGTGTTGTCTACCAATGTCTTCCTCACTATTTCATGAACTTCTTGCATAGAAAATGCAAAGTCATCAGCATATGCACTTTCCTTGACTCTATCTTTTAAATCTCTCAACTCATAGACTCCTCTAGGATGTAGCCCATATACAATTTCTAGTGGACTCTTCCTGATTGATATATTGATAGTATCATTATAGGCATATAAATCTTGCCCAATAAACTGATCCCATTGCTGACCATACTCCTTAGTTAGGCATCTTAGAAGGTTTCCAAGACTCCTGTTAACAACCTCTGTTTGACCATCAGTTTGGGCATGGTAAGCTTACCCAAAGGATAAGTTAGAACCCAATCTTTGCTAAGAGTCTTCCAAAAATGACTCATAAATTTTGTCTCTGTCTGAAACAATGTTGATTGGTAGTCCATGTATTCTCACCATCTCTTCAAGAAGAATAGAGATGATAATTGACTTGCATCATGTGTAGTCTTGTACGACACAAAGTGAGCCATCTTACTAAATCTATCTACAACCACGTACACATTGTCCATCCCTTATCTTGTCTTGGGTAACCCAACTACAAAATCCATGCTTAAGCATTCCCATGGCCTAGTAGGAATTGGTAGTGGCTGATAAAGACCAGCATTTGTAGAAGTGTCCTTGGCCTTTTGACATACTACACAACTCTCCACATACCTCCTAACATCAAGATTCATTCTAGGCCAAAATTA
Source organism: Chamaecyparis obtusa (assembly GCA_027943335.1). Taxonomy (NCBI): domain Eukaryota; kingdom Viridiplantae; phylum Streptophyta; class Pinopsida; order Cupressales; family Cupressaceae; genus Chamaecyparis; species Chamaecyparis obtusa. The sequence goes on along the minus strand of BSBK01007195.1, from coordinate 34,736 downwards.
AAACCTTGAAACCAGGTCTTGAGTCTTAGTGATCCCAAAGTGACCACTCAAAGCACCGTTATGCTTTTCTTGAATCAAATTCTCTCTAATGGAGCCTCTAGGAACACACAATTGATTCCCTTTGAACAAGAGATCACTTTGCAAAGTATAATCAAAATATTTACTATGAAAATGATTCTTGTATTCAGCACATACCTTGTAGATGTCAGAAAAATCTTCATCATTTGCATATAGATCCTTGAAATGATCTATTCCCATGCTTTTCAACTGAATTTCTTGAAGTGTGAGGGCTCTTCTTGACAATGCATCAGCCACCTTGTTTAGTACACCCTTCTTCTACTTGATATTGAAGGTGTAGGTTTGTAGGTACTCAACCCACTTCATGTGTTTGTGACTCAACTTCTCTTATGAATTCAGGAAGCTAAGTGCTTGATTATCTTGCTAAAAATTGCTAAAAATTAGTATATCATCTAGATATACAACTACAAAATTGCCTATGTAGTCCTTGAGTACTTCATTCATGAGCCTTATGAATGTAGAGGGGGAATTTGACAATCTAAATGGCATGACAAGGCATTCATACAGCCCTTCATTGGTTTTGAAGGTTTTCTTACACTCATCTCCTTCATGGATTCTAATTTGGTGATAGCCACTCTTCAAGTCTATCTTTCTATAATACCTTGCTTCACCTAAATAGTCCATTAAGTCTTCAATCCTAGGGATACGGAACCTATATCTTATGGTTATCCTATTGATAGCCCTTGAGTAAATACATAGCCTCCAAGTTCCTTCCTTCTTAGGTTGAAGTATGGTGGGTACAACACATGGACTAATACTTTTTCTAATTAGGCCTTGGTCTAAGAGTTCTTGTATTTGGCTTGCTATTTCCTCATTTTGTTGAGGGGTCATCTTATAGGCTACTTTGTTAGGTAGGGTAGCTCCTGGGATAAGGTCTATCCTATGACTTATGGCTCTTTGAGGGGGTAAGGCTAAAGGTTGACCATCACTTACAATGCCTTGATAAGTCTGCAACATACCTTGAATCTCCTTTGGTAATTCAGTCTTCTTAGTCACCTTGTCTTCACCTCCTTCTCTTGGTTTCAACACCAATGCATACCCTATGCCTTCACTCTCTATCATGGTTTGTAGGAAATCTTTTTCACCCATCATAAGAAAATTTGGACCTATTTTCTTCACTTCAGCATCCTCCAACAATGACTAAATTTTGAAGGTTGTATTATCCTTCTTGAAAGAATAGGAATTCTTTCCTCCATCATGCATGGTTTGGCTATCAAATTGCCAAGGTCTACCTAGGAGAAAATGACATGCATACATAGGCAAGACATCACATAAAACTTTGTCTTTGTACCTTCCAATAGAGAACTCCACCCATGCTTTCTCATTCACTAACACATGTTGACCCTTATTGAGCCAAGTAACCTTGTAAGGATTGGTATGGGATATCCTTTTCAATTTGAGCTTGCTGACTACTTCTTCTGACACTATATTATTATTAGATCCTAAATCAATAATGAACCTACATATTTTCCCCATAATCTTGCATTTGATCCTAAACAAAGATCTTCTTTGTCTTGGCTCCTCCTTCACCAATTCCTTGATTAGAGTTCTTCTCATCATGAGGTTCTCCCCTTCCCCTGAATTTAATGAAATCTCAAAATTTTTATCCGTTACATTTGTGTCTTCATGAACAAGGTTAGCTCTCTTATCACCTCCTTGTGATGAGCCACCTTTCTCAGGGCATCTATACGTAGGGTGCCCGATTTGATTGCAATGGTAGCACTTCATATTGGAAAAATAATTGCCTCTTCCTCCTTGTGAAGAACCACCACTTCTTCCTCTAAAACTAGAGTTAGAATTTCTTCCTCTACCACCTCTACTTGAGCTTCCTTCTTTTTTCTCACTGAATTTTACCTCACCTTGAGCTCTTGAATCAAAACTTCTTCCACCATAGGCACCTCTTTGACCTTTGGTATCTTTTCCTTTGCCTTTACCTTTGGAGCTTTCTTTATTTCTCTTTCTTCTCCTCTATCTTCAAGGCCATTTGATAGCATTTCCTAATGGATTTGAAGTTCACTAGGCTCATCTCCTCTTGAATAGACCATTTGAGGCCATTCAAATACATTGCTAGCTTGATGCTCTCATCTTCAACTACCTTGGACCTCAAACACAATTTTTGAAACTCCTCAGTATAAGCTTGGACATCCAAATCTTTTTTCCTAAGATTGTGTCTCCTTCTATGCATTTTCACTTCATAGTCATTAGGGAGGTAGGTTTTCTTGACTTTGGATACCATACCCTTCAATTTCACAATAGGACCTTTACCATCCTTTTCCCTCTTGGTTTGTACAAACTTCCACCAAGTAAGAGTTTAACCTCTTAGTCTAGACTTGGCCACCATTACCTTTTGTGATTTAGAGATTCCATTACATTCAAAATGGTTCTCTATGCTATCAATCCAATCCACAACTGAATCTGGATCCATTTGTCCACTAAAGAGTGGGACACCTTCTAAAGCCTTGCCACTCAATGCCTTCAATGCTTTCAAGAATGGCTCTTCAGGAAGAACAAGGTCAGGAGATGGTGCTTCTTCCTCCAAATCCAATTCTTTCCCCTTTTCTTTAGCTTCTTCTTTAAGGTCAATCTTCTCTTTGACCCTATCAGCTTTGTCTTGGACTTCACCCAAGAGTTGCTCCATTTGAGCTAGTCTTTGCCTTAACAATTTGTTATCCTTTTCTTGTTCCTCAACCTTCTTCACTAGTTTAGAATTAGTCACCATGGCTCTAGCTAGTGTATTCTCTCCTACTAATTTTTAAGATTGATGCATTAATCACAAGCTTGATCAACCAAGCTCTGATACCAATATGATGTAAGATAAAACTCCTAGGCTTAGTTTTCCACTCCCACCAAGAGATTTCTCTTATCTCCTAGTATCCTATGCTTCTATAGGATCTCCTAATAGGATTATATCATTAACTAAGTCCTATTAACTCTTTATTACAAGAGTCATACCTTGAAAAACTCCACCTTGGATGATCCACACCTTGATTTTGGTTCTCTTTCCCACTTTCACTTAGATGGATCTAAGTGCCAAATCCACTTAAACATCACAAATTTCAAAATTCATTATGGGGACCTTCTTCACATTTATTTCAATCATATTCCATCCCATTTGACTAATTTGGGAAGGTTCTTGGCTCATAGGTTTATCGGATTCAAGATTTCATCAAAAGAGACCTCAATTTTAGGCCTATTTCTAGTAGCCTTTTTGAATGGTTTTTGCTCTTTCTCGACCAAAATATCCAAACAACCTGAAAATATAACTTTAGATATGGATACCATTTTGGCTTAACTTAAATATTTTGAAGGTCTAAGGCTGTGACACCATCCGTACACCTCCTTCCTAATATCAAGGAGAAACAGGGCTAAAAGGCCTAGTTTCTAGGACAGCGTGTCTAGGAATGATGAAAATTGCTCAATACCTATCCTAATGGATTGGTATGAATTCACAGTGCTTAGGATGGATAAATAACATGAAAAAATACCATTAAAATTCCTACAGATGTACTATACTTCCCATTCGCCACATGAAATGACTTGATTTCTCCCTATCAAGCCTCTAACTAAGTATGTCTAACTCGCCTAGGGCCTAATCATAAAGATAGCTCCCTTGCTCATGATACTTCCTAACTTTAGATACAATATGTAGAGATGCCCCACTTGAATATTCTATTAGACAACAACTAATTTGGAATCTGATTGAAGGATCTATGATTGCAAGATCACTGAGAAGTTGTTGATTAGATATGTAATATGATTAAATCAGTATTATGTTGTCATTGATGTCAACTAGTTTGACAACACTTATCTTGTAAGTTACTATACTGAGACATCTGAAGAAAGGTGAAAGAGATGAAGAACATATAATTCTACATGAGGAAAGATGTACATGATAGATGAGGATAAGGAACACATTGAGTAACTTATTGATGAGTCTATGACTTGATGATATTGAATTTATTATGTTGCATTCATCTATAATGAAGTATAGAGCTGAAAGACACAAAGTAATGCTGTTGGTAAATGAAGCATTTTTAGTATACACCAATAGAGTGTAGTGTATACTGACCATAGTATTAATCGAGCAGTGTTCACCGATGCATTCTTTGTTAACCGAGCGGAACAGAATGAATTAAATGATTAGTTTAAGCCGATAGGAATGATGAGCTGGCAAAAGTATAACATCAAGGTAATAGATAATGTTTCTTACGTAGATCAATGGTTGACAAAATTCAAAGAGGATCTAACAGAAAAGATTGAAACATGTTATTGACACAAGTACCGAGAAAGTTTTAAGCAGCAAAATCTATGAATGTGATTAAGTGGCAAAATCTGATGGTGGAGGAGAAAATGATTTACTCGTCTATCTAAGAGAAGAAAAATTATTTATTAACAAGCCAAGAAGAAGAAGAAGCTATAGGAATTTTGCATGAACAAGCTTTCATGCATTCTGATCATAATGGTTAGTGAGAACCAAGCTATAGAGAGCTATTACCGATGGACAGTAAGCTGATACAATATTGAAACTAAAGTGAAATATTGATCAGAAGGATTTGTATGGACTAAATCTTGATCTATAATATGCAATTAAAGTTGTATTAAGGTAGGTCATTTTACTGTTACATATTTAACCATTGTATATAGTTCAAATCTCTTAACTAAGTGGACTCTAAAATTCTTATGATGTATCATTCATAGAATGAACATTGTAATCCTGTCAACCCATAGTGAATGCTGGTTGGACGATAACTTCTAGTCTAAAATCCTCCAACAAGGTCACACTTGACAGTGTGTTTGTAACCTTTAACAGGGTTGGGTCTTAACCGACCTCACTTCAGAAGAGTGAACAATTTTTGGTTGCCAGTCCCAAGTGGTTTTTCCCTTTACAGGGTTTTCATGTTAAATCTTTCATGTTATGTGTTGATTGTGATGTTTGTTTGTTATCATACTTTGCATGTTACATATTAGATTTGATCGGTAAACAATTTAGTATTGGACTGGTAATCAGTAAAAGCATAGATAGTGAGATTTATTATTGCTTACCAACAAGCAGAAAGAGAAGAAATTGTTTTAAATTATACATTTTGTATTGGGACACTGGATAACTGAGTCACCCCCCCTCTCTATTATTCTAACAATTGGTATTAGAGTGCTAGTTGCCTGGAATAGAGTTTTAAGGACTTAAGCATAAAGGTCTCAAGATGTATAAGAGGGAAGTACCAAAATTGAATAGAGAGAACTTCACAGTATGGCAAAGTAGAATGAAGCTGCACATATCTAGAATTGGGAACTCAGCACTAGATCTGATGCAAAATGGCTACATGCAACCACCCACTGGTCCCCTAACTATTGATCAACTAAAGGATAAGCATGAACACAATGTTACTATGATGGAACTTGTTGCTGCCTATACTGATGCTGAATTTGAAGATATCAAGACATGCACAACTGCCAAAGGAATGTGGGATAAGTTAGCACAAATCTGCAATGGAGATCTGAATGTCAAAAGAGCTCGAGCTGAAAGTCTGAGAGGTAGATTTGATGATATAAGAATGAAAGAAGGTGAAAATATTGTCCAATATTCAAATAGAATCAAAGAGGTGGTACATGCTATTAGAGCATCTGATGGAGTAATTGATGATGAAATAGTGATAAGCAAGATTCTCAGAACTTTGCTACTAGTTTATGCAATCAGGATTTCTGCAATTCATGAAACAAGAGCTACATCCAACCTTACTCTTGACACTCTGATTGGTAAACCTACAACCTTTGAATTAAACAACTTTGATAATAGTGTTGTTCCTTCTATTGAATCTACTTTCATGTCTTCTCTGAAGATTGGAAAGTCTAGCAGGAATGGTAAGAATTGTGATAGTGATGACAATACCAATGATGAACTTGAAGAGCTTGAAGCACTTATGGCTAGAAGATTGCCCAAAGGAAAAGGAAGGTATAGAGGCAAGCTACCTTTAGCATGCTTTAACTATAAAGAAGTTAGTCACATTGCTACTAGATGTCCTCAGAAGAAAGATGATGATAGATCTAAAGACTAATCTAATGGAAGCTATGGAAGAAGGGTCAACAGAGGTTACCGAAACAACAACAGAGACAACCAAGATGAAAAAGGAAAAAATGTATGTTACATAGCTGAAGATATTGAAACTAAATCTAATACTGATGATGATATATAAGTTGTATTTGTTTCTATGAAAGATGACTCAGAAGAGGAAGAGAAACATGAAGAGACAGCCCTGATCTCTAAAGTAAGCAGAAATGATACATGGATCATAGATAGTGGCTACACACATCATATGACTGATGATGTAGAGAAGTTTGATCATCTTGTTGAATATAATGGAGGATCTCTAAGAATGGGAAATGATGCAACTTGTATGGTAAGAGGTAAAGGCTCACTTATGATCAATGACAAATTACAATATGAAAATGCATATTGGGTAGATGGACTGAACTATAATCTGATAAGTGTGACATAGTTGAATAATTCAAGCCACCAACTGGCTTTTGAGAGCAAAAAGGTGAAAATTTATGATGATGAAGGAAGACTTGTCGGAACTGGTACACAATCCAGAGGTAATCCATTCTATCTTGATATGGATCAGTCTTCTTGTTTGCTAATAAAGGATGAAGATGCTTGGTTGTGGCATCAAAGGTTATGCCATGTGAACTTTGACAACATGATCAAGATTAGTAGAAAAAAAAGAGTTAGAGGATTGCCTAACTTGAGAAAACCTAATCATGCTATGTGCCATGAATGTCAAAGAGGTAAGATGACTAATTCTAGTTTTAAAAGAAAAGACTACTCAACAAAGAAGATACTTGAGTTGGTTCATACTGACCTATGTGGTCCTATGAGAACTCAGAGTTGTTCTGGTGATAAATATTTTATTCTTTTTGTTGATGATTATACTAGACTGATGACTGTTATGTTCTTGAAAGAGAAATCTAAAGCTTTCAAAATGTTTAAATGGTATAAAGCCAAGGTAGAGAAAGAAACTGGAAAGGAAATAAAATTTTTAAGATCTGATAGAGGAGGTGAATTTATCTCTGATGAATTTACTAACTTTTGCAATGAGCATGGAATCAAGAGGCAGGTATCTACACCGAGGACACCTCAACAAAATGACATTTTTGAAAGAAGGAATAGGTCTATAATTGATTGTGCTAGAACACTGATGATACAGAAGAATGTTTCTCAGACATATTGGAGGGAAGCTATCAGCACAACTGTATATGTTCTTAACCAAGTACAACTGAAGAAGGACTCAAACCAAACACCTTATGAGCTATGGTTTAGACACAAACCTTCTGTAAGTTATTTTAGAATTTTTGGAAGTAAATGCTTTATCTTGAAAGATGAAAGAAATGGAAAATTTGATTCTAAAGGAGATGAAGAAATATTTCTAGGATATTCCACTACAAGTAAAGCATGCAAATGTTTGAATAAGGCTACAAATAAGATTGTTGAAAGTACTAATGTTCATGTTGATGAATTTGATGATAAATACACTGAGGAAAGTACAAAGGAACCTGAAGACTATGGTAGATTCACTTACATTGAATATCTAGAGTGTTTATCGACACTATAGACAGTGTCAACCGGTCAGCAGGGAATCAATGCAGTACAATAGGCACCACAAACCGGTGAACATGAAGAAGCTACCGAGCAAGAAAATGACCTTGAGCAGGATGAACAAGAAAGGAGAAATCAAGTCTTGGCTAGTTTTGTCAGAAGAAATCATCCTGAAATGCAAATCATTGGAGACAGACATGCTAGAATGCAAACCAGAAGAAAAACAAGACAAGGTACATGTTTAATTTGTGAATTTGAACCTAAGACTGTGAAAGTTGCATTAGAGAATGAAGAATGGGTTAATGCAATGAAGGAGGAAATAGAACAAATCAAAAAGAACAAAATTTGGTCCTTAGTACCCTGACCAAAAGATAAGAATGTTATCGGTACCAAATGGATATACAAGAATAAATTGAATGAAAATGGTGAAGTCGCAAGAAATAAAGCTAGATTAGTATGCAAGGGATATGCACGGGAAGAAGGCATTGACTATGGTGAGACATTTGCACCTATTGCTATATTAGAAAGAGTTATAATGCTACTTGCATATGCTGCACATAAGAAATTCAATGTCTATCAAATGGATGTGAAGTTAGCATTTTTGAATGGTATACTTGAAGAAGAAGTCTACATTGAACAACCTGAAGGATTTGTTGATCCCGATAATAAAGACATGGTATGTAGATTACATAAAGCCTTATATGGACTAAAGCAAGCACCAAGAGCATGGTATGAAAGACTGCATACTTACTTGTTAAGTATTGGATTTGTTAGAACAAGTGAAAACAACAATCTATATGTGAAAGGTGATACTGATGATACTATTATCATTGCTGAAATATTTGTTGATGACATTATCTTTGGAGGCTCAGATCTTGTCTGCAAGGCATTTGTTGATGAAATGCAAAAGGAATTTAAAATGTTAATGTTTGGAGAGATTAAGTTCTTTCTTGGACTACAAGTGATTCAGCAGAGTGATGGGATATTCATCACACAATCTAAATACATAAAGGAAGTACCGAAGACATTTGGCATGGAAGATGCTAAACCTGTAGGAACACCGATGGCTATTGGATGCAAATTGACAAAGGAGGATGAAACTACCGAGGTAAACCAGACAATGTACCGATCCATGATTGGTAAGTTAATGTACCTGGTTCACAGTAGGCCAGATATAGCACATGTTGTAGGATTTGTTGCAAGATTTTCTACTAATCCTAGACAATCACACATGATAGCTACAAAAAAAATTCTTAAGATACTTGAAGAAAATAGAAAATTATGGATTATGGTATTCTAAGGAAGGGAAGTTTGAACTGAAAGTTTACACTGATGTTGATTGGGCTGGAAATGTGGATGATAGAAAAAGCACCACCAAAGGAGCATTTTTCTTTGGTGACAGACTTGTAACCTAGACAAGTAAAAAGAAGGCTTGTATTTCTCAGTCTATAGCTGAAGCAAAATATGTTGCTGTTGCTAATAATTGTTCAAACATTGCATATATCAAACAAGTGTTGGAAGGAATGAATGAGGTAATCACTGACCCGGTGATTATATATTGTGAAAACACTAGTGCAATTAATATTTCAAAGAATCTTGTGATGCACTCTAAGACAAAGCATATATCTATTAAGTATCATTAATTGAGAGAACAAGTGCAAGAGAAGAAAGTTAAGTTATAATTTGTTACATCCAAAGAAAAACTTGTAGATATTTTTACAAAACCCCTACTGAAGGACACATTTGAATACTTAAGGACTAGACTTGGGGTCTATCCCCTATCTATCGGTCACTAAGGTGATCTGGATGTTTCATCAACCAATTATTATCAGAAGATCATTTATGTTGATGCAACATAGATCACACTTTGAATCTTGTTCAAGGTTGTGATTAAAGTTGAGAACTTGAACCGATGAGATATCAGTATACAAAAATACAAAGGAACTACTGAACACCACAAAGAGTTACTTCGCTATTATAGAGCTAATTGTTTATTTGTTTCTTTGGCATTGTTGTTAAAGGGAGAGATAACCAATATGAAATGAAAAAGGGAGAGTTAAACTGAAAAGGGGAGAGATTAAAACCAAATATGAAAAGGAACAAGCACCGACGATAATTATCTAAGGGAGAGACAATCTGAATGAGACAGAGTACTGAAGATCAGTTATAGAGAATAGAAGCAAGAACATGAGAACTGAAAAGATCACAACTACAGAAAGGTAAAGTTGTATTACTTAATGCTGGTTCAGTAATGTAGTGATTAAACATATTAAGTCTATTCAACTTACAACATTTGTTTATAAAGTTGTAGAATGAATGTTTGGTATGTGTATGGTACATTTCATATTATTTGAGTTGCCATCAATGCCAAAGGGAGAGATTGTTGGACTACAACTGATTCAGAATCTGATTAAAGGATCTGTGATTGCAAGATCACTGAGAAGTTGCTGATTAGATATGTAATATGATTAAATCAGTATTATGTTGTCATTGATGTCAACTAGTTTGACAACACTTATCTTGTAAGTTACTATACCGAGACATTTGAAGAAAGGTGAAAGAGATGAAGAACAAAGAATTCTACATGAGGAAAGATGTACATGACAGATGAGGATAAGGAACACATTGAGTAACTTATTGATGAGTCTATGACTTGATGATATTGACTTTATTATGTTACATTCATCTATAATGAAGTATAGAGCTGAAAGACAGAAAGTAATGTTGTCAGTAAATGAAGCATTTTTAGTATACATTGATGGAGTGTAGTGTATACCAACCACAGTATTAACTGAGCAGTGTTCACCGATGCATTCCTTTTTAACCGATAGGAACATAATGAATTAAATGATTAGTTTAAGCTTATAGGAATGATGAGCTGGCAAAAGTATAACATCAAGGTAAAAGATAATGTTTGTTACGCAGATGAACAACTCACAAAATTCAAAGAAGATCTAACAGAGAAGATTGAAACGTGTTATTGACACAAGTACCGAGAAAGTTTTAAACGAAAAAATCTATTAATGTGATTAAGCGGCAAAATCTGATTGTGGAGGAGAAAATGATTTACTCGTCTATATAAGAGAACATAATTTCTTTAGTAAAAAGCTGAGAAGAAGAAGAAGCTACTAGAATTTTGCATGAACAAGCTTTCATGCATTCTGATCATACTGGTTAGTGAGAACTGAGTTGCAGAACATTTACTGAGCTACAGAGAGCTATTACTGATGGACAGTATGTTGATACAGTATTGAAACTAAAGTGAAATATTGATTAGAAGGATTTGTATGGACTAAATCTTGATTTGTAATCTACAATTAAAGTTGTATTAAGGTAGGTCATTTTATTCTTACATATTTATCCATTGTATACAGTTGAAATCTCTTAACCAAGTGGACTCTAAAAGTCTTATGATGTATCATTCATAGAATGAACATTGTTATCATGTCAACCCATAGTGAATGCTAGTTGGATGATAAATTCTGGTCTAAAATCCTCTAACAAGGTCACACCTGATAGTGTGTTTGTAACCTTTAATAGGGTTGGGTCTTAGCTGATCTCACTTCAGAAGAGTGAACAATTTTGGGTTGCCGGTCCCAGGTGGTTTTTCCCTTTACAGGGTTTCCTCATTAAATCTTTCATGTTATGTGTTGATTGTGATATTTGTTTGTTATCATACTTTTCTTGTTACATATTAGATTTGATTGGTAAATAGTTTAGTATTAGACTAGTAATCGGTAAAAGCACAGATAGTGACAGTTATTATTTCTTACCGATGAGTAAAAAGCTAGAAGAAATTGTTTTGAATTATACATTTTGTATTCTGACACTGGATAATTGATTCACCCCCCCTCTTAGTTATTCTAATAGATTCAACCACTTATTTTTTGTTTCCATGGTTGAATCTCACGTGGGAGCCATTTTCACAAATTTTGTCACAGTGTGACCAAAGAAAAGTCCTAAACTAAAACAACTTGAAAACTATGATAAATCTACTCTAAACGCTTAACACATAAAATGAAAAAGTCTTCAAAATTACTATATAACATGAATCGACCACTATACCAATGCATTTCCAGCTACTAGTATGACTATTCCTTCAAAAACTAAGATATCACTACAAAATAGAATTGCAGAGCTTAATACATTAACTCAAACTTTTACAATATGCATCCAATGCTTGGAGATTCAAGCCATCAATCCATTAGGTGTCTCCTCCCCCATTCTAGAGCCTATTTGGTTGAGCATAACCTCCCAAAATGAAAGGAATCTGAGGCTATCCATGTTGCATGGAATATTTGCAATTAGTGCAAATGTTGTTATGACAACATTCTTACAACACTTGGAAACTTTGATAGATGCATTAATCCTATGTTCTAGGCTTCTTATCCTCACATATTTAGAAGATCCAAGATCATTCATGATCATCATATTTATTTAACATCCATTAACCATTCTTATGCCTAAGACATATTAATGACTCAAATTCCCTAACTCCTAGCATTAAGAAATTTAAATAACAACTAACAAAGGCTATTAGTGTGACCTTAGTCTTAGTGACTAATTCACCTATCCAACATAGAAACAAACCTTCTAAGGTCCTCAAGCAATCTATACTAACTTCTTGACTTGGCTAGAGTCAAGTACAAGCCAAAATTGACTAGCTAGTAGAGGTTAGCCTAGGTGCTCGTGCACCAAATACATCACATAATATTTCATCATGATAAGATCCAATCTGAAAATTAACCAATCACTACTCTTCAATCGTAACCTTAGACACATCTTGTATCCAACTAGTCTGATAAGGACTAGGATGTTTCCTTATTTCTAAATTCAATTTACTAACCATCTCTTCTGAAACAAAATTTTTAGAACTACCACCATCAACTATGACATTACATACCTTATCCTTTCACTTATATCTAGTTCTAAACAAATTTCTTCTTTGTACTGGTTCCTAGACAAATGTAGCCAACCTCCTAGTGAGAATAAATTCACCTTGTTCTGCAACATTCTCAATGTTTTCTTCAGTAGTTAATGCAACTCTTTTTTTAGGACATTGGAAACTTCTATGACCTTGTTCACCATAGTTATAACAAGTACCAATGAAATCATTTTTCCATCTCCCTCTCTGTCCATTATTGTAGTTCTCAGTGACTTGACCACTACCGAATCATTCATTAGTCTTCTTAGGATTACCTCTAGAAAATGTTTCATTAGCCTTTCAACTTTTGTTTCTATTATTTTTTGTTTCTTCAAACCTCTTATTCAGCTTCTCTTCAATATTCAATGCCATATGATAAGAATCTCCTATAGTTGTCATCCAAATAGTAAGAAACTCTTCTTGAATACTAGGTCTCAAGCCATAAACACACCTAGCAACCTTCACTTTATCAACTTTAGAATGACCAGTCCTAATCAAGAGTCTATAAAACTCTTTAGTATACTCTTGCACTGATTTGTTTGTCTGCTTCAAAGCTTGCATCTTCTTAAACATCTCCAATTTATAATCCATCGGAATGAATTTCTTTTTCAACTTTTCAACCATTCAGTTCCATCTAGTGATCTTTTCTTTTCCTCTTCTACTTATTTCCAATTAAACTTCTCTCCACCAAATATTTGCATGACCTTTCAACTTAGTCTTTGCAAATCAAACTCTATCAGGATCTTCTATTCCTTCATACTCAAAGTACTCATCTATCTCATTAATCCAATCAATCAACTCCTCTGGTCTAAGGCTTCCAACAAATGTAGAAACTTCAATCTTAGGTCTTTTCCCAATTTTAGACATAGCCTTCAGGATTCTACTTTCTTTTGGATCTCTGACTTCTTCTATAGCTTCTTCAAATTGATCTTCGTCAAATTCATCACTATCATCCTTCAAGGTAGTCTTATTTTTCAATTCCTCTTGTAGATCTTGCACTTGTTTCTACAAAGCCCTAAAATCATCAAGACTGAATTCTCCAGCAGGTTCTTCCTATGAGATCTCATGAGCTCTCCTCGGAGGCATCTTCAATTCAAGGTCCTAGTGTAGACTGCCTCAACCTCAGTGCTCTATCCACACACTCAATTTCTTCAATATTTGATACCACTTGACACTGGGAAAGGATGGAGGATCCCATAAATGATAGTCCAAACCTACACTGCTGATTATAACAAGCACAATAGAATATAACAATGTAATGCTTCGAAACACAATTTCATTCAACATGCCCGGCTGTAAGGCCTTTCAGGTTGTGGCCTTATATAATGAATTAAAATGTATCCAAGCTAGTCCAGCTCTGAAACACATCAACAATTGATGGAAACACCAAGGCAGATCTAAACTTGAGCTTGCAAGCTTCCAAGCAATCTCCTTGTCGCCAATCATGCGCACCACTACCACTGTTGTTATAATATCAGATAAAACATCTGATCTACAAGATCTCCAGGATCTAATTATTCTTCTACTCTCATACTACTACCAATCTACAACCATCTCTCCTAAATATCTACCCAAGCTCTCAATATATAGCCAGCTAAGCCACAAGTCGGCCAATCAGGCTTTAATTATAATATAGGTCCAGTCTGGAAGATTTAAACCAAAAATAATGAAAGACTGATAAAAAATTTATGCACCTTTATATTTAGGTCCAAAAATGACCCAAGAACATTTACTTAACCATGCAAGGCCCCATCTCATCCCATGGAACCGTGCAAGAAGAAACACTCCACGTTTCACGTGAAAACTAGAAGAAAATAAGTCCCTAAGAAAAATAGTCATAGCTTTTTACTCATAATGAATTAGGAATTGCACTTTTGGGAAAAGATATTATTTTATGTCATCTTTAAGGCCCTAAGAGATAAAATTCTGATTCATTAAGGATAAAGGTCTCTATGACACGCAATCAACACCAAAACTATAGGAAAATACAACTCCAACGGCAAGTAAAACAACTCCAACTTTGAAACGGTCCATCCAATCCTTATGAGATCTTAGGAGAAGGTTCCAAAATAGGTCCTCAAAATCATGTAAGCTTAGCACAACATGAAACCAACAAATGAAATTATTACGAAGAAAACAACAAAAAATAGGAAATGTTTTTGGTAGACGCAAGATTGCTCAAAGCCCGAGATGCTCCTGCATCACCAACACATGGCACACCTATGGGGTAGTATATTTTTAACCTCCAATATCTATAGGGTCACTAAATGCTTCTCAAAAGACCACCTAAAGATAGCTCATAAAAATGAATGAGATTCCCACTCAATGCTCCTAAAAATAGAAGACCACTCACTCACATAACATGTGTCAATTGACACCAGAAATAAATCACAACACATCATGATACACATGGCATGACAAGTGGACTAATAATAAAATGAAAATAAAAAAAATCAAATAAATACAACCATGCATCACTTTACAACAATTAAACATTACAACAAGGTTCATTTCTCCCCTTGGAGACAATCTAGGCTTAACATGCTTTTTACAAGTATTCATCTTTAATTTCCCCCTATATAAACCATGGTCTTACCTCGACACTTGACAAAATATTAGTAGCTCATGTAATGTCAATAACATATAAAATACATCATAAATAATCAAACTCAAGTACATCATATAGTCCAACTACATCCAGACTTTATCACAAGCTAATCACTTACTTCCAATAATACATTTCTTAATATCAAATCAAGCTATTTCAAGAACATAAATATATCAATTAACCTTATTTGTTAACCATGATTATCTCACATAAAATCTTCTTGTATAAACATGAAATTATGGCATAATATTGTAAATTAAATAATTCATTAATACCATAAGTCAAGACCTAATTTAATCCAGCATGAAAATAACTCCCAAAAATTTACAAGATACATTTCAAATGATTCACTTTTCTTGCATTATTATAACATCAAAGCGTTCTATGCAAAATCTCCCACTCAACATCAGGACCTAATAATCACTTTTCTATTAATACATGTCTCAACATAAAATAAATTCAAATGGTCCTTCATGTAAGCATTCATATCCAAATAGAAACATTTCAACATTCAGTAGTGGTACACTCACACATTTCCTACTGCATTTCTTCTAGAGATTACATACACATGGGAAACAATATTTAACTACATTATATATATATATATATATATATATATATATATATATATATATATATATATATATATATATATATATATATATATATATATATATATATATATATATCTATATGTATATATATATATACATATACATATATATCTATATGTATATATATATATACATATACATATATATCTATATGTATGTATATATATATATATACATATATATCTATATGTATATATATATATATATACATATATATCTATATATATATATATATATATATATACATATACATATATATCTATATGTATGTATATATATATATATATACATATATATCTATATGTATATATATATATATACATATATATCTATATATATATATATATATATATACATATCGCAAAGATCAGTTGAATTCAATTAATCTTATTTTAAACATAGAGCATCCTAGGATTTTGAGTGTATAAGTGACATGAAAAGAGTATATCACAAATGGTGATCAAACCTCTATCCACCAAGAAAAAAATCATAATGCAACAACATAAATTTATAATTACTGAGTCTATTATGAAGAAAGATAATACCAAGATAGAATCTCTTTAAACACTTGACATGACTTCCAAAGATAAACTCCTGATAAACATAAGGAAAATTTGGGCAAAGAGCATCTCATGATGCCATCAACAATAATGTGGATAAAAATCACTACATCCACATGAATGACTCATCCCTACTCTAAGGGTCTCTGGAAAGTGATTCAAGACCATATCCTACGTCTCCTAGTTCACACAGAACATCGATACACACTCTAAAACAATCCTCCTGGCATATTTTCCCTCACATGGGACCAATGTGACCTTTCCCTTCGAGAGTAACAGTTGAAACCACACCATTAGGATGTTTGTGCAGAGGAGTAAATGAGGGAGGCACTACATCATCCCCCCAAGGACTAGGCTTACTCTCGGAAGCCGAAAAGACAAACTGAAGAGGATGCTACATGGGCGTGGACCAGTTGTCCTAGGAATACCTCAAAACAAGTCATCCTCTAGAGGTTCCTCAATAAATATCATAAAGCCCGCACAAGGGGAACAACTTATTGATATAGGTTTAAGGATTAATTTTGTGCTAAAAGAGATGTAACATAAAATTACTATTTATGGCCCAAGAATATGAATAGAGATAAAATATGATTGAGTTTCATAAAGATTATAATAACCAAGAGTACATGTCACTATGAAAATAGTGAGAACACCATGATCAAGGAACAAATATTTGGAAGCAACACATTTATTTGCAAGAGCAGAACAAAGTCATCATTTCATATGCATGACCAAATATAAAAGCTATCATGGTACATAAAGGATAAGTTGAGGTATATTAAGGTACTGTAAGAGATAACTATGATATGATTTAATCCTTAAGGAGAAAACATATTTCAGATATCTAGAATATTTGAAAGTATCAAAAATGATATAGTAACATATATATGCCAATGAGTCACAAAGCCATAAGGGTCACAAAAATTGAGCATTCATCATTTGGTACTTCTTGGTGTATTCCATTTAAGTATGTTAGGCACAACGTATTCTATTTAGATATATTCAAAAATTTTCTAGTAATGATTTCTGAAATGCAATAATGTAAAACACAAAATAATATTATTATTGTTATGAGAAGAGGTCAAAACATATAATATTCAAAGTATAATTATGAAATCTAGATGTTCATCACTTATGCATATACCTTCTCTAATCACACAACCAATGAATAAAATTTCTTTAACATTTTCTTTAACAATTGAAATTTCTCAAGTAGACAAGATTCTCAATTGAAATGTCTCCAGTGAATGTTCATCACATGTGCATATAAGAGTTGATCAGATAAGTTATATGCATAGGTGACAAACATGCAAATTTGACCAAGCAATACTAGGAGCTAGACCTAGCAACACATGTACTTGTGATTATTTTTACAATAGTACATGTGTTGTAGGGTAAGCTCCCAGTAGTTATTAGGAAAATATGCATGTTCATTTCCTGTGCATATAAGAGTTGATAAGAGAAGGTATATTCACAGGTGAAAAAAATGCAAATTTGACTAAAAAGTACTGGGAGCTAGACCCTACAGCAAATGGACTTGTGATGATTTTCAAAATAGTACATGTGTTCTAGGGTTATCTCCTAGTAGTGCTTAGGCAAATCCGGATGTTCATCACCTATGCATATAAGATTTGATCAAAGAACATATATGCATAGGTAAAAAACATGTAGATTTGACTAGCAATTACTAGGAACTTGACCTTGTAGCAAATGGACTTGTGATGATTCTCACAATAGTACATGTGTTGCAAGGTAAGCTCCCAATAGTGCTTAGGAAAATCTTCATGTTCATCATATGTGCATATAAGAGTTTGTCAGAGAAGGTATATGCAAAGGTGAAAAACATGCAGATTTGACTAAAAATTACTCGGAAGTTGACCCTATAGCCCTTGTTTCCAGCCTACTGAAATATTAGTCTTGATAGCTCTTGCTAACTACTTAATGGCATTTAAGTATTTATAGGTCTATCTTATTGCTTAGTGTTTTAATTCGCACTTTTTAGTATGACTCATAAAATAATAATGTGTAGTAGAACTATTTTTCAAATTTGAAGGGGAAGTTACCTATGACAATAAATAACCAAATTTGAACATGTATTAGATATTTATAATTTGTACAGTGTTTTGTGTGTATGGGAAGACTCTTGGGAGGGATTTCAAGATTTAGAACATTAAGGATTATGTGGAATGTAGGTAGAATGAGGTTGGAGAGACTTAGTCTTCGAAGCATTTTTAGAATGCAAGTAATCCTTTAGACCAACAAAGAATCATGCCTAAAATATTTGATAGTAGACAGATCTTAATTTCATAGTAAAATAGACTAAATCGGGGTCATTTCATAGTTAAGGCACCTCGGTTGACTCCAAGGAAACATCCAATCCAAAATTGCATCCTATAAATGGAGAAAATGAGGTCTGTAATTCTTGTATCAAGGTTTATTATGGGGGTGTGTTTATGCAAGTTTTGTGGAGTTTTAATTTTGATACAAAGAATTATTGATTCTGTCCTAAAATATTTTTTCTATACTCTATTTCAAAATGCTACTTTTTTGCCAAGGGAATCACAGACATCCTGGTTGAGTTGTTGTGGCATTTTAGAGCTTTTCACATCCTCCCAGAGCTAAAGTGAGGTTCAATATTTGATGAATGTCATTTCTTTGGACATCAACAACATTAGTAGTTTCTTTTTCTACTATAGTTAATACCTTGCATGGAAATGCTAACACATTAATGATATGGGTATTTGTAGGATCATGGTATGCCAAACTTGGCCCTTAAGTGGCAATGAAAATTCAAAAAATCAGGTTTAGGCAAGTTGTGATGAAGGGCCACACCACTCTTACCAACTCATAACCAAAAACATAACAACATTGAGACAAAGAAAAGGCAAAATGGTTTACAAAGCATACATTAATACTTGAAAATAATTACAACTTGATGATCTTACAACATGAGAGATCTTACATCCTCAAAGCTTACAATCTAAGAGCTTACAATCCAAGAGCTTCAACTTGAGAGCTTCTTCCCCAATATAAGATCCTACCACTTGAGAGCTTCTACAACTTGAGCACTTCTTCTCCAATAGGAGATTCTACAACTTGAGCACTTGCTTATGAATGCTCTTATGCCTTCTTTATATAGGCATTTCTCACCCAAGATATTACAACACAACCAATGTGGGATAAAAGATAAATGAAACTACCTTGATACAAATGTTAAATACCCACCCAATTAATATTAAGCACCACCATGTGGGCCAATTAGAAAATTACATTGCCTCTATGGCCAATAATAAAATAGAAAGGTGTAACTACCTAGCTACAAATATTAAATATAAGAACTTTCTACAAATCTCTAAAATGTCACCTACACAGCTTGATAAATGTAATTTATGTATTTATTTATTTTTTCTTTTCTTTTATTCCACCTATGCACCTTGGAAAATGAAATAATTTTTAAATTTTTTTTATCATGCCCCTTTTTATTTTTGTGATGCAAGATGCTCCTGCATCAGATACCCAAGGTAGGAAAAATTTTGTGGATATGGATTCACAAAATAAAGTAGCCACTATATATATATATAGTTCCAGAAAGATGTTGGAAGAGAAGGAAAATATATATATATATATATATATATATATATATATATATATATATATATATATATATATATATATATATATATATATATATATATATATTTTCCTTCTCTTTCAACATCTTTCTGGAACAAGTATCTACTGCTGATAATACTCCTCTACAATCAACTTCGTCCAACTATAACTCTCATTCTCCTCCAATCTTATAGGATCTAATGCATCTGTAATAAACTCTATAATACCATACAAATCTTCTATTGCATACCAAATATCACTTGCAAGGTCCTCATATAAACCATCATCATTATCTTTCAAATCCATCTGAAAGTTAGCATCCCATGATTCATAAGAATTTACCTCATTCGTATCTTCATCTTTGATTTCTTCTTTCGTGTCTTCAACAAGGAATGTAACAACTTCCTTCTTTTGACCTCCAACCATGGTATTCCACTCTTCCTTGACTGTTGTGATCTTTATTAATAAATCATCTTCATCAACTGTGGGTTCATGAATCTTTGCATCTTCACGCTCTACTACTTCTTTTGTATCGCATGCATAATACTCCAGTGTATCTTCTTTCTTTCCCACATCCAAAAATTGCCATCATCTCTTTGAAACACTCTTCTCTTTTTCAGCTCTGCTTCTAATTCAGCCACTTGCTTCTTCAAATCCAGTATCACAACTCTTGTCTCTTCTTGATATCTCTCTCTAATTTTCTCAAGACTAGGAATTCTAAGAATCCATCCAATCACGAAAGTCATCTTCTTCTTTCTCTTCTCCATACTCACGTTCTCTTAAGAAAACATTCACCCAACCCAAGGTCCTGGTGCAAACTGCTTCATAGTCGACGATCTATTTACATAGAAACCCTAACCCATGGTCCTAGTGCAAACTACGTCACAGTCAGCGATCTGTTTACACAAAAACCATAACCCACGGTCCAGGTGCAAACTACCTCACAATCGGCGATCTATTTACACACTCAAGAACTCCTACTCTGATACCACTGATGAAGGGCCACACCACCCATACCAACTCATAACCAAAAACATAACAACATGGAGACAAAGAGAAGACAAAATACTTTACAAAGCATACATTAATACTTGAAAATAATTACAACTTGAGAGATCTTACAACATGAGAGATTTTACATCCTCAAAGTTTACAATTTAAGAGCTTACAATCCAAGAGCTTCAACTTGAGAGCTTCTTCCCCAATACAAGATCCTACCACTTGAGAGCTTCTACAACTTGAGCACTTCTTCTCCAATAGGAGATTCTACAACTTGAGCACTTGCTTATGAATGCTCCTATGTCTTCTTCATATAGGCATTTCCCACCCAAGATATTACAACACAACAAATGTGGGATAAAAGATAAATGAAACTATCTTGATACAAATATTAAATATCCACCCAATTAATATTAAGCACCACCATGTGGGCCAATTAGAAAATTACATTGCCTTTGTGGCCAATAATAAAATAGAAAGGTGTAACTATCTAACTACAAATATAATGTCACCTACATAGCTCGATTAATGTAATTTATTTATTTATTTTTTATTTTCTTTTATTCCACCTATGCACCTTGGAAAATGAAATAATTTTTATTTTATTTTATTTTCTTTCTTTCTTTTTTTTTATTTAAATTTAATTTTTTATTTTTATTATGCTGCTTTTTATTTTTGTGATGCAAGATGCTCCTACATCAAGTTGACATAAAAATTTGAACAAGCTATAAATATTATATCAAAAATATGTAAGAATAAAATCTATAGAAAATTGAATATAGTTTCTAAGATACTAGACCTTTTTTGAAAAACAATATTCTATATGTTGACAATTTCAAATTTCAATGTAGTAGTACAAAAATTTCAGGAAAAAAATAAGAAGTAGGTATATGTGTGACCACCTTAAATACAATCAAATGATAATTTTTTTAAAAAAGATTCTAGATATAAGTAATAGACTCATGTTTGGATGTAACACATATTTGTTTGTAATTTTTTTCCATGTAAATATTTAATTATGATTTTTTCTTCTACAATGTTTCCAGAATTCAGAAACTCTCATGTCTGACCATGTTAACTTAGTCTAAAACTTATCAAATTGAAATTTTTTTTTATTTTTCTTGTAGTAGGAAAAGCATAGAATGTGACACATGTTTTGGATTTCAAAACTATTATATAGTTTGAAAGTCATAACTATTTTTCAACAAGTCTATCAATCAGGACTAGAAAGATAACAAGTAGGTGTATGTCTGATCATATTAAAAAAAATAAAATGATTATATTTTTTTATAAGATGATAGATTAAAGTAGTAGACACATGTCCAGATGTGATATATATTTTTTTTATTTTTCTTCTAAGTGAATAATTAATTGTGATTTTCCTGAATATAAAAAATCTCCTGTCTGATCACGTTAACTTATTCTAAACTTTATCAAATTGAAAGAATTGTTTATTATTTTTGTATTAGATGAAGCAGAGTGTGATTTATATTTCTAATTTCAAAAATATTATATTGCTTGAAAGTTATAGTTTTTTTTCAAAGAGTCTATTAGTTAGGACTTCTTTTTTACATCACCACTTTTCGATATACCATGATCCTGCACATACCCATATATTATTTTTAGGTCAGAGTGTATATGTTAATAACTTTAATCGAACCATTGCATGTGGATTGTTATATTTAGAGGATCGTGTCTTCACAAATCCTAAGATATCCATCATTTGCATATGTTTTTGTGTTATTTCTAGAGAGTATTACATTTCTTCAAATATTGTTTAAATAATTTCTTAAATGATTTTATTTTTGCAAATGATTGATTGTATTGAAAATTGGAACTCTTTGCTACACTCAAATACTTTCAAGGAGCACAATTGTTATAAGCTCATGCTAGAATACAAATCCCTGACAAATTTTCTTTGTGAAGGATGGTGTAAGATTAATTTTGATGTGGCCTCGATGGCATATTCATTTAGTAAAACTATGATGGAGTG
Source organism: Chamaecyparis obtusa (assembly GCA_027943335.1). NCBI lineage: Eukaryota > Viridiplantae > Streptophyta > Pinopsida > Cupressales > Cupressaceae > Chamaecyparis > Chamaecyparis obtusa. The sequence continues at coordinate 11,757 of BSBK01007195.1, read as the reverse complement.
AAAAGAGCAAGAGAGAAAAGGGCAAAAAGGGTAGGAATTATGAAAAGGGCAGGGAGCGGGAGCTCAAAATGTATCATTTGGCCACTTGCAGGGTTCGAAGAACTGGTAGAATGCGACACTGAATAATGCCCAGGTTTGGGCTTCCCTTCCTACTTTTCATTTTAATAAGGGAGCTCACAGTGTTAACCATTGTAATCCTTAATACAGATCTGTAGGAGCTCCAACTAGATTTGGTGGACAGAAGCCCAGTCCTGCGTTTCTCCGCCATCCTCGCCCCTCTCCAGTCTTTGATATTTGTGAAGGTTCCTTGTTGCCTACTCCTTTTTTTTATAGGAATGGAGATCGTATTAGTAATTTTAACCCTAATCATCTTTCTTTTGTTTCTTGGCCAAATTATTTGGCTATAGAAACCCCTACATTTTTATCCCCACCGAATAATGTCCCTCTTCATGATAATCCTCAGATTCTACCATACCTTCATCATCCTAAAACTAAACCTCTCAACTCTTCCGATCATCCGCCTTACAATCCTCACCCTTATCCTTCGCAGCCTAGGTTTGTTACTTCACCAAACAATATTCTTGTAAAGAATTTGTGTGAAAATCCTAACCATCAGGCTCCTAACAAGGATTTGAAGATGGGTGGTTCTAGGAAAACTCCTCTGATACCGATTCAAGAACTGAACATGGAGAAGACTGTGCCCTTGCTTCATATTGATGATGGTGTTTTGGAACCTCAGGTATCATATCTTCAGGAGAAGGTGATGATTGGTAAAATCTGGACCTTTTTACCTACTAATGAATTTGGGTCATGAGCTAAAAATAGTTGGGTAGGACTTCTTGACTTATTCTACTTAGATCACGGCTCAAATTTTTTTCGTGGAAGCCTTTGATTCTACTAATGCATGAAATGATGCTCTTTGTATCAATTACTAGATTTCCAATGGTATCGGTATTTGTTTAACAAAATGGACCCCTAATTTTAAATTGCATGAATCTACATGTGCTTTAATGCCCTTTTGGATCGAACTTCCAACATTACCATTAGTATATAGGGATTTGGATATTATTGAAGCCATTGCCAATAAAATTGGGAAGTTTATCCGGCATGACTTAACCCCGCATGAAGAGTTACATCATTCTATTAGGGTTTTTCTGGCATTGGATCTCCTTCAACCTTTTCCTAATTTTATTGTTTTACAATCCAAATGCAGTTTCTAGAATCAGGAAATTATTATCAAGATGCACATGTTTCTTCATGTTATTCTAATCTTTTAGGGCATTTCACAAATCAATGAAAAGATCCTAATTGTTCAAATTTGATTATTTGTAAGGATCAGACTTCTTTTCCATCTAAATATTCTATGGCAGTGGCTTCTAAAAGTTTTGAAATAAATCTTTTTGATAATAATAATTGGTTGGATTTTTTTGTTAGGATAACACAGGCGAAGGTTTGCAAAATGATAAATTGGAAAGAGCACCTAAACATATTGACCTTAACAATCCACCCAAGCTGCTTTGTCACCAAAAATTTCCCAAAACCCATTTGAAGGATAATATTGATCTTTTTGCATTACAAACTGTACCTTTACTCCCTCTCAATCTATCCCCAATTCTCATGGCCTCATTTGTTAATATGTTAAACATTTTCCTTCCTCCTATTATAGCATTTTTAAGGGGTATAGATACTTCTCGGGCTCTTATTTTTGAGGTGAGGTCAATTTTCAAATTTCTGAATATGAATGTTTTTTATTCAATTGTGAACTCCCTTATATTTTCAGATAATCCTATTAAACTTAAAAAAAGTTACTAAAGAGCATGATGCAATCATGTCTACAGAAGTTATGTCTTTAGTTTCCTCTCATTTGTAGGATGTTAATGATCTTGGTGTTGGTTCTATTGATTCTGCTTTTAAGGATTTGATTTATCACAATAATTTGAATTGTTTGTCAATGTTCCAAAGTGTATGGATCAGGATACTAATGATAAAATCTTGAATATTCTGAATGTCTTTTAAATTCATTAAACAAATCATCTTCATCAACGCTCATTAAGGAATTTTCTAATGATGTTACTAAAGACTCAGGTTTCTCATCTCAACAACATCAAATTTTTTCAATTGATAATAGCACAGATCGAGTGGATATTGGTCTTGAAATTTCAATTGTTCAAACTGTAGTTTCTCCTAAATTTACTGTTAAAACACCTAAAACTAGGGGTAGAAAATCAAGTTAAACTAAGGCTTTAGAAAAATCCAAGCTAGCCTTCAATCAACCTTAGATGCTAATTTTTCAGTATCCAGGAGATGTTTGACAAGGAGAGCCAAAGGTTCTTCTTGTCCTCAATGAAAATTCTATCCTAGAATGTTAGAGGCATTAATGCCTCTGACAAAATACATAGGATCAAGTCGGTTCTTGATTCTTTGCAATGTGAAATTGACCTCTTACAAGAAACTAAGTTATCTACTGATAATTTTAATCTTTTTGTGGCCAAGTGGTCTTCTTGGAAAAAGTATCCATGTTCATGCAATGGGAGCTTTAGGTGGTTTGATTATTTTATGGAACAAGTTAAAAGTATGTGTGCACTCTCTGCAGGATGGACCCAACTGGCAGTTTGTTAATATAATTTTTCTTTAATCATTCCTTTTTTCTTTTCAATATCTATGGGCCTACTTCCACTTTAGATAAATTACATTTTTTGGAAACCTTAACTATCATTATTCAGCAATATCCTGACTGTAAATTCATTCAAGCTAGGGATTTTAATGCAATTTTGACCTCCTTTGATAAAGTGGGTGGTATCTCACCTCCTTCTCGCATTGTCTCTGATTTAAAATATTTTATCTTGGATAATGATCTCTATGATGTATTACCACAATCCAGTTCATTCACCTGGACTAATCGTAGAACTGGATTTTCACAAATTGCATTCACATTAGATAGATTTTTGTGTTCACATGTCTGGAAATTGGATGGTACCTTGATGGCTTCATCCATTTTTGCCCCTTTTCAGATTTGGATCATTTTCCAATTCACCTTAATATTGATCTAGATTGTAAGGGTGGCATTAAGTCCTTTAGATCATCTTTCAAATTTGAATATGTTTGGTTTTAGGCATCCCTCTTTTCATTCTCTCTTAAAGAAATGGTGGATGGCTGCTCCTGTTGAAGAAGGGTCCTTCATGTTTAAATTCTATTAAAAATTACAATTTTTGAAAATTTTAAGTAAGTCTTGGAACATTAATTTCTTCAAGAACATCTTTGATAAAAAAAACACAATTGAGAAGGAACTGTCTGAAATTAATCAGCTCATCATCTCCAATGGTCTTGACTCCCAAACTTTTCTAAAAAAAAAAGCTCTGCAAGAAGAGTGGGCTAAGTTATGTGCAAGGGAGGAAGAATATTGGAGCCAAAAGTCTTGCAAGTTATGGTTATAGTCTGGTGACCAAAATACTAAGTTTCTTCCATGCATCAACAAAAGAGAAGAAAGCAGTGAGGGCTATTTTTTTCTATTAAAGATGATATGGGTAATCTCATTTCAGATACAAAGGGATTCATCAAGAAGGGGTTAGGTTCTTTTATAATCTCCTATCCCCTTCTATTATTCCATAGGACATCCCAGATAAGACTAATGATTTTCTTAATGGATTTCCATCCTTAATTTCCATATAGGATAACTATGCTTTAATGGCCCCTTTTTACTCTATTAGAGATTCGAAAGGTAGTTTTTTCTTTAGCACCTGATAAGGCACCTAGACCAGATGGTTTCAACACTTTATTTTTTAAGAAATGTTGGGATGTTATATGTTTTGATCTTTTGGCTATCCTTGAAGAGTCTAGGAAAAACACATCGATGCTAAAATGTTTTAGTACTACAAACATAGTGCTTATTCCTAAAAATAGTTACCGATAAGGTGAGAAACCATGAATGGTGCCATCTTGGCCTATGGAACTCTTCATTCTATTAGTCAGCATTCCATTCCTTCATTTGTAGTTAAATTAGATATGATGAAGGCCTATGATAGGATTAACTAGTCATTTCTTATTCAGGTCCTACTCAGGTTTAGTTTTTCAAAAAAGTGGTGCAAATGGATTAAAGCATGTATTTCAAGAGATCATTTTTCGGTTATAGTTAATGGACTTCCTGCAGGATTTTTTCCATCATCTCAAGGAGTCAGACAAGGTGATCCTTTGTCACCTTGCCTTTTTATTTTTATGGCCAAAGCTTTGAGTCAATGAATTAATGTTGCTCATGTTGCGGGTCATTGGTCTGGTGTGCAGATCACAAACACTACCATCTCAGTCAGTCATTCCTTATTTGTTGATGATACACTACTATTTGGTAATGCATCTATCAAGGAAGCCATACAAGTTAAAAATTTATTGACTTGTACACATTAGTTTTAGGTCAAAAAATTAATGAGTACAAGTCTAAAGTTTATGTCTTTACTACTACCTCTCTAATAAACAATAGAATTGTTCATGTTATAGGGTTTTCCTTAGATGAACTCCCATCTACATATTTGGTTATCCCCTTTTTCATGGGGCATAACAAGGTGGCCTTTTGGCAGTCATTTTTTTATCATATTAAGTCTCGAGTGGCTGCATGGAAAACTAGGTGGATGTCCTTGACTGGTTGAATAATACTTATTAAGTCTATTTGGTCAACTATTCCCAATTACTATTTATCATTTCTATAGGCTACAAAGTCTATTCTTGCTCAAATTGAGAAATTGATTAGGGAATTCTTCTGGACAATAAACATGTCCAGACATAAGAAGATTCCTCTTATTTCTCTATCAGATATGACTCATCCCCCTTTAGCAGGGGGTGTAGGCCTTCATAATTTATCCAATAGATATTTGGCATTTGGGGCAAAGCTAGTTTGGAAGATGTACTCCTACCCTTCTATTAAGTGGTTTCAATTGATGCAACAAAAGTATCTTGATAGTTCGGACCTAGTTAGGATTATCTCAACCCTTGATCCCCCCAAAGGCTCTACTATTTGGAATTTCATCTTAACTCTAGGCATATTGTCACATCTTTTGTCTCATGGGAAGTTCACAATGGTGAATTTCTCAATTTCTGGCTTGATTCTTGGAATGGCCTGCCCCCTGTAAGTACATTACCCATGTTCTAGGATGTGTGGGAAGTTGCATCTTCACTCTGGGGAGATAGGTTGTTGGATTACATCTTTGTTGTGCACATTCATTCAGGCAAAGTTATGTGGAAATATTTTCATGATTTACCAATTGAATCCTTGACTGCATCGGGTATAAATCATTACATTTTGGATCGAAAAATGTTTCTTTCTAAGATTCATGATCATCTCATCTAGGCTCTTGCAATAGATGGTAGTTATTCAGTTAAACTTGGATATAATTTGGCCCAATCCATCCATGGTAATGCAGGTCGATCAAGAGCCTATAAATTTTGTTGCATTCTGTTGTTCTTCCTAAAGCTAGCTATTTTGCTTGGTTAGTACTGAAAAAAAAGAGTCTTGACTAGTGAAAGGTTAGTCAGGCTAAACATTGCGGGGCCATTCTCTTATATTATTTGTCATCAAGAACTAGAATCCACTGACCATCTCTTTCTTAATTGTCCACTTGCACAACTTTGTTGGCAATTCATTATGAAAAAAATGTCTTTGTTAATGCCTCTTCCTTTGACAGTTTGGGATTTGTTCCAGTCATGGCCTATCTTTTATCATAAAGCAATGTTTTCATGTCTTTGGATATACATTCCTGCATTGGTTTTATGGTCTATCCAGTGGGAGAGGAATAAAAGAATTTTTAGAAATCAGCCCTCCTCTTTTCAATTTGTTACATCCATTCTTGAAAAGTATATTGTGGAAGTCACTAATGCCTACTTCATTAAATTTAATGGTATACGTATTTTCTAACCATGGGACTCTCTTGTATCTAATAATTGGGTGGGATTGGTGTTTCCCTATCTTCCTTTCTTGCTTTTCCCTCAAGATAGATCAATTCTAAGATCACTAGTTAAATGGATACCCCCTCAATCAAGTTTTCATAAGCTTAACTTTGATAGATCTTCTAGGGGTAATCCTGGTATCTCTGGTATTAGTTTTGTGATCCGGAATTATCTAGGTTCTCCACTTTATTTTGAGGCCTCTCCTATCCCTCTTGGGACTAATAACTTAGCTAAAGCTTATGCTCTCCTTCATGGATTAGTTTCTGCTAAAAAATTAAATATTAAGCATCTTCATATTGAAGGTGACTCCTCTCTCATTATTAATTTGTGTATCTCTAGGTGATCTATGTCTTGGCATATTCACTATGTTCTTCAATAGATTTGGTCTCTCTTGGATTCATTCCCCCAATGTTGCATTTCTCATACTTATAGAGAAGGAAATAATCTAGCTGATCATTTAGCTAATTTAGGGGTGGAAGGTCACAATATTTATTTACCATCTTCTATGGTCTCTATGGACTCGCACCCTTCACTTTTTAATATCATTACCCTTGACTCATTCTCTTAGATTATTCGCATGGAAGTTTTATTTTCCATCTCTTTTTTCTAATCATGCAGGTTCGCTCACCTATCTTGGTAATTGGGCTAAGATTGTAATTAAGTTTTTTGTACCTATGGTTATTCCCTTATTTCTTTTTGATAGTAGGAAGGTTGAAGTTATCATGTGTTTTTGATTATGCTTATCCTCATAACTTTAGAGGTGGAGGTCGTATTTATGATTACTATTATTCTATTTTTTGTTTCTCACATCACCTTCTCTTCATTCCTTCATATTTTAGTTTATGTCTTTTCACTCATTATGGGATCATGATGTCAGCTTTATAGAGGACTTTTCTATCATTCATATATTTAAAATCTGGAGGTTTGTTTAACTTCTCACATGATTGCTATTAGCTCGACACTCATTATGGACCATGGTGTCAATTATAAAGGATGTTGTGCTATTTCATATCTCTAGTCCTACAGGGTGATCTTATGTTTTGCATGATTGTACCTATTTTCAGATCATGGGAGAGTATTGTTTGTTCATATTTAATGTTGGTTTTTTTTAAGCTTTCATTTCTTTTCATTTTATTTCTGTACGATAGAATTTATGGTATCTAACTCCCATCTTTATTTATAATGAGATCTGCCATGATTGTTTCATTTCGCACGAGTCATATTATCAACTGCTATTTATGGAGATTTTATTGTTCCATTCTATGGTTCTTGTCAAAGCTATCTTTGTTTGTTTCCTTCTAATGGCTTCTCATAAATCTAGCTCTCCTTTCGCCGATGAATTTAAGCCTCTTAATTTAAGAGTATCTCTACTTCTGGATGATTTGGAGCTTCTATTTGAGACTAGAATTTTTTATGAATTCCTTGATTCAATGTTTATAGTTCATTGCCTGAGATGCAGAAGGTGTATTTGTCATTTTATTGGGGAAGCATTTTCAAACGGCTTGTTTTCCCTTCTCAAATTATCTCTGTCTTTTGTTCTATTTTCCTTGATCTCTCACAGTCATGGTCTTTACTTTTTCATTTAGCAAATTGGATTCACCTTCCTAAGTTTGTTCAGAATAACAAGTTGATCCTTGTAGTACATAATTATAATTTATGGCAAGGGGAGGTGGTTGTGGGTGGAATTTTTCCATGCCACCTTCTTTTGTCTTCAGATAAATACGCATTGATTTTGGGGGTGATAAAGACTATATTGCTTCATCCTCCATTATGCCTCTGGACATTATGGTCAACAAGAATCTAGTTGATGTTGTGTTTCATGGGAAATAATTCACTAAAACCTATGCTATCCTTGGTCTTTTAGATCATTCTAATGAAATTGTTAATTCAAATATTAACCCATGTCTGGCTCCCTCTATGTTGAATAGATGTGAATCTAATTTAGTTGCCAGTTCTTCAGATGAACCTTTGCAATCTACACACTATTCTATAGCGGTGCCATCTTCATCCCACCATTTAAGCCCTCATGCTGAACCGAATTCCTTTATTCACAAAGAAGCTGACAGGATTTGGAGTTTGTTGTTCTTTTTACAAACTGGTTTTGAGGATCCTCAACTAGATGGATAATTCCTCTTTTTGCTCTTTCTGGTTTGGTTTCATCCTTGGCTACTCATGGTTTTGTTCATGGTTTGCAATTTTTTCCTTCTTTGTATGGCTTCAAGGATGGATTTTTTGGACATTTGAAATTTTGGGGAAGTCTTTGGCCACCTCCAATTCTGTCACATGTACCTAGTCAGCATTTTGTTCATATTTATTATTGTAAATAAGGTTTGGAATTTTGTATACATCCAACCTTATGGCTCTATTACGATTTGGGGGATAATGTACATTTTATATGATTGTATAAAGCCTCTAATTGGCTTGGTGGGTATTTTTAGGGTAAGCTTTCTTATAGATCCTCCGTAAGGTCAACTTCAAAATATTTGCAGATTCTTCTACTTTTTGTATTATGGGTAACGAATGGAGTTTTTCTTTACTGGTTCTTTTCTCTGGGAGCCATTTTTCAACCAATTTTTTATTAATATAAATATAAAAATTTTGCAAAAAAAATTAAAAAATTTGATGGAGCCTCTAAGGGAAACCCAATACCATCAGGGATTGGATGTATGGCCAAGGGAAGTGATGAAAACATTCTAAGTCTTGAAGCAAATAAATCAATGACAAAATGAATAATGTAGCCGAGGTAGTGGAAGCTTGACAAGCTATCAAAATGGGAACAAGATTAGGAGTAACGAAGTTGTACTTAGAAGGTGATTTTCTTATTGTAGTTAAGGTAGTTATGGCCATAAATTTTTAGGTATGGAACCTACAAAATTTTATCAATGCAATCACAAATAAATTATCAAATTTTAAAAATTTTAAAATCTCACATGTCAAAAGAGGGGGTAATCATGTAGTGGATGTCATATCAAATTTGGTGTAGGATTCACACTAGATATCATAGCCAAAAAATATCTATGAGAATATCCTCCATTTTTAAAGTTTCCATAACTCAAAGTTATTTCCATCAAAATTATCAATTTCAATTCTACTAAATGTTATTTCCATATTTTTATTTCAACAATATCATGAAATATTATTTTTCAAAACTCCAATTGAAAATGGGATTAGTATGAAAAATCCTCTGCTGATTCAAGGTGAAGAAATATTGTAATATGAAATTAAACAAAGTGCTTTGAAGTCTGAAACTTAGGGATTAACCCTTTAAAAGTGTGATTTCAAAACCAAAGAAAGAAGGAAATAAAGAGAAGAAATTCAACACCAAATTTATGTGGAGAAAGAGGCATGAATGTTAGTAACAAAATAAGATTACCGAATAACACACTTCTCAAGAAGGCTTTATAAAATTTGACAAAACCTAGACAATTGAAACTTCAAAACATGATATAAGTAATAGTTGAAGGCCCCAATTTATAGAAATTTCTAGGAGTGAATTGCAAAATGGTATCACAAACAAAATAAGAAAATTGAGTTGGAAAAATCCCATCTACATACATTCTTGGAATCATGTAATACAAACCAAAATAATGACTTATAGATGTTCTTAAAACTTTAATAAGGAATCTCATAAAACTAGGCACATATGGACCAAGATAGAAATGTTGTATCATAAATGTTATCATAACTTTCACACGTACACTTACAAAACCTTACATGTGTCCAAATAACCCAAACTAGAAGATCTTAAAAAGGACACCTAGCTATTTTGTTATTTTCCTACAATCAAATTGGTAACTATAACTTTTTATTTGCATGAGATCTTTTACCAACTTTGATTAAATGATTTCATCCTTATGGATAAATTTCAAATAACATTAGATCAACACAAATATGAATATTTACAAGATTGATGAAACCTAAATCCTAAAATTCTACCACTTGATATTGAATACATTATAGATTACACCCATATAAATACATAAACACAAAAAATAATTATAGTGATCAAGTCCCATGACATTTTTGCACCAAGAGAACTTATCCATGTCTATTGGCTTCATGAGAGTCTCTAAAACATCATCCAAAGTGTCAATTTTTTTAATCAAGACTTATCTATCCTCAACCATTTCTCACATAGTGATAATGAACATCAAACAGTTAGTATGTGCATGATACATAATATTTTTGGTCGTGCAAATAACACTCAAACTAGCACAACTAATACTCACAATCCTAAAATCAAAATGAATACCATTACCATTTCATTGGGGGAAGTACATTTTTTAAGATTTTTGTAATATGAATTTAGCATTAGGTGATGACTGAACTAGCTCCCTCAAGGATACATTAATTATGGTGGGGAATTGATGAAGTAGTATTTATTAAGATTAAGCATTTGTATGAGGAGAAGATGTGTGATGAGATTTAAAAGTTGGCAGGCTTGATTGTGAAGACATATTTTTTCCTATTAGTCTCAACTTTGGTATTTCGATCATGGATGCCAATTTTACACTATTGAAAACAAGGAAACAACAAGCATTTTTCAAGAATGTGAAGTTGAGGAGGTTGTGATAGATGTGTCATTGCAAAGGAAATAAATTTGCGATGGCACTCCTACAACTGTTGGGTGATAAATTTTTGAATGCAAAGCACTAATATCAAATTAATGTAGACATCATTAGTATTGTTCTTGGCTAGGTGCTAGACATTGGATAAGATGTTGAAGTGATGAAATGGGTGCTAAGGTTTCTTTAGATTAAAGACATTCTATTGAGTCTAGACCATGTGATCAAATGGGTATTCATAGGAATGGGTTTTGATGTCTCTGAAAGAATTGGAGACCCTAAAATGGTGAGGGAATTTGGTATTATTCCCTTCATCTGATGGCATGGGATAGTGAACAACGGTGCCTATGCTACTAAGATTAGGGAGGTATGGGAGGAATTGAAACATAAAATCCATGAATTTGAAGGAATACAAGCACAAAGAGGATGGTGGTCTAGCTCATTTGGTAGTACCATAAAGGTACAAGATGAAAAGGATCAGGAAATTACATGTGTGGTTTGTTGCTAGTACAAAAAATGGAGGAGTGGAATTTGTATGTGATCTTCTCTTGGTATTTTTTAGCTAGTTAAGGGTGTGGTGACTTGCATTTTGAAACCTACTATTCTAAGGTGCGGTAGGGTTCCTGAAGAAATCAAGAGGTGTGCACTCAGGGAGCTTTTCTAATTGCATTAGTGGGCATAACTACACACTCACACAATCTTTGCTGAGAGATAGGAGCATTTGGTGGAACCGGTGAACTACACTTCTCGATGTGTTGGATAGAGGGCACGTGGTACTTGGTGCCTACCCTTTTTCTTTGTTTCCCATGTGAATGGAGAGTGGGAAGAAGGGAAGGAGGAATGGTGATGTGATAGTTGCCAATAAGCCTAGGGATGGTCTTCCTTTTTTTTCTTTTCTCTGTTAGGTGAAAAAATTGCAAATGTGTTAAACATAGCTTCCTCATTCTCAATCTAGGGCACAACATGATTCAACACTTTTGCAATCATTTTAAGGTTAGGTTTAGTTTAAAATTACTGAATAAATTCTGTATGTGAAGACTAGTGCCAGAACTTACAGGCTATATGCATATAGTTGTTGTCGACAGCTTCCCTCCTTCACCCCTCCTATATGTATATATGTATAAATAAATAAATAAATAAATATATATATATATATATATATATATATAGATATATCTATATATATATATATATATATATATATATATATATATATATATATATATATATGTATATATATATATATATGTATATATAGATG
>BSBK01007194.1:0-247778 GCA_027943335.1 Chamaecyparis obtusa | reverse complement strand
ACCCTAGATGGTATGCTCCAAAAAGTGCTCGTTGAATCAATTTTTGATGCTACTTTAGGGTGTAATTTATATTTTGGTTCAATATAGTTTGTTGACACTATGAGATTAATTTCTTCCTCTACAACCTTAGATGAACTCACAGTAGATGCCATTTCAACAAACTAGGTATTCGGTAAGTATGAAGAATGTACTCAATAGGGTTTCAACTTACTCTGAATATATCAAAGACTATGCTTTGTTCGATCTACAATGGCTTTGAATAATCTTTAAAAATATTTTTCTCAAACTTGCTTTATTAAATTTTAGCAATCCAAAGTTGCAATGTGGAAAATAAAATCTGTCTTCCATGTATTTATAGTATTTTTTATATTCCCACTCAAAACTTTATGCAATAAATGCTTGACATACTTTCAGTTCATGACAACTATCAGCTCGGTGATGACTACAATTTTTCATCAGCTTGGTTAACACATGACATATTTTCTTGGTTGATACTTGTTATACACTAAGTTTGCACCCTTGTTTCAAGCTCTAGTAGTCTTGATAACCTAGTATAACATGGGAATCATCTCCAGGTTGTGGGACCTATGCTAATTGAGATGAGACCTCCAGGTTCTAGGCTGGTTCCTCTTGGATAATCACCCTAATTTTCTTCTTGACATGAAAAGTAAAACTTGAGGGGAAAAGGGATAGAAGGAGTACTTGAAAGTAAAAATGCTTGAAAGCAAACTACCTACTAGGTGATACATCAAAATGAAGGGGTTGAATCTCAGTATAGAGGATGAAATTAATGAACAAATTAGGTCTAGGAGATCACAACTCACTAAATAGACCTACATAAATATTTCATAGAAGGGTCTGCAATAGAAAGAGGCTATTCAGGGAAAGAGAGAAACCTTCACAAACAATAGCATTCCTAAGTGTTTAGTATTTATAGTATCTTTTATATCATCATTAAAACATAGGACAACACTCTCATTGGCCTCTTTTAATGCAATTTCTTCTATCCATCTAGTGAAATAATCAATTGCAGTGATTATCCATTTATGTCCTGCACTAGATGGAGGATTGATCATTCCTATGAAATCTATACCCCACTTCATGAAAGGTTGTTCCGTTCTGATTGGTTGTAGGGGCAAGGCTGGAAGCCTTTCTTTTCCTGCAAACATGGCACACTTGATGCATTTTCTCACATAATCATGACTATCCTTAAAGATAGATGGCCAATAGTATCCAGCCCTCATGATTTTAAAAGTAGTAGTCCTAGGAGAGAAATCACCTCCAAAAGGTCCATCATGAAACTCAAATAGGACATTAGCTATCTTCTCTAAATCTATGCATCTTAAAAGGACACCATTGTGATCTTTTCTGAAAAGAACTTCATTTATCAACATAAAAGGAATAGATTGTAACCTATAATATCTTTTTTTTGTTGAATCTAGGCCTGCAGGACATTGTCCTATCTTCAAGTAATTGATCATATTAGGAAACCAGCTTGTTGCCTTGGCTTGTTCTTCTATAGAATGCACCATCAGAGGTGCATCTATTTGCTTTGATTTCTTTGAACTTTCATCCTCTACCAAATGCTCATAAAGACCTCTTCCTCTAACCAGCTTGGTAGTTTGAATATCGATGTCATATTCCATCACCTTGGTGATCCAACTAGCTCTTTTCTCATTTAGGTCCTTGGAAAGAAAAAATTCTTTGACACTTGGATGAGTAACTTTAAAGTGTACCTTGCTATGGGTCAAAAAATATCTAAAATTTTTAAGGCTCTTTACCACAGAGAGTACATGTTTTTCAACAAAAGGGTATCTTTGTTCATACTCTTCTAAACCTTTGCTAAAGAAAGAAATAGGCTACTCCAATCCATCTAAATTTTCTTGAGTTAGCATTGTAGATATAGCATCATGACCTCTATAAGCATAAAGGATAAAATCCTTACTAAAATTTGGCTTTAGGAGAGTAGGGGCTTATGTTAAGGCCTCTTTGATAGCTTGGAAATTGACTCTCCCTTCTTTGGTCTAACTAAAATTTGAACTCTTCTTTAATGTGGCTATCAAAGGCTTGAGTAAATCTACAACGTTAGGCAAGAACCTCCTAACAAAATTGATCTTTTCGATGAAAGATTGGAGACTTTTCTTATGATGTGGCAATGGTAGCTCTAAGATGGCTACAATTCTCTCAGGATCTATTGTGATCCCTTCTTTGGATACTACATATCCCAACAATTTTCCTTCATGAACTGCAAACACACATTTCTTGGGATTAAGAGATATCCCAAATTCTCTACATCTTTCAAAAATCTTCCTCAAATGTTTGATATGGTCTGTTGCATGCTTAGAATAGACAGTTATGTCATCCAAGTAGAGCAACACAAACTTGTACATGAGGCTCTTAAAGGCCATATCCATTGCCTTTTGAAATGTAGCACCTGCATTTGACAAACCAAAGGACATCTTTTGATAAGCCATGGTTTCCCACTTGGTTGTAAATGCAGTCTTGTATTGATCCTCTTCATTCACTAAGATATGATTGTATCCTGAATAGCCATCCAATAATGAAAATCTCTTAGACCCAGAGACACATTGAAAAATTTGTTCCATGGAGGGTAGTGGATGGTGGTCTTTTAATGAGGCTCTATTAAGATCCCTAAAGTCAACACATAACCTCAACTCCCCATTCTTCTTCCTGATAGGAACAAGGTTGGAAACCCAACTAGTATGCTTAATGGGGTATATGATACCACTTTCTATTAGTTTGAGTACTTCTTTATGCATAAGTGGCTCAAGCTTGGGATTAACAGGCCTTTGCTTCTGCCTCACTAGTTTGGCATTAAGTTCTAACTCAATAGTGTGCTGGGCAAGGGTAGGATCAAAACCTTTGAGGTCTTCATATTGCCATGCAAACACATCAATGAATTCTTTGAATAACTATGCGTAAGCTTGCTTTTCCAATTTAGTGTTTACCTTCCCAAATTGTAAGCTCTTACCTGGTTCCAACTCTAACTCAATACAATGTTCTTTTTGAACTACTAGGTTAGCTTTTCTTCTCTTAACTTCATCATCCTTGTTGAAGATAGTCTCTAGAGTAATGAGACCTCTAGGCATCTTATTAGACTTAAGTTGTATCACTTGATCACCATAGTTTTGTGATAGCTTATCTTGATTATGGTCTGAAAAGACATCTTCTTCCAACAAGAATTACAAGATTTATTCATCATTGTCAAACACCTACCAATTGACATCATTATCAAGAATAGAGGGTCTGAAAATCACTTTGATATGCTATTGATCTATTACTTTTGAAACAGTATTTGGAATATCATACTGAGATCCAACAATAGCTAATCTATCTGTATTTTGATTTAGCTTCCTAGGGATATCAACAATATTGAAAGCACAAAAATCTTCAATTACATCCCAAAATATATGCTTTTATGCTTTCAAAGTGTCATTTTTGCTTGCACTTATCCCTCTTACTTGGCTGATAACTAACACATTGTCACCATAAAATTTTAAGGCCTTAAGCCTTCCTTTTCTTGCCCACTCCAGTCCATTGACTAGACTTTCATATTCTGCAATATTGCTAGTGCTGGAGAAACTAAATCTAAAGGTAGTATAATACCTTTCTCCTTTTGGGGACACTAACATAGCACCACTACTAGAAACATGTCTAATTTTAGCCCCATCAAAAAATAGTTCCCCAAACTGATTTCTCTGATCCTCTAAATCAATATCTTCCTTGAGAAGGCTTGGTTCTATGGCTCCACTTTCTTGTATCAAATAACTTCCCAAACCAAAATCCCAAACAAGATTTTCTTGGGCCTTTGAAGCTCTTTCATCTAGTAAAATATCAGGTATACTTTCTATCTTTGTGCTTGCTTCACTAATAGTTTGCAAGTCACTATTATCAAATATGGGGTAGTTTGCATTGATGGTATTAGACACATATGGTTATATATGGTGTGTTGCTAATGGTTCTGATTTAATGGTAACCTTGGTCCTGTAATGCCCACAATTTTGGGACAAAACACAACCAACAATTTTTTTTTTTAGAAGGTTATAAGTTCCACATTCACGATGCGGGAGAAAAGTGCTAATGACAAAGTCCCAAAGCGACAAGAGGTCTAACCTCAACAAAGTTGTTTTTCCATAGGTTGCTAGTTGAAACTCAATAGAAGAAGAATTCGTTAATCATCTTAACGATCAATTTCATCGATCGTCAATCTATTAATCTTATAGATTATCCAAGAGTAAGAGAAGATTTATTTAATAACATTATTATATATATATAGAGTAACCATTTTCCATAAGTCCAATTTTAATTATTAGATTGTCAGTTTATGAAAATATTGAATATAAAATGTAATAATCGTTTACACCAATATTCGTTACAAAAAGAATATATACCAATTCAATTAATAATTACAACGTAACAATTGATTAATGAACTTTTTAACTAATCAATGAATTTAAAGAAAAACTTTAATCAATGATATATATTCAAAGATTATAATTAAATAATATATATGAAATTAATTAATAATTATAATATATTAATTAATATTATATACAGGCTATAACATTAGCACATGGTACCATAAATGATAACAACATAAATAATTTAAACATTGCTAAAAAAATAATGACTAAATGATAATATTAACAAGACATTAATCCTAATTAACTCAATTAACTAACAACCTAAACTAACTTATCTAAATACCAACCTACACACTAAACAAAACATCCTACCAAGTCAACAAGTCTACCCCCCTACTCTAAGCATCCTATAATCCCATCAAATCTTCCTTACTTCCATCACCCATCATCAAGGCCTATGGGGGGGGTACACATAAAGAGGAGAGGAGAGAAATTTAAACAAAATCTTTAATACTCCCCAAAGCCTGCACCAAACCAGTGCATGGGAAAGTGGAAAGTGGGTCCCACTCCTTTCCCATCTCATAGTGAAGTACCAAACAAAATTGGTGTTAAATGCTAAGCATGGGCAAGAAGAAGCATGCTCAGGTTTTGAAGAGAAGAAGGTTAATGCATTAAGGAAAAAGGTTTTTGATGTGTCAGCACAAGGACACAATCTTGATCAAAAGAAAGGTTTGAATTAAAACAAAGACTTGACATCCCTCCACATGCGCCATGTTATGGGGAAGATATTAAATAAGGTAAGGGGATAAAGTAGATTAATATTTTACTTGTTTAATATATATTGAGGTGGCAAGTTTATTATATTAAAATGACTGTCGTATGGATTTTGTATTGGATTTTTATCCCATACAAAATCCAGAGAGTATTTTGCTCTCTTAAAATCTGGAGAGTGTTATTTTGCTTGCACTATTTTTACATCTTCTTGCAAACTATGAGTAGTGTATCTTAATCATTTACTTAGTCTCCTTAATGCATAAGGAAGTATATTGTCTTAAGATTGATAGAGTATCAATAAGGGTTAAATATAGTTTGATTGCAAATCAATTGAGATATCAACATATAAATTAATTTGTTCATTCCTTCATAGATGTTTCATTACAATTGATAGGTCTAAAAGTGAGATATGAATCACATTTAGAGATTGTTTTCAATGATCATTACATTTAGTTCATCATATATGATACTGTGATATTCATATATCAATCCAAATATGGAAGCATAAATAAATTGCTACAATATTTAATCTATCATTATGGATAACTCATTTGCAAAGAGAGATTATTTTTCAATTATCGTGAGAGAGAGAGAGAGAGAGATATTTTATCATGTTTGCAAGAATTCATCTTAACATTAAGAAATCCATTTCAACTCATTTAAAAATACATCAATAAAGTTTACAACATTCTAGTTTCAACAAGCATTGCAATGAATAATTCCACACAATGAAAGATCAAGATAATAACAGTCCCTCATCCATTTCATCTACACAGTAGCTCCAAATGAAAGGCATTTCATTACTTTTTTACATCAAATGAAATCTAAATACAAAGAGTGATTCAAAATGGAATAAAAGGGATGTCTTCTCTCAACCATCCAAAAGGTGAAAACCTCCATGACAGCTCCTCTTTGAGATTCCACAAATCTGCAAATACATACAAGGCAAAAGGGAAATGACCATGGGAGCTCACCTCCCATGCTAGGCCTCTCATGAGGCCACCCCCGAGCTTGGGGAAACCATAAAGAATAGGATACATACACAAACTCAAGCACTCACATGAAATCAAACAAATAGATCCCAAATTCCCTCAAGGATAAAACATAGGATCAAATCTGATCCTTTAATAGGGTGTGAATGGGAAACACATGGAGAAGCCAATGCCATAATAAGGCCACACATGGACCACAATAAATGATGTCAAGGCCACACATGGACCTCCATAACAACGTATCTCATATCAATGGCACACAAGGCCAAATCCCTCCTTATAACCCCAAAAATGTCCCTTGGGCTTCAAATGCAAAGGCTACTTGGGGACAACACACCCAAGCTTATCCTTCCCCACACATGGAGAAAACTCTACACATAATGTTGCCTCCATCTCCACACCCCCTCTTGGTTGCTCTTCCCTCCCAAGGGTGATTGAGCCAAGAGTAAACAACCCAAAACACCATCACAAAAGAAAATACAAATGCCATTTCATGCTCTCACCATGACCAACCATGGGGAGCTAAAAAACTTAACAAAAAAATTACAACTACAAGATTCATCTACAACAAAATGAGAGAGATGAAGAGCAAGATCCTCCAACCTATGATCCAATGCAAAATGATGAAGTGTTTGAACCTTCTCCTTCTTCTATCCCTAGCTTTCTCCTTCTCCAAGTTTAGTGGTCTCTAAAGGTAGAGAGTGGGTGAAAAACCCCAAACCCCTCTAAAAGTCCTACCTAAAGGGACCCCCAAACCAACTCTCCACAACCCTCATTAAGATGGCCCTAGGAAGTACTACTAGTTCCATCATGCAAGTTGCAATTTTGTTCAAGATTAAATGGGCACTATTTGAGGGGACAAAAGGTCAGAATATGGCTTCTCCCATGCTAAAATTACTCCTAACCTATGGGTACAAGGAATGGGCTACCTAAAAATGCATGAAACTACCCCCTAGGGTCCCATTTAACCCTCCAATAACCATGGTTCATTTTATGCACGAAAATGTAAGGTATGACTTCACTTAGGGGTCCTAAGACAAGAGGATGCACTTAGAATACCCCCTTGAGGAAGCTTCTAGGACTTGCTCTTGCACTCCAATCACACAACATACCTTAGTTAACAATTAACTCTAGTGTCAAGTGACACTCACATAATTAACATCACAATTAAGGTATGTCCAACATATTACAACACTTAACAATTCTACACATACATTCACATTACGGTTACAAAATAAAACACTTCACAACGAGGCCCTGGTCTCTTCAATAGATGAGGCCTTGGCTTTACTGATAGCACAAACATTCAATGTGGTTTCCCCAAATGTTTCCATGGTCCTTCCACCTGCAAAACCTAAATGCAGCATCAGTAATTCAAGGAAGAAAACCATCATATATAAACATACAAGATGTAATATCCTCACATTAATCTTAACTCAATTGCATACAAGGAATCATACAAAAAGTAATGATCTAACACAATTCAATTGAACATTAAATCACATAGAATGAAATGTCATAATTCAATTGTCTGCACATAATCATATAGGATTCAATACTCACATCACTAAATTCAATTTGCATAACCCAATTTATACTTCAATTGCATATATAATTCATAATTTAATTTGCATAATTCAATTTGTAATTCAATTGCATAATTCAAATGAAATCAAGATCATCCATAATTTAACATCATCATAAGGTAATTGTCAATTAATCATAACACCAATGTAGTGAAGATGTCTAACATGATATTCATTTGCAACATAGAATTCAATTGCATTCTTACAATCACTTTCTCATAATTCATAATTCAATACATATGTCTAATCACTTTCATATAGTGCATAATTCGAATGCATATAATTTTATATACACAAGTTATAATTTCTACTATGTAATCAAAGTCACATAAAGTACAGTGCCCTCATATAGATCATAATCCAAATGTAGGCTTGCAAACATATAGATTGCATTTCATTATTTCAATTCAATTCAATCCACATAATTAAATTGCATAACTCCATGGTACTCCTAATCCCATAGATTCTTGAATTTTCCTTACCATAGTATTTAAGATAAATTGATGGTTCAATATTGGTAAGGGATAACCATAACAGTCAGGTCCTATAAAAATTCTTATCACAAGGATGATTAAATTTCCTAATCTAGGAAAACATAATGCAGAATAATCCTATTAGTCTAGGATCTAACAAATCCTTGATCAGGGTTCTAATAACATCACCAAAACATCACTATGGTATAACCATATAATATATCATCGAAGCATTACTCATCCTCCTCGTAGGAGTTACTATAATCATCACCTCAACTATTAATTTAATCCAAGATAAACTTAAGAATTAACACATAACTAATTTGGCATTTACATCTCAACTTCTTGAAACTAATCCTTTCAACAAAAGTACTCAAAGGAGCCTTAATAGTCTAGCTGAATGTGTGATCTATAGGGTAACATACTGCATCCAAGATTCACTTACATAATTAATAACCAAAAGATATCACCTCTATCATTGTGACACTTAGTTGATAGGTACTGATATGTAGGTACAATTCCTTTAGGGATTTACCATTCATCCAGATACTACAAAACCCCTTAATCCTCCGTCATCGAGTGTCGAGGAAAAGGTGGAAATGGGGTGGACCTTACAGGTCCCATACCTTGTATGAAATAACATGTGAGACTAGTCAGAAGATAGGTACCCTCCTATCTTGGCTGTAAACTCCCTTGAAAGACATATAGCAAATAATGCAGGGAGATCTATAATATATATATCAAGGAGGATGGAAAAGTTAGGACTAGCATGTAGGATTAGACTGGTATCCTTGGCCACACCTATAGTATTGACTAAGGATCCATCAAGTTGGGTAACTTTCTTTTGGAAGGGTTCATATTTTAGTCCTAATTGGTTAGCTACTTTCTTGGGCATTATAGTGCTAGTAGCTCCACTATCTACCATACAATTATGCACTAAAGATTTTCCAATAATTAGAGATACATAAAAGGGAGGTGGCTTTGAGTTCCTACCTTGTGTGGTATTGGCCTTGGAGTTGCTACTTGGAGCCTCCTTTTCTTGATTAGTGTTAACCAACACTGGCTTTGTAGCTTCTTTTGTAGGTTGAGGAGTTGTTACTTCAGTCATAGCTTTCTTCAAAATCTTAGGTTGTCTTGGAAGAGCCAAAGGGTCCCACATGGACATGGTGACATTCAACTTCTTCATGTTGTCCATGATATTAAAAGGTGTCAGAGTGTGTACTCTTTGTTGTGCTTTCACTATGATGGGCTCCACCTCATTAGACTATTGGTCTTCTTTGCTTGTGATGGTAGGAGGCTTCTTAGGTGTGATGGGATTAGCTTGCTGCAATGGCTCTGTAGATGTAGTGACCTTGGAATTAGAATCTTCTCTCTCAATGTCTTGAGCTCTTGTCTTTGCTCTTGTATAGGCAACAAAGGCAACTTCATCATTGACTCCACTAAAGTCTAGTTGCTCCCAATTGAAATTTGAAGTATCATTTTCTTGTGGTTCTTGTTGAGGAACTGACCCACTGGATGAAGCCTCTGATTGAGCTTGGGAGGCATTTTGA
Organism: Chamaecyparis obtusa; assembly: GCA_027943335.1. NCBI lineage: Eukaryota > Viridiplantae > Streptophyta > Pinopsida > Cupressales > Cupressaceae > Chamaecyparis > Chamaecyparis obtusa. The sequence continues at coordinate 238,018 of BSBK01007194.1, read as the reverse complement.
ACCATTAGAGCTTGGTTCATCCATCCATTTGAACATGTAGCCTGATTATGAGGCTGATAACAAGGAAAGCACCATTCATTATCCATAGCCATATTATTTTGACTAGGAACCATATCCCTCACTGGATTTGTAAAATTTAGAGGTGCAAGGTTATATGGTTGGAATGGTCTCTGATTAAAATTTTGTCTTTCTCCTTGATAACCTCCTTGGTATGGTGGCCTATTTTGTTGATAAGGTTGTCCTTGATTTTGATATTGTTGATTAGGACCTTGGCCTTGTGGCTGAAATGGTGGTCTGATTCCTTGACCTTGTTTCTTTAGATTTGTGACCTCCTTAGTCAAGGTCTACAACAAATTTGTCATTTCTTGTTGACTTCTCTATTGGCTATTCTTCATCTCTTGTAACTCTTGAGAGAAACATGTTCTCATCTCTTGACCACTAGTACTAGCCTGAGGTGCTAGTATGGTAGGAAAAGGTGTAAATGGGGGTACTTGTGTAGGTACAATGGGTTGAATGCTAGGAAAAATGGACATTGGTGGCCTTCTAGCATTCATGCCTACTTGGATTAAATAGTTCTCAGCCCTAACAACTATGTCAAAAGCTTGGGGTAAGGAAGTACCACCCATAGACTAGATCATGACAAAAATTTGACCATTCAAGCTTTTCAAGTAGTAAAGGAAAGCATGGTCAGCTGAGGGTCTTACTGATACTAGAATTCTATTCCATGTTTTGAGGAACCTACTATTATAATCTATCATTTCCTCTTGAGGGTCTCTCTTAATGGTTGTCAACTACTCTACCAAAGACAAGTTATTTGATTTATCATCAAAATGCTTACTTAATGCATCCCCTAACTCATCCCATGAAGTAATAGAACCAATAGTTAAAGTTATAAACCATTTAAGAGCCTTACCTTTTAGAGAGGCTGCTAATAATTTTTTGGCCACATCTTCTTGAGTAATATTGTGTATGTTGTAGATGGTGGTCACATCTCTTATGTGTTCAAAAGTAGTTGTCTGCCCTTTGCCAGTGAAATCAGGTATACTCTTTAGTTCCACCAAGGGCACATCACGATGTTGAGAAAAGGCTAATGGACTCCCTTGGTTGAAAGGTGCAAAGGCAAACTGTCTTGCCATTATAGGAGATAGAATCTAAAAATTAACAACTATATGAGTTGTATTTACTACTGGAGTTGAATCTTCCTCTAGATCTCTAGTTAGAGATCTCCCTCTTCTTCTGGAATGAAAGGGAAAAGGTCTCCTTTATGAAGTATCAGGAGGTTTTGATTGAACTCTCCTTGCAAGGGATGTTCTTTGAGTTGACCTACCTTTATGACTTCTTTTTGAGGGAAACTCTGACAATTTAGTGGGCTTTGAGCTTCTAGTCCCAATCTTTCTCATAAACTTTGAACAAGCTTGGCCTGGCTCTTTGAAATCAGTAGACTTTCTAGATATACTAGATAAAACAACTTCTAAAAGCCTATATTATGCAATTTGTATATTAGAGATAACATAATCTTCAAACAATGAACTTATTTTCTTTTACAGTCCCACCGGGTGTGCCAAAATTATTATACACTAAGTTTGCACCCTTGTTTCAAGCTCTCATAGTCTTGATAACTTAGTATAACATAGGAATCATCTCCAAGTTATGGGACCTATGCTAACTAAGATGAGACCTATAGGTTCTAGGCTGGTTCCTCTTGGATAATCACCCTAATTTGCTTCTTGACATGAAAAGTAAAACTTGAGGGGAAAATGGATAGAAGGAGTACTTAAAAGTAAAAATGCTTGAAAGAAAACTACCTACTGGGTGATACACTGAAATGAAGGGGTTGAATCTCAGTATAGAGGATGAAATTAATGAACAAATTAGGTCTAGGAGATCACAACTCACTAAATAGGCCTGCATAAATATTTCATAGAAGGGTCTGCAATAGAAAGAGGCTATTTAAGGAAAGAGAGAAACCTTCATAAACAATAGCATTCCTAAGTGTTTAGACACAATCTACAACCTGCAGACAAACATTCACCTCTGCAACTTGGCATAGGAATGAGACAAGATTGCTAGGGGGTTGTAGTATACCCACAAAATAATTCACATCAAATCACCCACACTAATACACAATAATTGCAGAAAGAGAGAGGGATCAAGAACCCTAAGGTATCATTCAAAACATACATATACTTCAACTCAATAAGAGATAATTTAGACAAGGAAGCATAGGGACGTGAAGAATTTTCACAAAATACCTCTGCAATATTTGAATTATCAATGAAATATTTACAACTTTATAAGCCAAAGGGTAGAAATGATACCACAGATGACCCTTAAGAAAAGTGAAATTATTTTACAATTATCCAACTCTAAGCTCAAAAGATTTAAAAAATACAATATATACATCTCCACTATACGCAGGCAGGAGTTAAAAAACCTAACCTAACTAGGGTTATAGATTTACAATAGAATAACAAACCCTAAATCAATCAAGTCTGATTATAAATGTTACTTCTGCAAATATCTCAATTGATTCAATATTCATCTTTTCATGCCCATCCCTATACTAAAATTAACCTACGGACAAGAAACCTCGATTCACCAACCTTCCTGCAACTCCACCTTGCCATGAAGACTCTAAATCTGATCATACTTCCCTAGGAACAGTACCATTTAGAAGTTGGCACCAACTCTTTCTACCATCTCTTGGTGTGAAAACATGGCACAGTACCCTGCAACACTAGCCAATAGTCATCTCCATCACCCTCTCAACCATAACCATCTTCAAAATTTAATTCCTGACCTAACTGACATCGTGCATGGCCGAAAAGAGAAAAACCTTAGAAAAACTTTCACAGGAATTTTGAATTTAAATGCTAACGGCTTGCAGGTCTGAAATTAAAACACAACCGTCAATCTCATGCATTTCCTAGTAGATGAATGGCCATGATAAACTGAGAAAACAACTTAAAATCCCCCTCTAACAAGTCAAAACCATTGTGGAAGTCAACAGCCAATCAAAAGCGAGAAAATCAACATCCCTGACAACCACAGACCCACTACAACTGAGATTCCAATCTAACAACGAGTGGATGATCTCATAGGGTCAAAAGATTCTATGAGATCATATGACCACCATAGATCTTAACCTTTCTAACACATCCACAGACCCTCTGACATGGTCCCACTAATAGATCCAAGCTGTCGTCTGGCCAACCAATCATGAATGACCACGTTAGAAACTAAGAACCCGCCTGACAAAGCCCAGAGATAAAGCAAGATCAATGACCATTGCATGATCACATGCCCTAACACAAAGCCTTGTGAACATATGCTAGCCATCGATCCTCTATAGATGTCAGAGCCTTTGACTGCTGAAAGGGCTCGGTCCCACTAACAAGAGATGACTCATTAGCATGTGGACCAATCAGAATATGCCACCTGTGCACACCTAGCAGTGGACCTGCTTGTTTGAAGAGTTACGTCACAAAGGATAATCAACAATCGATGCATAATATCATGGCTCTAACAAAATGCATGAGATCATATGCTAGCCATTTGATTGAAAAGGTGTCAGAGGGCCGGGCCCAGGAGACATAAGGTCGAAAACATTAGAAAAGATTAAGCACTAGGACTTAGGAAAAATTAAAGTGCGTGGACCTTTTGAGACTTAGGAAATTATTAAAGCATGTGGACCCTTTGAGACTTTAGTGGCCAAAAAGGTAATGAAAGAATATAACAAGCCAAAGAGATTTTTAGTTTTTTCTATCTGCAACGGCTAGTTTTATGAATTTCTTACCTATAGACTAGAGAGTTAAAAGGATTGCAAAGGCCAGAGGGTTTGCAATGAAGCCATGAAATTTTTAGGGATACTTGGCAGGGTAAAAATAGAGACCTAGGGATATATTTTAGCCAAATTTGTATAGAATAGGAAAATTAGGATAACAATACTAACATTTGGTTAACCTTGAATAGTGATTACCGATGGGTAACCTTTTGCTCAGTCTTAACTTTTACCGACTATGTGACTTTGTTAGCTCATAACATATAAACTATAATGTATTTTTATTCATGTAGATTTGGTATGTGCACATCATATTTAAGTAGCTATATGTAAAATATGCTCATTTGAAATATCAATCACATACATACCTATATCATGTTAGGTGGAAGTACCGATGTCACCCAATCTAGTGGACAAGGTTTCACCGACAACATTACTTGACTCAGCATTCTCATTAGATGCCTTTCTCCACATAGTGTTCCTTATTCACATGATATCTACAATAGTGTTTCCACTTTCAAATAAATGAGTTTCTTCTGGTGCTTAGTCTTTGCAGTCTTTGCTTAGGTGACTGACCTTATGACAATGCAAACATGCCATTCTAGTGCTTGTCTAATTTCATGATTGTCCAGCCCATCTTTTCCTATTAAAATTTGTAGCAATATGCCCATATCTACTGCATGTAATACAATTAGCACATGTGTTGTAATCCCAAATGTTAGGCCATTTTTCTGTCATAGGAAAAATCCTGTGAAAATGGCCTCTTCCCTGCAAATGTTTTTGTAAAGTGTCCTGTCTTGTGCTCTTTATTGTGTCACCTAGCTCTAGTCCATATCACATCTCCTAATTTGCAAAACCCAGGGAGATATCCAAGTTCTAAGGTCTGTGGGAAATTGTTTTCAAAATCTGCCACAGTGTTGAAAACCCACAATGTTTTTGAAAATCCATGATAGTTTTGGTCTGTGTGAAAACCTTTATTATTTTCGACCTTATGCCTTCCCACTTTTGTGCACTTGTCTTTTGGCATCAGAAACCCTGTGTATTTTCAACCTTGCATTTCTTCTTTTCTGTCGACACTCCTTGTTCACCGGTCCTAAGTGCGCAAGTGCGATCAATGGTGGGACCTAGTTTCTAGATGAGTCAGAGGATCCTGACATGTCAGAGCATCAATGATTGTCATTAAAGCATGAAGGATTTGTCAGGGCTATGCGATCATGCACCAGCCATTGATCTTGTTTGCTACAGGCATTTCTTTGGCAGTGGTCCCAATGTCAAAAGGGAGGGGAAGATGCATGTTTTCATTGGTTATCGCATGGCCACATGTCAAAATTTTTTGACATGTGATCATGCAACCACTTGCCACCTATCTGTGTAGGTCCCAGTTCTCAGTGATGTTCAGCTACCTAGCGGTTAAGCCCTTAGCATCTAATGACCTGGCGACTGTGTAGTTGCATGATCTCTCCATGTTCGGTGGTTATCAGCTAGCATCTGGTGACCTAGCTGGCAGTTTTCTTTTCCTTAGTCATGTGATCGTGGAATGGTGGGCCCAGGTTTTCAAGAGGCTTTTGATCTATGATAGGCATGTGATCATAAAGAATATTCTCATCCCTTGGGATCATGCGACTGTCATTCGATCTTGGGCTTGCAGAGCATGGGTCCAGTGTTAGTGATTGGGTGTGAATCATGAATGGCGTGATGACATGTGGCATCAGGTGGGGTCTGAGGTTTGGTAGAGTGGATAAAGATCTGGCAGTACCAATAAAATTCAATCTATTCACATGTTCATGCATAAAAAAGGTGATTCACTAGTTTGTTTGGTGATTTGGTGAATGGTAGTCAGGAAGTCGCTAAATTATTTAGCAAAGGAGCAAAGTGTTTTGTGAATTGGTGAAGGTTCTTTGTTGCCAATTCACTAAGTTTGAATGGGACCACTTTTAAGGAAAGTCGTAAAGCCTGCGAAGGGAGATTGATCGGACAACTACATTTTAAAGTTGGTAAAGGTTTAAATTTTGGCCCTCCTTTCTCTGTAGGCACCGAAGAAATAACTATTGAGATTCAATTTTGAATTTCTAAGAGTTTCCAGCAAAAGAAGGTACCATTTTTATGGAAATCAATGCAGAAATGACCCTGTTTGGTGAGAAGTGATTGGTTTTCCATTTACAGTGTGGTCCAGGATGTCTAGTGCTCATTTGTAGAGCATGCACGTTGCAGTTGTGGCTCAAGGCATGTTGAAGGGTTGTAGGACACCTCCATTTTCCTCATCTTGGTAAGAACACTCTGGTAAGCACTATTGTTATTTCTTGCAAAACTTTCCATAGATTTTATGTGAAGTTAGTAGATATCTTGACTGTAGTTTGTCAACTTAATTAGAATAGATTTCATCTTCAAATGAATTCATGGAATACGTTAATTTAAGACATAGTTTTGAAGTAATATTACCTTTAGTTAACTATTGTGGTATTAGAACATGAAGGTGTAAACCTATGCTTACATGATAGAATTAATATTACTCTAAGATGCTTGGAAATTCCATTTAAAACTAAAATAAGGGAGCTTATGTGGATTAGAATATTGCCCTATTGAAAAATAGAATGAGTCGAATTAACTAACATAGTTTTGAGACATTTTAAAATAAAGGCAATCAATGATAATTAGCAAGTGAATAGTAAACCTAATAGAATCTTTAAGTTATGTGACAACATTATATGTTATGATGTCTTAACTTAGGTATGGATGATGTACAGGCATAGATGGTTTGTAATGATATCTAGAAGTGTAAAATTTATGTTAAAGTGATAGGTGCACGCATCAAAATATAAATTTAGGAAGGCTTCAAATAAAAGTAAATTTTTGTGATAGAATTGAGCTATGCAATTCAATTGGCCCCTACCATTCTCCCTCTATGTGAGACACTTTTGTGGATAAGGTTGGGAAACCGTTAGTCTTTTAGCCTTGTTGAGCCCTTCTAGAACATATTACCTTGGTGAGTATCCTTGTAATGTGATTATGTAAACCACTTCATACAAAATAATGAATTGTACAACAATTGTGTTGATGATTTGATTTCACTAGCATAACCAAGACTTAGTTAAGCTTAAGGAAGTATGGAAACCTTATGAGTTGTCATGTCCACACTATTAACCAGTCTGATTAGTGAGATTGTAGATTAAAAGACCTTATAGGATCAACAATTAATTATGAGATGGATTAGAAATGACCTTGAATTAACCATCTTCGTGAAACATACTAGAAAATTAATAAAGAAGGAATCCATGGCAAAATTGTATTATGGGGCGATTGCATATTAGGTGTAGTGGTAAGTATGTTGTTATGATCAATGTTTAACATGGTTTAAGGACCATCTTGTTTTAAGATAGCATTGTGTAATCTAGGATCTAAACCTGTTGATTTTGTACCATGTGTTAAATTAGGATATTGTTATTACAATATGATACATTCTGACATAATTTGATGAAAGACGCTAGTGCATTGGTATTGCATTTTACTTAGGTTGTGTTTTGCTAGCTCATAGTTAAGATCTAAATGAAATGATAAAGAATGAAGAGCTTGAATCATATATTGGTATATGGGACTTGTTCCAGATTAATTGGGGCAATTTAAATAAATGGAATTGTGATATGCCTTAGAAATAGAGAATATAAATGAATATGGTCTATTAGCAATTGAGTTATGAAACTTGGTTAGGAGATATTTTCAATTACTCTATATATATATATATATATATATTGATCAATTTTGGATTTGGAGAAATGTGGATTTAAATATGTGAATGAGGTGATGTGGTATGTAGACGTAATTGATGTATATGTACAAATGGGTTCATATGGTTCTTTACTTGGATTATATACATAACACATTCTTGGAATTATTGATATTATCTTTAGTGTGTGAGTGTGCAGGGATAAAACCATGGAATTTAAGGGGAATGAAGCCAACGTGTGTATATTATCTCTATGACACCAAGGTCGTGTCCCCAAAGAGATACAAGCCCTCCTTGTGACATAATTTATTTTTGTAAAGTATGTGGATGTGATTGTATTTAAGTTGATTTATTTTATTAAGTTGTTTAGTGGAAGTGCCAAGTGTAATTGTGAATGTGTTGTGGTGTCAATTGACACATGTGTTTGTATTTTGAGTTGGCAATGGACCTCATGGAGTGAATACATGTCACCATCTAACCCTAGTACAATTTGTCTTCCCCACACCTTTGTCTTGGTTAGGGCACACATGAGTAGTCACATCCTCTCTAATTTCGAATTTTGCCTTGGGATGGGTTTTGAAGGGTCAAATTGACCCCTAGGGAGTTCTTTTACACAAAAATAGAAGGCCCATGGATTATACCTATGGGTAAGGGTCCCTTTTAACCATAGGACACCCTAGAGCCACCTTGGGAAGCCCTCCAAAAGTGGGCTTTTGTCAAATGTCGAAAATCAAACTCACATGGGAAACTTCATGAGTCAAAAAGCTTCCAACTCTCTTCCCCATTCACCTTTTTTGCAGTTCCACTTTAGGAAAGTTGTAAGGTTTTGGGTAGGTCACCCAATGGGAAGCTCACAACTCTCCCAAGGGCATGGGAGAGTGTGAGAGGCCTATTTTAGTGGCAAACTTGGATTGTGTTTCCTAATCACCCACTCTCCAACTTTGGAGACAATCAAGGAGCTTGGAGAAAGTTAGAGGAGAAAAAAAAGGGAAGAAAAGGGAAGACACACTTCATCTATTTACCATTACTTCAAGTGAAGGTATGTGCACCTCAACCTCCATTAATGGAGTTTATGCATTTTGTGAGTTCATATGAGTAGGAAGGTATTATAGTTTGTATATGTGTGTTGTGAGTTATTGTTATGCTTGTGTGAGCCCTTGAGTTCATTTATGAGAGTATTGTGTGGGCAAGTGTTTGAATCTCTTATGTTGTAGAGATAAATGTACATGTTATGTGAGCAAGTGATGAAACATGGTTGTTTTCGCTTAAAGTTCTTATTTCCACCTTGTTGAGCGAGTCTTAGTAGATCCTTGTTTGTGAAAGGCCATGTAAGAAAAGTTTTTGTTGCAAATTCTTGTGTGAAGGCTAGAATGACATATATGTTGTTGTCTCATGAAGTAATGTCATGTGTGTAATATATGAGGGTTGTATGGGTGTTCTCTGTTGGCTTGTTTTCCCCTTGCTCGGGGGTTGGCTAGGGCATACAAAGGCCTCATGATGCCATATGGTAGGGTGGAGAGCACCCATGGTTATGCTATTTTTTTTTGGATATGCAGGTTATGGTGTCTTCATGTATTAAAAGCATGCTAAGAAATTATGGAATCCCATGTGATGCAATCCCTCTTGAAGAAATGTGAATGTGAGAAAGAAATGATGTGTTTTCTCATTTTTGTATCTTTAACAAAATGTATATATCATAGCCCTTAAAGAAAAGAGGCATTTTATGGATGTTTTCACTTTTGTTTGTAGTTGTAACTTTACCTTATGGTTAATATCTTTCAAGAAATTTTATCTATGCATGTACTCTAACCTAAGGATAAAGAAGATTTTAGTCCTGTATACTGTTGTTGTAACATTTGTATGAAGAGTAAAGAGTTTTAGTGAGTTTAACTAAACATTGGTTGTTATTAAAAAAAAAAAATTTGTGTTCATGTCCAGCAGAAATCTGGGCATAACAAGGGTGTCCTTTTGAGCTTGGTTTTATGATCCTTTGTACTTGCAGAGAAGACTTTCATAATTAAGGATCAGTTCAAGATTTTCTCTTTCCTAGATTAGATGTGTTTCCCGCCCTTGAATTAAATTCATGATTGTTTCTAGCAGGTTGGGTGGTTGAAACCCTAACCCTAGCTATCCCAAGCTTGTTACATTCTCCTAGAGAATTCCAAGATAGGTGGTGGTATAAGTGGGATGTTTTTGATAGTTTAAAGGTTCTGAATTTTGTCAGTTCCAGTGGTTCCAATTTCCTTGATGGTTTTGGCTCCATGCTGAAGGATCATTTTCCTATAGATTTTTATCTTCTTCTTTTGATATAGAGTGTTCCTCTTTCTCTTGTTGGTTCTGAGAACACAATACATATTGTAAGTGACTTGTCTTATGTATAAGAAGTTAATATACTCTTACTATTATCAAACTATCTCCATTTGAATTCTAAACTCATTAGTCATGCATCAAGGATGTCTGGTTTTTCTACTTTGCATTGCCTAAGAGCTTGTGGGTGGAGTTGTCTTCACAAAGATAACTAGTTCAAGGTTAGTATTCATGTATGTATGAGCTGAAATATCAAAGATAGGTCATGTTTGTCTTCTAGTGGATGCTGGTTAATGTATTGTCTATTTATAGGTCTCTTCTAAGGGGAGGGTCAAAATCTTTTGATGGGTAATAACATATTTGAATACATAGGTGGGAACTAAGTTGAGGTTTGGTCATGGTGTGTGATTGATGTCAGGCATCAACACATTGAATATATTTTATTTCTTATTTCATAGTTGTCATCTACAATAGGGTATTTGACTCTGTGGCCCAATGGATAAGGCACTGGTCTATGAAAGACTTAGGGTATCTGAGAGGTCCCTTCAAACTCATTTTTAAAATCATTTCCGTTCAGCTCCACCCTTCCCTTTCTTGTTGTTAGGATAGGTCTCTAGCTTTCAGTCTCATTCCATGCAAGTAGGGCTATTGCATGAGATTTTCTATCATTAGGGTATAGGATACCTATAGGAGATTGATTGCTATTCCACATTAATCTGTCTGCAGGCCTTTGGTTTGTCATAAGGTGTCTTGACTATGTAGATAAGGCAATACCCACTGAGTGATGTGGAGCTCAAAGAAGAAGGAGGATGTCTCTTGTCCTCGTCAATTAGACTATTTTCTTGTCAAACTTGATGTGCCCCTTTTGAGAGTCAAGCCCACCTTATGATTCAAGTTTGGTCCTACAAGAAAAAGCTCCAACAAGATGGCGACTCTGTTGGGGAGAGTCTAGAATAGAGTTAGAAATAAAAATCAAGCATTTGCAAAATTTTCTCACCTAGTTGTGAGTGGCGGCTCTGAAATCTTTGTTTGATCATTGCACTCCCTGATAAATAGTGTATAAATCCTACTTAAATTTTGGTTGACTGAAAGAAGAAACACAAAGATGAGTGAAACATTTTTTCTCTATGAGGAGGTGGCGACTCTAAAAGAAAAGAACTTGATGGAGCTACATGGTGAGCTCTAGATCTGCCTTTCTTTCCAGTCAATAGGTTTCAAGCTGCAAAACTTTCAGGCATTCTTTTGTTGAAAATGTTTCCCTATCAAGTGTGTAGCACTGCTTTAAAGGGATAAGTGGTGGGCAGCTCCTTATGGAGGAATATAGGCCCTTTTTTTTTATGGCATTGAAGGTGCCCCTAATGTGTTCTCTATTGAGGATGGGAAGTTCTTGCCAATATTCATGGCTGGTGGATCTGTTTCTGCAAGCCAGCATGTTGATGTTGTCATGGGTATTTTTGGAGGTATGGATGTTGAACATGAAGATATTGCCATGAGGTTATTTGTGCACACATTTTTTGATGGTGCAAGGAAGTGGTTCTTTTCCTTGCCTTCATGTTCAATCCCTTCTTGGGATGTGTTGAGAGCTAAGTTTGTTGAGCATTTTGATAAAGTTGCTACTCTCAAGAAGGAATTAGTGAGGTTGAAAATGGTGAACTGGCAGTTAGCAGAGGACATAAGATTGCTAAGGTTGGTGGCTCTTGATGATGTTCATGAGGAGGCTAGTATTTCTGATGTTGATTCTCACTATGCAGAGAGTGTTGACTATGAAGCTGATTTTGAGATTAGTGCATATGAGGATGTTGAAGATGAATATAAGGATGGCAATATTTCATTTTTTTCTGTAGATTTTTCTTCTTGTCAACATGAGAGGGTAGTCTTCTTGTCCTGGTTTGATGATGTTTTGTGTGAGAGGCAAGAATATGATTATGATGCAGATGATGATTCCTGCATTGATTTCTTCACACAAGATAATCTAAGGCTAGAAATGTGTATCCTTATTCCTCACGAGGATGATATTTGTAGCACTAGGGGTGAGGCTGAGGGAAAATGATATCAAGGCCCAAAGTCCGTTGAGCAGTGAAAGGATTTCAGCACTCTTGGCTGAAGAATTTTAGAGGTATGTCCCTACTTTGGATTTTGATTTGCAGCTCCCCTATGATGTATCCTTTGACACTGATAATGAGGCTAGTGTTCAAAGTGATAGTGATGATCCTTTTTCATCAGAGATCCCCTCATGTAATGACCCTACAGAAGAAGAGGTAGGACATGATAGTGTGTTTTCCTATCATCAATATTGTAGTGATGAACAAGTCTATTGTTCAAGTCCTTTTCCTTCTCTTGCAAAGTATGATACTGAGTGTGACAGTGTTGAGGATCTAGTCTTCAATAGTTGGGACATAAATTATTTTGTTGAAAATGATGATGCAGTGTTCCACTATCATAGAAGCTTTAAAGAAGACCTTCACTTGGTTCATGATCCAATTCATGAAGACATCATGGAGGAACTAGGTTTCTCAGTGGTTGAAGCAATACATGAAGGTAAAATAGAGGATTCAAGTCCTTTTCAACTAGGTAACTTTGATGTAATGCATGATGCTCAGTATGTTTCATTTCCTAATGCATTACTAGATGATATTTTTACTTCTAGTCAACAGGGAGAAGTAAGTGATGTTCCTTACTTCTTAGAATATGAATGTGAGTATGATGGTTGTGACTGGAAGAATGTGGGTGGTGATCAGTGCAAGTTTATTTTTCAACCCATGAATGTTCACATATGGTGGCAGCAAGAATATCAAGGTTTTTTCAAGTGGCTGGTTGCATATGTGGACAAAAATTAGACCTTTGATTCAGGGGGGTCATTGATTTCATTTTGGTGGCTTGGGGCCATCAAGTAAAGTTGTAAATCTTGTAAATTTCTGTAAATATCTTTCCCTTTCCTATTGTGCGTTTCTTTCCTAGCCTATTCCCTATGTTTTTTGAGTTCCCTATTTTTGTCTAGTGGGTGGTCTGCTCTCCCAAAAATCCTAAATTCTCGCATGGGCACAAGTTACCCATCATCCCCAACTAGAGCCACTGTTAGGCCATTTTTCTGTAATAGCAAAAATCTTGTGAAAATGGCCTCTTCCCTTTAAATGTTTTTGTAAAGTGTCTTGCCTTGTGCTCTTTATTGTGTAACCTAGCTCTAGTCTAGATCGCATCTCCTAATTTGCAAAACCCAGGGAGATATCCAAGTTCTAAGGTCTACAGGAAATTGTTTTCAAAATTTTCCACAGTGTCAAAAACTCATAATGTTTTTGAAAATCCATAATGTTTTCGGTCTATGTGAAAACCTTCATTATTTTTGACCTTATGCCTTCCTGCTTTTGTGCACTTGTCTTTTGGTGTCAGAAACCCTATGTATTTTCAACCTTGCATTTCTTATTTTCTGTCGGTACTCCTTGTTTGCCGGTCCTAAGTGCACAAGTGTGATCAATGGTGGGACCTAGTTTCTAGATGAGTTAGAGGATCCTGACATGTCAGAGCACAACAATTATCATTAAAGGGTGAAGGATTTGTCAGGGCTATGTGATCATGCACCAGCCATTGATCTTGTTTGCTACAGGCATTTCTTTGGCGGTGGTCCTAATGTCAGAAGGGAGGTGAAGGTGTGTGTTTTCATTGGTTGTCGCATGGCCAGATGTTAGACTTTTTTGACACGTGATCATGCAACTTCTTGCCACCTATCCACATAGGTCCTAGTTCTTAGTGATGTTTAGCTACCTGGTGATTAAGCCCTTAGCATCTAATGACCTGGTGACTGTGTAGTTGCATGATCTCTTCATGTTTGGCAGTTATCGGCTAACATCTAGTGACCTGGCTGGCAGTTTTCTTTGCCTTAGTCAGGTGATCAGGGAATGGTGGGCCTGAGTTTTCAAGAGGATTTTGATCTATGATGGGCATGTGATCGTAAAGAATATTCTCATCCCTTGCGATCATGTGACCACCGTTCGATCTTGGGCTTGTAGAGCGTGGGTCTAGTGTTAGTGATTGGGCATGAATTGCGAATGGTATGATGACATGTGGCATCGGGTGGGCCTAGGTGGGGTCTGAGGTTTGGTGGAGTGGATAAAGATCTAGCGGTGCTAACAAAATTCAATGTGTTCACACGTTCGCACATAAAAAAGGTGATTCGCTAGTTTGTTTGGTTATTTGGAGAATGGTAGTTAGGAAGTCGCTAAATTATTTAGAGGAGTGAAGTGTTTCATGAATTGGCAAAGGTTCTTTGTTGTCAATTCACTAAGTTTGACTGGGACCACTTTTAAGGAAATTCGTAAAGCCCGTGAAGCGAGATTGATTGGGTGACTGCATTTTAAAGTTGGTAAAGGTTTAAATTTTAGCCATCATTTCTCTACAAGCACTAAAGAAATATCTGTTCAGATTCAATTTTAAATTTCTGAGAGTTTCCAGTGACAGAGGGTACCATTTTTATGGAATTCAATGTAGAAATGACCCTGTTTGGTAAGAAGTGAATGGTTTTCCATTTGTAGTGTGGTCCAGGATGTCTAGTGCTCATTTGCAGAGCATGTACATTATAGTTGTGGCTCAAGGCATGTTGCAGGGTGTCCTTTTGAGCCTAGTTTTATGATCCTTTGTACTTGCAGAGAAGACTTTCATAATTAAGGATCAGTTTAGGATTTCCTCTTTCCTAGATTGGATGTGTTTCCCACCCTTGAATTAAATTCATGATTGTTTCTAGCAAGTTGGGTGGTTGAAACCCTAACCCTAGCTGTCCCAAGCTTGTTGCATTCTCCTAGAGAATTCCAAGATAGCTGGTGGTATAAGTGTGATTTTTTTGATAGTTTAAGGGTTATGAATTTTGTCAGTTCCAGTGGTTCCAATTTCCTTGATGGTTTTGGCTCCATGCTGAAGGATCTTTTTCCTATAGATTTTTCTCTTCTTTTCATATAGAGTGTTCCTCTTTTTCTTGTTGGTTCTAAGAACACAATACATATTGTAAGTGACTTGTCTTATATATAAGAAGTTAATATACTCTTACTATTGTTAAGCTATCTCCATTTGAATTTTGAACTCATTACTCATGCAATAAGGATGTCTAGTTTTTCTACTTTGCATTGCCTGAGAGCTTGTGGGTGGAGTTGTCTTCACAGAGATAACCGGTTCAGGGTTAGTATTCATGTATGTATGAGCTGAAATATCAAGGATAGGTCATGCTTGTCTTCCAGTGGATGCTGGATAATGTATTGTCTATTCATAGGTCTCTTCTAAGGGGAGGGTCAAAATCCTTTGATAGGTAATAACATATTTTAATACATAGGTGGGAACTAAGTTGAGGTTTGGTCATGGTGTGTGATTGATGTCAGGCATGGACACATTGAATATATGTTGTTTCTTATTTCATAGCTATCATCTGTAATAGGGTATTTGACTCTGTGGCCCAATGGATAAGGCACTGGTCTATGAAAGACTTAGGGTATCTTAGGGGTCCCTTCAAACTCATTTTTAAAATCATTTCCCTTCAGCTCCACCCTTTCCCTTTCTTGTTGTTAGGATAGGTCTCTAGCTTTCAGTCTCATTCCATGCAAGTAGGGCTATTACGTGAGATTTTATATCATTAGGGTACAGGATACCTATTGGAGATTGATTGCTATTCCACATTAATCTATCTGTATGCCTTTGATTTGTCATAAGGTGTCTTGAATGTGAAGATAAGGCAATACCTACCTGAGTGATGTGGAGCTCAAAGAAGGAGGATGTATCTTGTCCTTGTCAATTGGACTATTTTCTTGTCAAACTTGATGTGCCCCTTTTGAGATTCAAGCCCACCTTATGATTCAAGTTTGGTCCTACAAGAAAAATCTCCAACACCAAACATAAGAATTACCTTGTCTCTTCAGTTGATAAGGCTTGTGTTGAGTCTTCTACTTTAGAGTCCATACTTGCTTCATTTTTGCCTTACACTCTCATGCAGTGTGTCCATGTTCATTGCTAGTGTAACATAATTTCTCCATAGTGTGATTGTTAGCATTTTGTTTATCTCTACATTCATAAGCTTGATGACCATACTTTCCACAATAGTAACAATATCCATTAAACTTAAGAATGACTGGAGGTTTACCTTGTGCTTTACTTCTACACACATTA
The DNA here is from genome assembly GCA_027943335.1 of Chamaecyparis obtusa. NCBI lineage: Eukaryota > Viridiplantae > Streptophyta > Pinopsida > Cupressales > Cupressaceae > Chamaecyparis > Chamaecyparis obtusa. Next base: position 222,068 of record BSBK01007194.1, on the reverse strand, counting down.
GAAGTATGTCCCGATTTTCCAAAATGATAACATGTCAACACTTTAGGTTTATGATTTTGATTGTTGTTGACTTGTTCAACTTGTTGTGATTATTCTCCTTCCTTGGTATAGCCTAATCTAGCTAGTATAGACTGAGAAATACAAGACTGAGAAAGACCAACATTATGGTGTGAAGAGGGAAACCAAGATTATTAACCTCCTCCTTTGTTGGCCATGATGAATCTTCAATAGGTCATCCTTTCCATTTGACCATATATTCTTCATATGTCCCATTCCTTGTACTTTTGCCAACATGACTATCTAGTATATCCTTAATCTCCTTGGTATCTGAACTAGTTGTTGGAATAATCTACTGTGCTATCATGATCTCATCTTCAACACCTCCTTCATGATACTCTATCAAATATAAAATGGTAAACATTGGTGAAATATTCAGCTTAGTAGGTAATTCTACCTCATAGGCATTTCTTGAATCATGCTTCTTCAGTATCTTATATGGCCCAAAATTCTTCATTTTCAACTTGTTATATGTACCAACTGAAAATCTCTCCTTTTGCAAATGAACCATGACTTCATCTCCAACCTAAAATTCCTTATGCCTCCTTTTCACATCTTCCTTATCCTTATACTACACATTCATCTTTGTAATATTCTTCCTCACCTCCTTAGGGATCTTCTTCAAGTGTTCTGCAAAATCCTCAGCTTCAACACTACTTATTTCTCCTTTATCTATCTTTCTCAACTTAGATGCATTTTTGGGACTACTTCCATATACAATCTATGGATGATGTGATGAACTAAACTTAAAATATATCTTCAACTCTTCACTTTCTACTCATATCATTCTATGTGCTACCTTATTTGGAAAATTGGCTCCTAGAATCAGGTCCATCTAATGACTGATCTTCCTTACTGGTGGTAATCCATCAGGAACATTATTGGACACAATATCTTGAAACAAATCTACAACTTCTACAGGTACATCTTCTACTTCCTCTTTCTCATCCTTTGGAATTAAGGTAAAATACATATGCTCATGTTGCATACCATCTAAGAAATTTCCTCTATCAACAAAAGTTATTCTTGGATTACCACATACCTTTTCTTATGTTTCCTTCAATGGGTTTAGCTTATGTCACACTCCATCCTTTATCAGGGAATAGGTATTTGCACAGCCATCATGTACAACACACCTATCAAACTACCAAGGTCTACCGAACAACATATGACATGCATCCATAGATATGATATCACATAGTACCTCATCTTGGTACCTGTCAATCTTGTACTTTGCTAGGCACTGTTCACTTACCATGACCTTGTGGTCATCTTGCACTCAGGCAACCTGATATGGATGTGGCTGTTTCTATCTCTTGAGCTTCAACTTTTTCACCATATCTTCTGACACCAAATTTTCAATGCTTCCACTATCAATGATCACATCACAACATTTACCCTCACACTTACATCTAGTGTGAAACAAGCTCCTCCTTTGCTCAGGTTCATTCTCTCCACTCAGTAGGACTCTTTTGTTAATAGGCATTTCTCCTCTTTCAACATCTTTAGAATGTGATGATCTGACATCTTCATCTACATGTGTAACTCTAGCATGGCCTTCATTTCTCCTATCTATCCTTCCTTGGCATTGAGGACATTCAAATGACCTATGACCTTCTTCTCCACAGTGAAAACATATTCCATGGAAGATTCCTCTTCTAGATCCTTGTCCTATTCCTCTTCCTCTTTGATCTCTATTATTCTAATCATGAAAATGATTGAAATTATGTCCTTTCTAATTCTAACTTTACTAGCCTCATCTTGATTTTTCAGATCTTCATTTCGATCTCCATATGACCATCCACTAGATCTTCCATCATGACCTCTTCTGCTTTGTCTTCTCTCAAACTTCTTATTCAACTTTTCCTCTACTTTTAGGGAAAACTAGTATGCCTCTTCAATACTCTTCATTCAAACCAAATTCAAATCCTCCTGAATGCTTGGCCTCAACCCATTATGGTAATGGAAAAATTTCTCCTTATCACCTTCTACATGGCCTGTCCTGATGAGGATTTGATAGAACTGCTCTATGTACTCCTGAATAGATCTTCGTACTTGCTTCAAACTTTGTATTTTCTTCAGTAGGTCAAGTTCATAATAAATAGGAATGAACTGTTGCTTCAATTTATCCACCATCTGATCCCGTCTTGTGATTTTATCCTTTCCTCTTCTATTTCACTCCAATTGAATCTCTTGCCACCAGATCTTCGCATGACCCTTTAGTCTGGCCTTCGTAAACTTGACCCAATCAGGATTGTCAATATCTTCATATTCAAAATATTCTTCACATTCATTGATCCAGTCAATCAATTCCTCTGGGTTAAGATTCCCTAAAAATGTAGGAACCTTGATCTTAGGTCTTTTCTCAATCTTGGAAATGGCCTAGAAAATCTTTTCTTTCTCTTGATTTAAAACTTCAACTTCTACTTCTTGATCATCATTTCCTTCTTCAGCTTCATCCTCACTTTCATCTCTGACATTAAGATTCATTCCTCTGTGAATCTCTTCTTGCAGTGCTTGCACTTGTCTCTAGAGCTCTCTAACCTCAGGTGTCATAGCACTAGATCTTCCACCAAGTTCCCTTCATGGAGGTATTTTCATGCATATCATTGAAACCCTAACCACAGTCCTAGTGCAAATTTCCTCATAGTCACTGATATGTTTACATAGAAACCCTAACCCACGGTCTTGGTGCAAACTGCCTCACAGTCAACAATCTATTTACACACTCAGGAACTCCTGCTTTGATACCACTTGATGAAGGGTGCTCCCCTTAATACCAAAAACACATAACAAAAATAGAGAAATGACAACAATTTGCAAGAACAGAAAATGGGCTTCTTATATCTCCATAAATGTGGAATTACAAATTTTAGAATTACAATATGCAAAGCCACATGGGCATTCCCTTTACAATATTTTGTAGGAAAAAGCCTCGAATCATTTCTCAGATCTACTTTGAACTACTCCAAACTACCTAAGACAACACTAAAGACCTTTCTTATATAGTCAATTTCCACCACTCGAGAAGGTTCCAAAAATTTAGCCCTTTAGGCCGACTAAACATAGAATTATTTATTTTTCACAATTATTACAATAGGGCCAGCTCAAAAGAAATACAAAATATTATTTTAGGTAACCCAACTTCTAGAGGCCATAAATTTTTAACCATAACTCCATTTTTCTACTATAACCACTTTTTGAAAGCGCTAGTTAGCCAGGGGTCGATCACGATCCGGAGCCTCTAAGGCCTTCAAAATTGACCTGAAAGATTTCATACCCAAAAACCTTAATAACTTCACCACTACTAATGATGTGGCAAAGAAACTCAACCGGTAGGCCTAAATGACTGAGATGAACCTCCAACTATGAAATCAGAACATTCTAGAATTGTAAGACCAACTTACTAAAAATAGTAAGTTTCCATAAATAGAAGCTCTGCAAAAGATAGCCCTTATTGAAAAAGAAATTAGAAATATTTTTGGGTGATGCAAGATTTCTCTTACACCTAGGATGCTCCTTCATCACCACGTCATGAGCTCCTTGTCCCTCTTCACGATCATGTCGAGGGCTCCTAGTCCTCTCTCTTGCCTCTGATCTATGTCCTCCTGATAACTGATACTTTGAATGTGGAATCATGGGAGGAAAAATATCATGGATAACTCCAATTAGGTTATGAAGAGATAACAAAACCTCCTTATTAGGATTCAATGGTGGTACGGGAGGAGGTTTCAAACCTCCTCTTGGTATTTCTACTCTTTGCTCATCTTGCACATGAACCCAGGGGGCTTGCATAGGTCTGTGTCCTCTATTACATCTAAGATCATGATGTGTAAGGTGAGGCATCCTAAAAATTCATTAAGGAAAAAGTTAATTGAGAAATGTAATGGGTTATAGGTACCAAGTTTTTGCAAACCTAGCTCTGATACGAAAATGTCATGCCCATATTTCTTCAACCAAAAACACACTAATTTTTTTTTAAAGTTTACAATTATTACTTGAATGATAAATTAAATAACTACTTAATGTTAGGAAGAAGAGTAAATGAAGGTTTGATCTAATAAGATAAATAACATTAATCTCTAGAGGGGAATCATGGCGAGGGGTTATCAAACCTGCCAACATCCCTCTTATAAAATTTGACAAATCCCTGGAGTTAACAAGATTAGTCAAATGCCATTTAAATAATTGAGACAAATAAAATTAGCAAGGTTATTAATTGAACAAATGATTGATTTCCCTCTACTCTTAGTTTCTAGAATAACCGAGTTGCAATTAATTAATTAATGTATTAAATTAAAACCATTATGTGAACATTTTATATTAAAGATTTAATAATATATTAGTATGAAAAGACTATAGTATAAATTTGACTATGATTATATTTAAATCCCCTAATTAACAAACTCCAATCGACGATCTTAGGTAGAGAGAAAACTTAACAAAATTGCTACCCTCTACATTTACCTTGTTAAAATAAATACTAAAATAATCCTTACTAAGAGAAGGGAAAAAAAATAAATTAAAGTTAATAAATAAATAATTTGATTATTTCTTAACACAAGAAAACCATGGGAAATCTTGATTTTCTTTATTTAGGTACAATTAATTCCAGGTCACAAAACTAATAATTTAGAGTTAAAAAAAAAAACATAACAAATAAAAGACACTAAAAATAAAGAGGGAAAAAGAAAAGAAGATTTTTAAATGGGAATGCATTTCCCTCTAGCCCTAATTAGAAATTAGGGTTAGGGTGAAAAAGGGACCATCCAAAAAAATCTCTCCTTTCTTTTCTTCCCTCTTCTTTCTCTTCCCTTCTCATCCCCAAACCCTAGGTAGGATTTTCCAAGTGATTTTTCTTCATTTTATTGTAGGTTGAAAAGATTTGAAGGATTGAAGACAAGGGTTTGATGTGAAGGTATTTAGGTATATTCCCACAAGTGCATATGAGCATATACACACATATTGGGTATATATATGCTTATATACACTTATCTATATATTCCCACCAAGAACAACAACCTCAAAATTGAAGAAAGAGTGCTTCCTAGAATTGGTAATACATTTCTTTTTCTATATTTGAAATATCTTTCATTTAATATCTAGAAATTTTTTTATTTTTTTATTTAATTAATAGCCCTCTAGGTATTCAAGCTAACTTTTTTTTATCCAAAAAAATCTAGCATGCATCCTTTTTTGAGAAAGTGTTTTTTTTTTTTTTAAAGGGGCAAATAAAAATAAATTAAAAAACTAGAGTAGCCATGGGGAGTCAGGTTCAACCCCAGCCCCTGGTCGTGCCCTAGTCACCCTGTGGCCAAGCCATAGTTGTGGCCCAAGCTACAAATGGGCTGCCTCAACTGCCCTTCCCATTTGGGTAGGGTTTGGCTGCAACAAAAACAATTTAATATATAGTTTTTTTAAAAAAAATTGTTATAAATAAATACTAATATTTAGATGTATAATTTTTTTTGTATTTCAAAAGAAGAAAACATAATTCATTATGTTCAAAATGCAATACTAAGGCTGCAAAATAAATTATAAAATGGGATAGAATTTGTTTTACTTAAATATATAAAAAAGTATATATATATATATATATATATATATATATATATATATATATATATATATATATATATATATATATATATATATATATATATATATATATATATATATATATATATATATATATATATATATATATATAATATTAATAGACTATAGTTATATTCTATTTTTTTTAAAATCTATTTTAAAATATTTAAATGGTGTATAAATATATATTCCTAAATTCTGAAAATAATTCTCTACTAGCTATCTAAGAAGATTCTTTGTTTGAACAGATATATTGTTTAATGTGTCAGAACTAAATACACAAATAGGTTAATTGGCATTCATATAAATATAATTCTTTTACTTTATTTCTACAAATTAGTACATTGTTGGTAAGTTGACTATACTATTGTATATGACTAAGATTTAGTGTTGTCATTATGGCAACAAAGTCATATGAAGTTTTTGAGTCAACAGATAACTTAGAAGATCAGAAATATGGCTAAGTATGGAAGACTGGATAGATAGTAGAGCACCGGAGGAATAGAGCATCAACACATGTGTGTATGACCGAGTTATAGCATGCACCCTTGAAGATAAGATTCTGAGTATGTAATCATGCTAGGTCTAAGAGCACATGATCATATGAGTAAGTATGAAGAAGTTACAGTTAGATGAAGTGACACAGACAGTGAGTGACAGAACAAAACAAAACATGGAGCCGACTATTGTTATTTTGATTAATGATGATAATATTGTTTCGTAAAGGCTATGCACCCATTTTATTTAGGTTATAGATGTGTTAATAACATTGTATGTAAACACGCTTGAGCCAATTCTTTTGGAAGCATTGTATGTAATAGGTTAAAGGTCGACCTAGTGAATAGTTTTGTTTGCACATATAAATAAGACACGTGTCTTTGTATTTGTGTACAATATGAGATATAGAGTTGAAAGGAGCAGAGAAGAAGTATGCAAAGAAAAGATAGAATGTTGTAGAGCTTTACAAGAGGTTAAAGCATCAGTGCACCAAAGGAACTAATCAGACAAGCAGTGTCACAATAGCAATTCACCTTGCAGATATAGTGTGTATCTGAGATCTAGAAGGTTGTAGCCTTCACCACTTTAGCAATGAGCTCTAGGACAGTGTGTCCCCACCCCTAACAGGGTTATTGTAAAAGACTCTTAATAGGGTTTGACCTTTGACCAGGTCACTATACTATAAGCATTATAAAGATCAACTCCTAATAGTGTTGCAAGATATTCTAACAAGGATCATAAAAAACTAGTGCAGTTCTTAATGGGTGTCAATTCCCACTAGGGTTTTTATCTATTTGGGTTTTCCTGTAATCATATTTTTTGTTATGTGTTGTGGTTGTTTATCTTACTTGCATTGATCTTTAGTTCAATAATCAAGCAATAAAGTTAAGATTCAAGATATCAACAAAGTAATAATATATAGAACACTAATTCCCCCCCCCCCCCCTCTCAGTGTTCTCATTCCTAACAATGGGTATCAGAGCTTTGGTCCTCTGAAGACAAGTTTAACCAATTAAGGAGATCATGGGTTGTGAAGAAGTGAGATATCTGAAGAAAAATCATGAAGCAACTCTTGAAGACCTTAACAGATCTGAGAAACAAATTGAAGAACTGAAACTAGAGGTTAGTGATTCTCAAACATTCATCAAGAAACTAAGAAAAGATTTGAATTATTGCTCTACAAGTAATCTAGGGAAAATGGTCAAAATGTTTAATGAGGAAAACACATCTCTGAAGGATCAAATTGAAGAATTAGATGAAAATTTACTTAACAATCAAGAAGTCTATGAAGAACAAGTCAAAGAAAACATGAAAATCTTAGAGTTGGAGAACATTAAGAAGCAGATGGAATCTGAATTAACTGAAGCAAAGAATCATATTAACAAGTTACACACAAGAAAGGATATAATAGAGTCATAGTTGTATGCTCAAAAGCTAAAAGGAGATACCAATGGTGTTGGATTCAATGAAGCTCAAGTTTAGATTGATGTTATGCGAGATAGAATGACATCTCTTGAAGAACCTACAGAAGCTAAGAAGATAGAAGATCATAATGAAGCTAAAGAAGAACTATCTATAGATGAGCACAAGCTAGTAAACAAAACTTGTTATACCTACAACAAGCATGGATACATAGAAAGAGATTGTAAAGAGGTAAGACCTTTCAGTAGTTACTGTTATTCATGCAATAAGTTTGGTCATAGGGCTATGAACTGTAAATCAAATCAAATAAATCAGAATCAGGAAAATTAGAGAAGTCATCCACAACATAATGTAAGAAGTCCTCAGAACATTACATGTCAGATATGTAATTAGAATGGTCACTAAGCTAGATAGTGCAAAATGATAATCCACATTATTGCGCCAAGGAATATAACCTCTAGTTATTTTTCACTCATGCAACAAGGTTGGACACATCTCAAGGTTTTGCAGATCAAAAGCGCAAAGACTGAAAATCACTAAAAAGTTAGAATGATCAATATTGGATGAAGTAGGAGAAGTCAAGTCTATGAAAGCTACAGAAGATTCAAGCATGATCTGGATAGAAGTAAAGAAGGATAAAGAGGATGAGTATGTATTAGATGCATCTATAATGGATGCATCCTCTACTTCAGGATAAATGACCCTCGTGGTCATAGGGGACTAAATTATCTCTTGACCCCTGCATGGCTGGTATACTCACTCTCATAAAATATTCATTGGACTACAACTATTTATAGAGTATGTGATGCACTATGCAAGAGCGCACTACCTGATTGATAGTAGAGACAAAGAAGGAAATTCACAGTTGCATTCTATATTTACACAGAAAGCATTAATGGTAGAAAACTACTTTATAGTCACCGAAGATTCATTGATCACACATTTGCAATCAAGTTTGAGAGTTTGGAGATCATAGGAGTTCTAGTAGTTGAGTTGAGAAGTATTGCAGTTGGATTTATCAGCAAAGAAGGAAGATAGATTGTTGCAAGCCCTAGTTCGGATGCGACAATTTAGAAAACCATTACAAACATATTTGAGTGATTCACCAAGTAAGTTATGGCTACTCCAGTCATTTTATATTATGTTGAAAGGAAAAGATATGTATTTAATAAACATCCATTCAAATCCACCCTAGATGACCTAGAAGGATCCTTTTCTAGAACCCCAATGAGACTTATACACATAGAAGACATACGCACATAGGTATATTGCAAGAAGGAACCAATTGGTTTGGATAGAATAAGGTCACACCTAGAAAAAATGATGAATCATGATAAAACATTCATGAATGATTTCACGCACCTTGAAAATAACCCAATCATTGAGTATGCCATAGCGTATGAATTCTGTGATTCCAAATAGATTAAGATCTTGTTGAGAAAAATTCATGATGACCTATCCTAGATAGGTGAAGTTCAAGTACACATCACATCCAATCTCATCCATGAGATGATAGGTCTATCAAGAATAGGCACCTTTTTTTTCCTGTTGGTAAGGATTTGAGGAAATTTGTTGAGCAGGATTGTAAGTCACATAGTGAAAAGAGCGGTATGACCATAGAGCCAATTGAGGAGAAAGAAATCAAGTTAATAGCTATGTTTCTTAGTTATAGGTTTTCACATGGAAATAGGGTCAACAGTGTGTCCGTAGCCACTATTCTAGAAGTCATCATAATTGTGAAAGAACATGGTGAATTCAACTTGTGCGAGATCTTGCGCGCATAGTTGATAGACAACATAAGGTCCATCAAGCATGACAAGAGAAACATATTTAGCTTTGGGTCTCCAATTATCTATATGTGCTTTCATATAGTTGGAAAGAGTTTAGATTTATACCTTGATAATAACATTCCTACAATGCCACAATATCACTTAAGGCATCAACTAAGAGTACCCTAAAAGATTATATGGAGTTAGGGAACAAAACATTTAGGATAAAGATGTAGATGAGGTATAGGATACCTGGGAGCATTCTTGAGAAATACAAGGATAGTATTTGCTTCAAGGTAGAGACAGACATTACATGCATGGAAGCGGTAGAACCTAGGACCAAATGGATTTATCCAATTGTGTATGAAGTGGAGGAACACATTCTAGAGGCATATGCTCAAGTCCTTCTTGATCAGTCCAATTATTGCCTCAATTTTGTTAAATCTTCATATTTTGTTGATACTCTGACAAACATTTTCCAAGACATTTATGACTTATACTTATGTGAACTTATGCTAAGTACAACTAAAAGCCAAAAAATCTATGGGTAGCTTGAGTGATATGTTTTTTTGACTACTATAAATATAATGCAGTACTTCATATAATTATTTCAAGTTGTGTTCTAACATTTAAGTAGGAGTTGAAAATGTTGACTTGCATATGTGTACCGAATGTTACTAACCTTTCAGGTAACCACAGAGTAGTGTGAAGAGTGGTGGAACTACATTAAGGAAGGAGAATTAGAAGACCAACCATGGCGGAAGAATCCATCATAGATCTGATGGATACGTCACACTTAGAAGGAGTTGTTGTTGTGGAGAATATAGGAAATCTAGCCTGCTATATTTCCTTAGAACTATTATTCTATTGTCAGTAGTAATTGTATTATGTTGTAGTTGTTTTATCTCCTCCATATTTGGGAAGGTTTAATGAGACTTTTCTATTATGTTTCCAATAAGCATCAATCCTTGATATAAAGGGATTTTGACTGATTTAGTAGGTAATGAGAAAAGATAGAATTGTGTATTCCATATAGTGGAAGTTTCTCTTTTTTTTTCTTCAGGACTTGTTTAATTGTTATGTAACCAGTTAAGAAAGATTTAATGGAAGAGTGATTTGGATTATTTTTCTTGTGTTGAGTAGCTAGAAGAAGCCAACCAAGGGGGGCCCACTTGGGAGGTGGATTAGATTATGTTAGAATAGATTTTCTTCCTGTACTTTTCCTATTTTCAAATAGAGTTACTATTTTACTACTACAACATTGCCACCGTGGTTGTTCCTGTAGCATTTACAGGGTTAGAATAACTAAGAAGGGGAGGGGGGAATCAATTATCCATAGTCCCAATCACAAAATGTATAACCAAAACAAATTACTAAAACTTTTGCAGCTCGGTAAGGTAAAATAGTATTTTGTCTATGTATTTACCGACTGCCAGATAAAATATATAACGATTACTAATCAAATCCAATATGAAACATGTAAAGTATGACAACAAAAAATGATCACAATCAACACATAACAAAAGAGATTTAATGTGGAAACCCTTCTAAAGGAAAAACCACCTGGGATTGACAACCCAAAAATTATTCACTCTTCTGAAGTGAGGTCGGTGAAGACCCAACCTTGTTAAAGGTTAAAAACATATTGTTAAGTGTGACCTTGTTAGAGGATTTTAGACCAACCATTATCATCCAACCAACATTCTCTATGGGGTTGATAGGATAAAAAAATGTACACTCTATGAATGACATTATAAGACTTTCAAGTCTACTCTGTTAAGAGATTTATCTGTTTACAATTGTTAAACTGAAACAACAATTTTGATTTGAATACAACACAACTTCAATTGCAAATTATCAGATCCATTATTAAGCTTATTCAAATCATCTAATCATTAGAACAATTCTATTTCAATCAATGTTCAGTAACTTACCGTCACTCGGTTATAGCTTTTTAATGCTTGGTAATCTCTATAGTTCGATTCTTCTTAACTAGTTTGATCAGGCTTGCATGAAACTTATTCATGTGATATCTCTATAGTCTCCTTCTGACATTCATTTCATTGAGAAACTTTGGTCTCTTAAATAGATGATTAAATCATTTTAATTCCATCCATCGGATTTTTCCTCTTAATCTCCTTTGTTGATTTTGCCACTTTAACCTTCTTTGGCTAATGTGTCAATAACACATTTTAGTTTTGTCCTTTAGATCTTCCTTGAATTATGCTAGCCATCGATCTACATAACAAACATTATCTATTAACTCTAATTTCAAGGTACTTTCAAGCTCATCAATCCTTGTCAGCTAAACTACTCATTTAGTTCTTTTATTCTTCTCGGTTAACAAAGAAATGTGTTGGTGAACACAATCTTGATTTATATTGTGCTTAGTATACACTACACTACATCCGTGTATACTGAAATGCTTCTTTAACCAACCACATTTCTTTGTGCATTTTTCTCTATCTTTCATCATAGATGAATCAAACATAATCAAGTCAATAACATGAGGTCATAGAATCATTCATAAGTTACCCAATGTGTTCCTTATTCTCATCTAACATGTCCATCTTCCTCATGTAGATATATCTATTGTTCATCTCTTTTCTTCCTTCTTTCTATAGATGTTTGAGTATAGTAACTTACAAGATAAGTACTATCAAAACTAGTTGACATTAATGACAACATATTACTGATTGAATCATCTTACATATCTAATCAACAACTCAGTGATCTCAAATCATAGATCTTCAAGTCATATAATGTATTCAAATCAGTTAGAGTTCATCAATCTCTCCCTTTGGCATTGATGGCAACACAAGCAATATGAAATATGCAATACACATACCAAACATGTATTCTAAAACTCTATCTATAAATGGTGTAACTCGGTACAAGATCTCCCTTAGCTTAATATGTTTAATCACTATGTTACATAAAACATTCATACATTTGCAAGTGCAGACTATCTTTTTCAGATATGATCTTTTTGGTGCTCGCTAATTTTCTTCAATTCTTCAGTGACTGATCTTCAATACTTTCCCTATGTTTTTCATCCTTTTGTCTATCTCTCTCTCTTTGATTGTATCTTCATATGTGTGTTTCATATTGAAAGTTCTCTCCCTTTGACAACAATGCCAAAGAATAATACATACAACTCTATAGTAGCCATGTAACTCTCTTAGCTAGTTCATTCTTTGTATCTCTATATACTAATTATGCCACTTGTTTCTCAAATCTTTTCACAACTCTAGATAGAAATCAAAAGTGTGAGTTCTACTGCATCAAAATGTATAATCCTCTAATAATATTAGGATGATGCAACCTCTAGATCACCTTAGTGACCAATAGATAGGGGACATACCCCAAGTCTAGTCCTCAAGTATTCATATGTATCCTTCGGTAGAGGCTTTGTAAATATGTCAGCAAGTTTTTCTTTTGATGTAACAAATTCTAGCTTTAGTTGATTCTTTTGTACTTCTTCCCTCAAATAGTGATACTTGATTTCTATGTGCTTTGTTTTAGAATGCATCACTAGATTCTTTGAAATATTAATTACACTAGTGTTGTCATAGTATATGATCACTGGCACAATGATTATCTCATTCATTCCTTCCAACACTTTCTTGATATAAGAAATATTTGAATAGTTAGTATCAACAACAACATACTCTACTTCACCTATAGACTGAGAAATACAAGACTGTTTCTTACTTGTCCATGTAACAAGTCTTTCACCAAAGAAAAATTCTCCTCTTGTGGTAATATTTCTATCATCCACATTTCCAACCCAATCAGCATCAGTTTATACCTTAAGTTCAAACTTGCCTTCCTTAGGATACCATAGTCCATAATCTTCTATTTTCTTTAGGTATCTTAAGATTATCATTATAGAAACCATGTGTGATTCTCTAGGGTTTGCAAAAAATATAGCAACTATTCCAACAACATGTGCTATATCATGCCTACTGTGAACTACATACATTAACTTACCAATCATGGATTGGTCAAGTGTTTGGTTTACCTTAGTAGTTCCATCTTCTTTAGTCAATTGCATCTAGTAGCTATTGATGTTCCCACAAGTTTAGCATCTTCAATGCCAAATGTCTTCAATACTTCTTTTATATATTTAGATTGTGTGATGAAAATACCATCATTCTATTGAATCACTTGTAATCCTAGAAAGAACTTAATCTCTACAAATATAGACATTTCAAATTCACTTCTCATTTCATTAGCAAATGACTTATAGATTTGATCTTGTCCTCAAAATATTATGTCATCCACAAATATCTCAACAATCAAAATAGTATCATCAGAATTTCCTTTCATGTATAGAATGCTATTCTCACTTGTTCTAACAAATCCAATACTTAGAAAATAGTTATGCAGTCTCTCATACCATGCTCTCAGTGCTTGCTTCAATCCATATAAAGCTTTATGTAATCTACATACCATATCTTTGTTATCTGGATCAACAAACCCTTCAGGTTGTTCTATGTAGACTTCTTCTTCAATTATTCCATTCACAAAAGCACATTTAACATCTAGTTGGTAAACTTTGAACTTCTTGTGAGGAGCATATGCAAGTAACATTCTGATTCCTAATATAGAAATGCAAGTAACATTCTAACTTCTAATATAGAAATAGGTGAAAATGTTTCACCATAATCTATTCCTTCCTCTCGTGCATATCCCTTGCATACTAATCTATCTGTGTTCCTCTCCATTCACATTTAGCTTGTTTCTGAATATCTACTTAGTACCAATAACATTCTTATCCTTAGGTCTGGGTACTAAACTCCAAGTTTTCTTATTCTCTATCTGTTCTATTTCCTCTTTGATTGCATTAACCCCTTCATTATTTTCTAATGCAACTTTCACATTCTTCGGTTCATATTCACAAAGTAGACATGTACCTTGTCTTGCTTTACTGCTTGTTTGCATGGTATCTTGTCTGTCTCCAATGATTTGTGTCTCAAGATGATGTCTTCTGAAAATCCTTGCCAGTATCTGATCTCTTCTTCCTTGCTCATCCTATGCAAGTTCATTTTCTTTCTTAGTAGGTCCTTCTTACTCATTGGTATTTCCTTCATGTCCATCGGTATTGTTTTCCTATTGACTAGTTGTCATTGCCTTCTATGTCGGTAGGTACTCTATTTGTTCAATGTAAGTGAATCTACCATAGTCTTCCAGTTCCTTTGTGCTTTCCTTTGCATTATTATCATAAAACTCATCAACTTGAACATTGGTATTCTCAATCATCTTATTAGTTACTTTGTTAAGACACTTATATGCTTTACTTTTAATGGAAAACACCAGAAATATCCCTTCATCACCTTTTGAGTCAAACTTCCCATTTCTTTCAACTTTCAGAATAAAGAATTTACTTCAAAAAACTCTGAAATAACTTACAATTGGTTTGTGACCAAACCATAACTCATAGGGTGTCTTATTGGTGTTTTTCTTTAGTTTTACTCAGTTTAGCACATAGATAGTTGTGCTAACAACTTCTCTCCAGTATATTTGAGCAACATTCTTTTGTATCCTCAGTGTTCTTGCTGTTAGGAATAGTCTCAAGAGATAACTAAGAGGGGGGTTAAACAGTTATCTACAAGTTTCAATTATTTATCTAATTAAGTATACTTAAACATAATCATAAACACAATGAAAGAACACATCAACACAACACCAATATTTTGGTTACAAGGAAACCTAAATAGGTGAAAACCCTGGTGGGAATTGACACCCACTAATATTTGGTACTAGTGTATTATGATCCTTGTTAAAAGATTCTTAACCCTATTAGGAGTTTCTTTACAATATATTTAGTATAGTAGACCTAGTCAAGGGTCAGACCCTATTAGGAGTCTTTTACAATAGTCCCTATTAGGGGAGAGGACGCACTATCCAAAAGCACATTACTCAAAGGGATGAAGGCTACAACCTTCTATTGAATAGATACACACTATATCTAGATCTTGGTGAACTGTGCTTTGATTTATTATCTAGATCAGTTCTAATGTATAGCACAAATACTCTACTTGGTCGCATAGACCTTCTTCTGATGGCTCAACACTTCACACACTCTACTCTACTCTTACTGTCAACCATGAGCCATACTCAAGCAATAAAAAATGACTGCCTATAAATATCTTTCCTCTAAATGATATAATCAAGTCATCCTATTAGAACCACCTTGAAATCATATTAGAGAAACCATAAAAAACTCTAATAACAATTCAGTCAGCTCTACTAAGGACGCAACACATTCTGGGACCTGTCCATTAAGATAATTGTAGACGCATGCTACACACTGTCGGTTCTACCAAAACAAATGGATCATTTTCCTCAAATTAAATTACTTCATGCACTCTTAACCTAACATCACTAACTCTTCTCTAAGCTTAAATCCAAGGGTGCATACTGAAATGATGGGCACAACTCTAGAACCAATAAAATCTTTGTTGGCTCTTCTAAATAAACATAGGAAATTGCTATTAGTGAATAGCGACTACATAACTTCACTTCTACCAATAATCAAACTATGTGTCCAAGATTGTAACATTAATAACATGTCTCCATCACATATCTAAAGGCCCAAGGCTCCATGACAACTTTATGGACAACCATACATAGAACACTACCTATTACTCTATTAGGAACACTGCTGACACAAGCTGCTATATAACTGTCTGTACTAATAGTTAACCATTGTGCCCATGATATCATGTTGATAACATGTCCATACTACATATACTTAAAGCTTACTACATAAGACTTCCACACATGCTACTTTCCATATGTTGTCATCAATGACAAACATATAGTCAGTACTGGCCTCCTGACAAATCTCCAACAATCTCCCCCTTTGGCATTGATGGAAACATATGGAATGAAAAAATCCACCAATCCAAATGAACATTTCTTTTATAACATTCTCCATTTCCTCTTCAAAACTCCCCAAAAGATGAGTCCTCCATCTACTGTAATATTTTCCAACATTCTCTATTTCCTCAACTGAACTATTTTCATAATTGAATACTACTCCCCCTTAGTATATTACTCTTTTTTACTTTTGTTTTTCATGAATATATATTACTCCCCCTTTGACATCAATGGAAAAAGGTGCCAATCAGTGTAAGGAATGGTACTACTCTAGAAGTAGAGTAGTCAACCATCTATCAATCCTCAAGGATTGATGCTTTTCCTTCTTTCTTCTAAGAAGAATTAGGGAAGGGAATTACTCCCAACTTTTCCCTAAGATACACAAAAGTATCCTTTTGTAAGGGATTTGTGAATATGTCTGCCAAATGATCTTTAGTACTCACATAGTCTAGGTTGACTTCCTTCTCTCCCACTTTCTCTCTTAGGAAGTGATACTTGATCTCAATGTGCTTTGTCTTTGCATGCATCATAGGGTTCTTCAACATATTGATAGTGCTAGTGTTATCATAGTGAATAATAATAGGATAATCAATTTGAATTCCAAAATCTTTTATCATCTACTTGATCCAAAAAATTGTATAAAAATTCAAGGATGCTGCAACATACTCAGTAGAACTCCACTTTTTCTATTGACTGAGAAATACAATTTTGTTTCTTGCTTGTCCAAGTGACAAGTCTATCACCAAGAAATGCTACTCGACCTGATGTACTCTTTCTATCATCAATGCATCCTACCCAATCAGCATCAGTACATACATGAAGTTCAACATTTTTTGAATTAGGATACCATATACCATAATCTATAGTGCTTGTAAATATCTGAATATTCTTTTAACTGCCATGAGGTGACATTTTTTTAGGTTCTGCTGCAAATCTTCCAACTATGTCAACTACATTGTAAATATCAAGTCTAGTTTGAGTAAGATCTATGATTTTACCAATCATAAACTTGTACAATTTTGTATCCACTACTGGTGAGTCATCTTCTTTTGTAAGCTTGCATTCAGTCATCATAGGTGTTACTACTGGCTTACAATCATCCATGTTGAATTTCTTCAGTATCTCTTTCACATATTTAGACTGATTAATAAAAATTCTTTTTTCTGTCTGCTGCACATTTAGTCCCAAGAAGTATTTGATAGGACCAATCATATTCATCTCAAATTCACTCTACATTTCTTTAGTGAATTCTGCATTGAATTTATCATTACCCCCAAAGATAATGTCATCAACAAATATAGCCACAAGTAGTAATCCTTCAAATGTTTCTCTTATAAATAAGTTACAATCTGCTGCTCCTTAAATTCTTGAAACCAATCTTTGTTATGTATCCATCAAGTCTCTCATACCATTCTCTAGGGTCTTGCTTAAGTCCATAGAGGGATTTCTTCAATTTGCATACCATATCAGGTCTGTCTGATAGGGTGAATCCTTCTGGCTGCTCAATGTATACTTCTTCCTTTAGTTCTCCATTCAAGAACGCTAACTTAACATCCATGTGATAGACTTTGAAGTTTTTAAATGTTGCATAAGCTAAAAATAGCTTAATATCTTCTAACTTGCTTACTGATGCAAAGGTGTGTGAATAGTCAATGCCTTCTCTTTGTGCATATCCCTTACTAGCAATCTTGCTTTATTCCTTTCTATTGTACCATCTTCATTCATCTTGTTTCAAAATATCTATTTTATTCCAATCACATTCTTATCACTAGGTCTAGGGACCAATTCCCAAGTATCATTTTTAATAATCTGATCTAGTTCTTCTTTCATAGCATCATGCCTATTAGAATCATTGCATTCATCTTCAACACTTAAAGGTTCAATCTGAGATAGTAAACATACCACTTCATTATTTGCTTGATTCTTTGCTTTTGATCTTGTTGTGACTTTTCTACTATGATCTCCAATAATGTCATCCTTAGAAGCTTAAATCCAAGAGTGCATACCAAAATGATAGACGCAACTCCAGAACTAATAAAATCTATGTCAGCTCTTCTGAATAAACATAGGAAACTGCCATTGGCAAATAGCGACTGCATAACTTCACTTCTACTAATCATTAGACTATGTGTCCATGAATGTAACATTACTAACATGTCTCCATCACATATTGAAAGGTGCAAGGCTCCATGATAACTGTACAAACAACCATACACAAAATATTGCCTATTACTCTATGAGGAACACTACTAACACAAGATGCTATATAACTGTCTGCACTAACAGTTAACCACTGCAGCCATGATATCATGCTAATAACATGTCCATGCTACATATACTTAAATATTATTGCATAAGACTTCCACACATGATACTTTCCATATGTTTTCATCAATGACAAACATACAGTCAGTACTGGCCTGCTGGCAAATCTCCAACACTTGCACAATCAACAATTGACCTATTTCTCCTTTCAACTGTCCCATTTTGTTGAGGTGTCCTCGATGCTAAGACTTGTCTTTTAATAACATTCTCATTAAAAAATTTAGTAAATTCATCAGAGATAAATTCACCACCTCTATCAGATCTCAAACATTTCAATTCTTTACTAGTTTCTTTCTCAACTTTTTCTTTATACCACTTGAACATCTTAAATGCCTCTGATTTTTCATTCAAGAACATGACTGTCATCAATCTAGTATAATCATCAACAAAAAGAATAATGTATTTGTATCCATAGTAACTTTCAATTCTCATAGGACCACATAGGTCAGTATGCACTAACTCAACTATCTTCTTTGTTGAATAATATTTGCTTTTGAAACTAGATTTAGTCATTTTACCTTTCTCACATTCATGACACATAACATGATCAGGCTTTGATAAGTTAGGTAGACCTCTAACCTTTTTCTTTTTGCTAATCTTAATCATGTTATCAAAACTCACATGACATAACCTTTTATGCCACAAACACACATCTTCATTTTTCTATTGGAAATTTGGCTGAGTTAGATACTTAGATGTTGTCAGTATGGCAACATATGTTCTACATGAAGATCATAGTTGACAAAAAGAAAGTATGACAAAGCGCAATTCAAAATTGTCTAAGTACAAGACAATGTTTTTCTAATGTACCTAGAGATAGTTTTGATTAGTGATGATGATTGGAGTAAGTTCATTTCTTGGGAACTTGAACATAAATACTATGATGACTATAGAATACTCACCTAAGAGTGCAAGCTAGTATGACATATACAGAAGAAGTTATGATATTTTTACTAGAGATAGTGTCAAGCCGACAGGACAGAATATGACGACAGAATTGATAATTAGTTAAGGGATTATTTTGTTTATCAAAATAATGTCTTAACAATATAAAGGAAAAACATCCTAGATGTCAACCCTTGGGTAAGTATGTATTTTGTATAATACCGACTGTAAGAGTTATTAGTCCTAATAACTTGTATAAATGTAAGGCATATGTAAATGCAAAGAGAAGAAGAAGCATGATTGTAATATGATAGTGAACATATCAGTGAAGAAGATATTAATGTGAAGTTGTGAAAGAAAGAAAGAAGTATAAGGTTATGTACCTTACCATTTTTTGTATTCAGTAATCATTGTACATTACTTGTTTGGGTAGTGGGCTCATCTAGTAATCATATTTTGTACTACCAACTCTTAGTAGGGTTGAGGCTTCTAACAAGGCCTATAGTCCCTTAATCAAGACTGAGACACTATATGCACGTAATAGGCTCCTAACAGGATCAACATCCTTAACATGATACTTTTTATTACTAGATCTTTGTGTGTACCATCCCCACTAGGATTTTCCCTTGGCTTGGGTTTCCTTGAGAAAAAACAATGTTTTATGAGTTCATTTGCTTTACTGTTATGCATATTCTTTAGTTACTATGCTATGCATGTATGAAGTTAATATGTTATATACATAATTGGGAAAAAGTTAAAGTTTGTAGAATACTGATTCACCCCCCCCCCCCCTCTCAGTATTCCCTATTTCTAACAATTGGCATCAGAGCATAGTTACTCAGAAAAGAATCATTCAAGGAAATCCTAGCATCTTGAGTAAGATCTCTATAGATATGGATCAGCTATAGAAAAATCTTGAAGAAGGTCTTGAATAGATTGATATACTTACTAAAGAAAGAGAAACTCTGAAAGGAAAATATGATGATGCAAAGAACCTCATTGAGAAATTGAAAAACAAGTTGGAAGATCTAAAATCTAAAAAGGAATCTACAATTCAAATTGAAGATTGTGATGACAATTTGGAAAAATAAAATGTGATCCTTAAACATGAATTGAAGATAGAAAATCTAAAGTTAAGTCTAAAAAATGGACATAGAAAGAATGAAGCAAATCTAAAATCTTAGAATGAAAACCTAAAACTTGATAATGAAGACCTAAAATTTAAACTTGGTAAAGTAACATATGATCTTGAGAAAACCAAATTGCAATATGCTAAACTTGAGAAATACAATACAATTGTGAAAGGTGAACTAACTCAATTTAAAAAGAAACTTGAGATACTATATTCAACTAGTGAGAAGATTCATGAATAAATGTCTTATCAAAAGCCATTCTTGGATTTAACTCATGTAAAATAAATGAAGAAAGAAAGGAACCAAATCTAAAAATATTTGAAAGCGTAGATGAAAAGAAATCTGATGAAGTTGAAAAATCTTAAGATACACCTAAAGAACCAAATAAGCAAGAGGAGTCACCTAAAGGTACACAAAGAGAATTTAAAGGTAGATGCTTTGTTTGTAATACTTTTGGTCATATGAAGAAAGATTGTACATGTAAGCAATTTAAACCTCTTAATGGTTATTGTTACAATTGTCATGGCTTTGGACATAGAGCTATTGAATGTAGAAAACCTAAATTTATTGAGAGTAATAATAGTAGTAGAATGTTTAGAAATACTAACCATGTAGATAAGAGACCTATTGAAGATATAAACAAGATAAATGGAGTAGTATGTTATAGATGCAACAAGCTTGGACACATTGCCAAAAATCGCAAATCATAAATCAACCAGTCAGGATCAAGATATGGAAACAATGGAATAGTTTGTCAGATATGTAACATGATTGGACATACAACAAGGTTTTGCAGAATGAATAATAGGATTCATCATCCTAACCCTAACCCTAGAAGTCATGCAAGGAGAAATGAAAATGCAAGTAATAGTCAAAAAGGATGTTGTAGCAATTGAGAAGAAGTAAAGTTTGTTAAAGCCACAAATCAAGGAGACATATTCAGCACTGAAGGTAACCAAAAAGGTGAAGTATCTAATGGTAAGAGTGAATCTATACCTAACCTATCTCAAAGTACTTAATTCATGAAAAATACAGTAGAATAGGAAATTAGAATAGTATAGAAGTTGGTATAGGATGAATTGAGTCTTCCATAGTTAATGCAAGGTAGTATATGATGTATTGATGCTATGTTTAAGAGTGCATAGGATAATATTGTGTTATGTGAGATCGCAAGAAGTTTTAAGTTTTGTAGGAAAGCGGAAATAACTTTTTGGAAAGAAGCGGAAAATGAATTGAATGTGATGTCAGATCTTTGTGAGATTGAAAGGTTAAAAGGTCATGATTGGTATTATTTGATCATAAAGGAAAATATAAGTGCTAAGGAGATAAAAGAGTAGTGATTGAAAGTAGTTTGCAAGGATTTGGTGAAGGATTTTCATGCCGAATTGATGCAAACCCTAAATCATGGAATCAAGGTATTTTACTTGACAGATCTATAAATCAATTAAAGAATTTGTAGAAGTCATGGACATTTCATTAATTCATAATGTGAGAGACAAGAATAGACCTAAGATTAAAAGGGAACCAATAGAACTCTTGGAGGAAGATCCTAAGTTGGCTTTATCAGCCATACCAGAGTTAGAAAATGTTAGAAGTTATATGGGATGAAAGCTTGAAACTCTCAGCAATAGTGACTTTACAAAAGAATATGAAAAGATTTACAATCAATATATGTCATTGAAAGTAGGATTCGAACACTTGAAAGATAATGAGATCATAAAATATTCCTTATAGTATGAGTTTGATGATGAAGAATGTACTAAGATAATTATGAGCAGAATTCACAATGGAAAGTTTTGGTTAGATGACAGAGTGATAGATATCACAGCTGACCTAATTCATGAAGTAACCAATTTATCTAAAACTAGAGCCATACCATTAAATGAGAAGAACATGAGAAAAATAGTAATGGACAACACAAAATCATCTTACAATGGCAGAGGTATAGTGATCAGTAACATAAAATAGGATGATGTTAGGTATTTATGCAAGATCCTTAAAACTAAGTTATGTGAAAACTCAAGAGAAGATGACATGGTAGTAGGAATGATACATGTAGCCTACTTAATGTGTGTTGAAAAAATTCAAGTTGACATGTGTGAAATTTTGAGAATTTAGTTGTTTGAGAATTTGGAAAAGATAAAGAACACTAAGAACTCTTAGTTTAGATTCTCATCACTGATAACTTATATGTTTTTCCATTTGTTGAGAAGATTCCCTTACACTGTTGGTAATGATTGGAATGATGGAAAGAATACAATGGAAAGGATAAATAGTGTATTCATGAGACATGTTATAGACAAGTTCAATGAGAGTGCACTATTGGTAATTAAAACATTTCACAATTTGATGAAAAGAAGATCAAGGATTCCATAGTTCTTAGTTGAGAAATAAGAATGAGATATGTTTCATGGTTGATACTGACTTTACATTCATTGAAGCAATAGAACCTAGAGTAGAATTCATAGACCCTCTTGGCTATGAAATATCTGAAACTGAAGTAGAATAGTATGTGAGGAGATTGCTTAAGAGCAAGTTGGACATTCATAGTATTAGATTTTGGATTTTTGAGGATAACTTCAACTCCGCAAAGTTTATCTTAGAAGAAAAACAATCTAAGAAGAGAGTAGAAAGCACAATTAAGTTGATCTTGAAGGACACAGGGATGATAGAACAAGAATTATTAATTTTTAAGTAGATAGCAATAGCCATTGGAGACATAGGACAAAAGGAAGTTCTATCTGTTCCACCTCTATCATCAGTTGCAGAAAAGCCAGTAGTCACTCGAATTAAGGTAAAAGTGGAAGAAGTTGAGAAAGATGAAGAAGTTGGAAAATCCACAAGATCATCCTCTTCTACACCTGGTAAAAGAGTAAAAGAGATAGCTATTGGACCAAGAAAAAGGAAGAAGACTTTAGTACCACCAGTACAGAGAATGATTGCAGAAATAAAAGATGATGAAGAAACCCCAGTGGAGAAGAAATCATGGAAGCCAAAGATTCAAAAATTGAATGAGCAGATCATACAAGATGGAGACTTTTAAAAAATGAACAAGTATTATGACCTCTACAACTATTCAGAGAGACGGAATCTTGAAAATGCAATTGAAAGACATATGTTACAATCATATAGGAAGTTTGACACAATTTAGGGTAAGATACCTAATGATTTGTATAAGAAATTAGTAAACAAAAAGAAAAGAACAAATGGAAGAAGACAATAAAATTAGAGAAAATCTTGTAAGAAAAATATGTGATATTAGAGATGAAGAACATTTCAAGGAAATCATGAAAGAACTAAACACCCATCTGAGAACAAATAAAATAACCATTCATATTATGGGAGGAAATTATGAAGAGATCAAAAAAGAGACAGAGAAAGAAATAATCAAAATGATGACATCTAGTGTTGAAAGACACTCTAGTGCAGCAGAACCACCAAAGCAAGATAAGGAAGTAGAATAATAGAGAATTCCCTCTCCACTAGCTATAAACATTGAAGATGAGTCTATGAATGTGGAAGGAACCAAGATCACTTTAGACAGTGATGATAACCCTTTCAACAATCTTGAAAACATTGTTGATAATTTGGCTTTTGAAGATCAGGATAGTGCTAAAGAAGAAGAGAAGAAAGATTGAAGAAGGAAAGGAAATAGAGAGACAAATAGCAAACCCTAGACAAGAAGAAAATAATGTTACACCTGAGACTACAAAGAAATCAAAGATAGGATCTATATTTGAAAGTTTGGGAAAATAAGTTGATGATGATGATGATGATGATGATCAGATAGAATTGATCAGATCTTTGAACAAGATAATTGGGAAGAATAAGAACGTAAAAATCCTTGAAGGATCACTGAAGGAATTAATAGAGAAGTTGTAAAGCATTGTGACTACACAGATAATAGAGGCAGATCCACTTGAAAGAGCTAAGAAAGTTATGAATGTATTTGATGATGAGCTCACTAACTTATCTGACATAGCTAAAGTGAAGGCACAAGAAGATTATGAGGCCAAATTACTTCTTGATATAAGTCAGAATATCAGGAATGATATTAATAGCCTAGATATCTATATAAAAGACTTGAGAAGGAACTTAGATAGAGGTAAAGCCTTGTACATTCAGTGTACAACATCTGAGAATCTTGTATCAAAAGAAATTCAAAAGATAAAGGCCAAAGAAGAAGAGATTCAAATAGAGGTAAATCTTCTAGCCAACCCCAATGTGAAGATATTGGACATTAAGAAGAGAATCAACAAGATTAATGATGAAATAAGGATTTTATATGATGACAAGGACAAGAAACTAAAAAGATTATCTCTTCTAATAGAGCATATTTCCATTAAGTTAAGAATTGTTGAAGGACAATTGGAAGAATGTCTTTCATCAAAGACATCTTTTCAGAAGTTTAGTTTTGCAAACCTTCAAGCCTGTGAAATAGCATCTTATGGATTGTGTGCACTAATTAGTGTTGTAGATTCCATTAAGAAAGCATGGGAGAAAGAGATAGAAAACATCAAGATAAATTTTGCAGATTGTGTTGCAAGCCTACCGACTCTGCAATATTGAATCAAGGTATACACATTTTTGTTTGAACATAGTTTTGGCACCCTTTCTCTTTGTCATTGTTGTCAAAGGGGGAGAGATATTTAGTATAAAATTTTTATATATGATAAGAATTCATATTCTTATGGGGAATACAAGATATAGATATGATATATGGAGTCATAAGGATAGTGAAGATATATATTTTTGTTATGGCCATAATTTTGAGTTTTTGAAGTCTTGCGACTTAGCCAATTTTCTCATATGTTGCCACCAATGACAAAGGGGGAGATTGTTTGAAATTTGGATGAGTTAGATACTTACATGTTGTCATTATGGAAACATATGTTCTACATGAAGATCACAGTTAACAGAAAGCAAGTATGACAGAGCGCAATGCAAAATTGTCTAAGTATGAGATAATGTTTTTCTAGTGTACCCAAAGATAGTTCTGATTAGAAATGACAATTGGAGTAAGGTCAGTGCTTGTGAACCTGAACATAGATACTATGATGACAATAGAAGACTCACCTAAGAGCGCAAGTTAATATGACATGTACGGAAGAAGTTATGATAGTTTTACCAAAGACAGTGTCAAGACGACCAAACAGAATATGAAGACAGAATTTGTAAAGAGTTAAGGGATTATTTTTTTATCAAAATAATGTCTTAACAATATAAAGGGATGACATCCTAGATGTTCAACCTTGGGTAAATATGTATTTTTTATAATTCTTTTGTTAAGCCGACTGTAAGATTTACTAGTCCTAATAACTTGTATAAATGTAAGGTATATGTAAATTCAAAGAGAAGAAGAAGCATGATTGTAATATGATAGCGAACATATCAATGAAGAAGATATTTATGTGAAGTTGTGAAAGAAAGAAAGAAGTATAAGGTTATGTACCTATCCATATTTTGTATTCAATAATCATTGGACATTACTTGTTTGGGCAGTGGGCTCATCTAGTAATCATATTTTGTACTACCAACTCTTAGCAGGGTTGAGGCTTCTAACAAGGCCTGTAGTCCCTTAATCATGACTGAGATAGTATATGCATGTAATAGGCTGCTAACAAGGTCAACATCCTTAACAAGATACTTTTGATTAATGGATCTTTGTGGGTACTATCACCACTGGCATTTTCCCTTGGCCAGGGTTTCCTCGAGAACAAACAATGTGTTATGAGTTCATTTGCTTTACTATTATGCATATTATTTAGTTTACTATGTTATGAATGTATCAAGTTAATCTATTATATCCATAATTGGGCAAAAGTAAAAGTTTGTAGAATATTGATTAAACCTGCCCCCCCCCTCCTCTCAGTATTCCCTATTTCTAACACTTTAATTATTAAACAAGAAGACTAATCATTATCAAGACAAAATAGATTACCTCTTGATTGGGTACTAGTTCCAACAAGTCTTCCTCCATCATCAAATATCTTCACTTTCTTTCTCTCAAAAGCAACTCAGTGGCCTGAATTGTTCAATTGTGCAACACTTAGCAAATTATAGTTTAACCCTTTTACCCAATAGGCATTATCACATTTAATTTTATCATTTATCATTAGTGATCCTTTTCCTCTAACTATACAAGGTGCATCATTTCCCATTCTTATAGATCCTACATTGTATTCTTCAAGATAATCAATTTTTTCTTCATCACCAGTCATGTGATGTGTACAACCACTATCTATGATACATGAATCATTTTTATTAACCTTAGAGATAAGTGATGTCTCTACATACCTTTCATCTTCTTTTGAATCATCCTTCATTGCCACAAATAGTACCTCCATATCATCATTAGTGTCAGTGTCGATGATATCTTCTTCCTTAGCAATGTAGCACACCTTCTTGCCTTTATCATTTTTGTCTCTGCTATCTCTGTTGTTCTATCAGTAACTTTTGTTGCCTCTTCTCCCATAGCTTCCTTCACCAGATCATTCTTTGTTTCATCATCATCTTTCTTATTTGGACATCTAGCAGTAATATGACCAAACTCTTTATAGTTAAAGCATGCTAAAAGTAATTTACCTCTATATCTTCCTTTACCTTTAGGTAACCTTCTAGCCATAAGAGCTTCAAGTTCATCAAGCTCATGATCAATATTGCTATCACTATCATCATTCTTATTTTTGCTACTAGACTTACCAATCTTCAGAGAAGACAAGAAAGAAAACTCAACAAATGGTACAATACTATTATCAAAGTTATTCAGTTCAAAGTTTGTAATCTTACCAATCAGATTATCAAGAGTAATGGTATTACCAGTTGCAGACCTTGTCTCATGTATTGCAGATATTCTTATTGCATAAATTGGCAATAAGGTTCTTAAAACTTTTCTTACCACTATCTCTTCATCAATAACACCATTAGATCCTCTTATAGCGTGAAATACCTCTTTTATTCTATTTGTATACTACACAATGTTTTCACCTTCCTTCATCTTCATGTCATTGAATCTTCCCCTCAAGCTTTCAGCTCTAGCTCTTTTGACATGCACATCTCCACTATAAACTTGAGAAATTGTATCCCACATGTCCCTAGTAGTAGTACATTCCTTGATATCATCAATTTCGACATCTATACAGGTAGAAAAAATCTCCATCATAGTAACATTATGTACATGCATGTCTCTTAGTTGATCAAGGGTCAAGGGACCAGTGGGCAGTGCAACATATCCATTCTCCATCAGATCCAATGCAAAATTCCCAATTCCAGATATATGTAGCTTCATTCATCTTTTCCATATTGTGAAGTTATCCTTGTTAAGCTTTGGCACTTCCCTCTTATACATTTTGAAATCTTTGTGCTAAAGTCCTTAAAACTTTGTTCCAAGAAACCAATGCTCTTATACCAATTGTTAGAATAACTGAGAGGCAGGGAGAATTAGTTATCCACAGTCCCAATCAAAAAATGTATAACCAAAAAAAGTTACTAAAACTTTTGTAGCTCTATAAGGTAAAATAGTATTTTGTCTGTGTATTTACCTATTGCTAGATAAAACATATAATGATTACCAATCAAATCCAATATGCAACATTTAAAGTATGGAAACAAACAACCATCACAATCAATACATAACACAAGAGATTTAACGTGGAAACCCTATTAAGGGAATAACCACCTGGGACTAGCAACCCAAAAATTATTCACTCTTTTGAAGTGAGGTCAGTGAAGACCCAACCCTATTAAAGGTTATAAACACATTGTTAAGTGTGACCTTGTTATAAGATTTTAGACCAACCATTATCATCCAACTAACATTACCTATGGGGTTGATAGGATAACAAATGTACACTCTATGAATGACATTACAAGACTTTCAAGTCTACTTTGTTAAGAGATTTATCTATTTACAATGGTTAAACTATGACAACAATTTTGATCTCAATACAACACAACTTCAATTGTAAATTATCAAATCCATTCTTAAGCTTATTCAAATCCTCTGATCATTATATCAATTCTATTTCAATCAATGTTTAGTAACTTACTATAGCTTGGTTATAGCTTTCTGATGCTCAATAATCTCTACAGTCTGGTTCTTCTTAACTAGTTTGATCAGGCTTGCATGAAACTTATTCACACGATATCTCTACAGTCTCCTTCTGATATTTATTTCATTACAAAAATCTAGTCTCTTAAATAGATGAGTAAACCATTTTAATTCCATCCATTAAATTTTTCAGCTTAATCTCCTTTGTCAATTTTTCTGCTTTAACCTTCTTCAGCTGATATGTCAATAACACATTTAAGTTTTGTCCCTTAGATATTCCTTGAATTATGCTAGCCATCGGTCTTCATAAAAAACATTATTTGTTAACTCTAATTTCGAGGTACTTTCTAGCTCATCAATCCTTGTCAGCTAAACTAATCATTTTGTTATTTTTTTCTACTTGGTTAACAAAGAAATGCATCGGCGAACACAAGCTCAGTTTATACTATGCTTAGTATACACTACACTGTGTCTGTGTATACTAAAATGCTTCTTTAACTGATCACACTGCTTTTTGTATTTTTCTCTATCCTTCATCATAGATGAATGCAACATAATCAAGTCAATAACATAAGGTCATAAACTCATTTATAAGTTATCCAATGTGTTCCTTATTTTCATTTGACATGTCCATCTTCCTCATGTAGATATATATGTTCTTTATCTCTTTTCTTCCTTCTTTCTATAGATGTTTGGGTATAGTAACTTACAAGATAAGTACTATCAAAACTAGTTGACATCAATGACAACATATTACTAATTTAATCATCTTACATATCTAATTAGTAACTCAATGATCTCAAATCATAGATCTTCAAGTCATATAATGTATTTAAATCAGTTGTAGTTCATCATGCAGAGACGGTATAGTGAATGTTTTGAGTTCTTAGATAGACTTAGATTCATTTCATAAGTTTTCTATAGAAATTCCATTTAATATTCAAGTGTGTTTAATTTCCTATAGTAGTAGCATAGATTCCTTTTATGTATTTTATCTTCCTGTAGCATAAGTGTTATGACCCTTAGAGGAACTTCATGCACAAACTGTGTTGTCCCATTTCAAGTCTACGTCCCTGAGTTGACAATCTAAATTCATTTCATGGTGGGGAAATTAATTTTTAGTATGAATATATCAATCCTAGGAGAGACAATGGCATGATTATTATTACCTATTATGAGACTGTTCATTTTTGGCACCGTTGTTGGGGATGGTGTCAAACTAGGAACCTTAATGAGTCAATTATCTTTCATATTAGTTTCTTATTTTTAGTTAATACCAAGAAGTTTTGAGCTTGCTTCACAAGTCATCAACTTACTTGCATCCAACAAAGAAGGTGAGATGTTCATGGCAGATTTCTTCCAAAAGAACCTATTAAACTAAAAGAAGATTTTGAAGGACTTGAGTTACCATTTCTTGATGCCAATCCTGAGTTTCTTGCATCATATTCAATAAAAGGAAAAGAAACCCAAGAAGCATTTGACCTCTGCCCTTTTGCAGAAATATTAGCCAGTTTCCATAACAATCCCAATCCAGAACTACCTGTTGGTTAGAACCTTCCAATAAATCATAATTTCCAACCATAGTTTCAGTATCCAACACCTCCCATAATGGAAACTCCTACATTTCCATTTCCAATTCCAAGTCTTATTAATAATCCTAACCTCAAGAACATACCTGCTTTAGCACTTCCAAAGTTCTATGGCCTTATTATGGAGGATCCTTACACCTTTTTGTTCAAATTTGACATACTATGTCAAATTTTTGACTATAATACTAATAGTCATGAGCTTAAGTTGTTCCTAGCAACACTGAAGAAGTTAGCTCTCAAATGGTTAATGGGCTTAGGAGCGAATGTAGTAGCTAATTGGGATGGAATGAGAGATTTTTTTTAAGAAAGAATAAGGAATACTATAAGGGAAGTGATTCAAAAGGAGATGACATCTTCCATATGTCACAAAGGGAAGATGAGTCATTAGAGGACTACATATCACACTTCTTATTTAGCTTACAGAAGAACCCTCAACATGCATTGCATGAGGATTCACAAAAGCTGATTTTTCTAAGAGGAGTGAATGAAAACTATCTTGAAGCTCTAGACCTCATGGCTTGAGGTGATATATCTCAATCTTCCTGGGATGACCTTTAGAAGATTTATCTAAACTATTCTAGAGTAGCGATCAAGAAAGGAAGGGGATTTCGCTCAACACTACCCAAAGGAAGTGGCTCTAGTATTTCAAAGATGGAGATTTCAAACCTATTGTCAAACTTCAAGAAACACATCATTAATGATGTTGCTAAACACCTAGACATGGTGACTGCCAAGAAGAAACATGCAGAAGTAGAGGCACAACTAGCTAAATACTACCCTCATTACCACAAACAAAAAATGATTGTTAGTGCAAATTAGTCACAAACCTGGAGAACCAGCATCTTCCAACTAAATACTTGAATATAGAAGGAGAGCATGAGAAAGTATTATTTGTTTCTCAATGAAGGCCATGGGCCATGAGACAAGGTATGCCTTAAGACCTGTTACAAATTTCAAGTCCTTATAATAGTCAGTGGCAAAACCAGAATGTTGAAAATCCTCCATAGTATAATCAACCCACTTGGAATAATGCTTGGATAAATAATCAACAGAACCAATGGTATCCTCCACAACAACCTCAATGGCCATAGTTTCCAAACCAATGGTAACAACCCCAAGGAAATTGGCAGCCCACTAACCAGTGGAGAGGACCTCAGCAATGGCATAATCTAAATCTTAGATATCCACCTCTACCACCTCCAACAAATATACCTACAATAATTCCACCACCTACAAATACAAATCCTCAAAAGAAGATGCAATTACCTTCTTAACCTCAACCAAATCCCAACAGTCAATAGCCACAGTAGAAAATGTATGCTACATATGCTCAGCAATACCTTGCCTATGCACTTGAAATAGCTGATATACACCTAAGATCAAGTACTACCTTACCAGCACTTGAACCGTGCCCCTTATCACTAAAGTTCTAGATCTTCTTGAATCATCGGTACCAATTCTAGAGAATGATTTGCAAATAATGTTGCATCAAAAAATGTTTCCAACATAGCTAATGCTCATACATCAATTAAACCACCTTTCCCCAAAGGCTCAGCATGGAGAAGCCCATACCGAAAGAAGATTAGCCATTTGATATCCTTGACTAGTGAAAGACTATGCATGTCTAGATTCCCTTGTTTCAAGCAATAAAAGATGTTTCAGTTTATGGAAAAGCAATTAAAGAAGCTTGTCTTAAAAATCCTAGGAAGAAGAAAAAGGATCCTACAATAGTTCATGTTATAGGACAATTAGCTGATATCATGCTAAGAAAACTAGTAATTCTAAAATATTCAGATCCAAGGTGTCTAGTTGTGAATATCATCATTAATGGCCAGTCTATCAAAAATGCATTAATAGACTTAGGTGCTGCCATTAATGTAATGACTAAGGATACTATGAATAAACTAAGCATTGAAGGGTTGAGAGCTACTCCAACAATATTTCAATTAGTAGATAGCTCTACTCTTACCCCTGATGGAATGATAGAAGACATAATAGTTGCCTTAGATTTTTGGTAGTACCCTATTGATTTTATGATTCTCTCACCAAAGGTCAACCTTGCTAGTTACCCTATTATTCTATGATGTCCATGGTTAGAAATAGTTGATGCAAACATCAGTTGTAGATTAGGGAACATGACAATTTCAGATGGGCAAGCCACTAAGAAAGTAGCATTATATCCTCCAGCTCAACCATAGCTAGATCTTAGTACACCTATATGGACAGACTTAGGAGATGGGGAAGAAAAACTAAATTCCATGGTCCAGCTCATGATGTTACATAGGAAATCTTTCTTAAAACTCCAAGAGGAAGATGAATTCATTCAGAGCATTCTTAATAATGACTGTGTTGTAACCAAAGATATATCTAAGAGCTTTGTGTTAGAGTTAAGTACATATGAAGATAATTTTGAGAACTATGTATTACCTTTAGAACCCAACATAATCCATCAATTGCTACCTAGTGAAGTAAACATAAGTCCAATCCCTGAAGTGTGCATGCTTCACCTTACAACTAGTATGGAACTTTCTAAAGGTCATAATCTCCATGTGAATAATAAGCTACCTACACAAAAAATGGAGAAACTAACTAAACTGCTACAAACATGTGACAAAGCATTTGCATGGGACTATGGGGACATGAAAGGATTAAGCCCTATACTATGTACTCATAGGATATATATCAATGAAGGAAGTTTACCCCTTCGTGAACCTCAAAGAAGGATTAACCCATCATTAAGGGAGATAGTCAGAACTGAACTTCAAAAGCTATTAGATGTTGGCTTTATATATCCTATATTTGATATTAAATGGGTATCACCTCTGGTCATAGTACCCAAAAAGTGGGGTAAATGGAGAATCTATGTGGATTACAGGGAGTTAAACAAAGCTACCAAGAAAGATCACTTCCCATTACCATTCATAGACCAAGTACTTGATACTTTGGCCGATAAGAAGTATTTTTCCTTTCTTGATGGATATAGTGGATACAATTAGATAACTATTACTCTGGAGGACTAGGAGAAGACTACATTCACATGTCCATGGGGGACATATTCATATTTAGTTCTACCTTTTGGGTTGTGTAATGCTCCAACAACATTTTAAAGAGCTGTAATTAGTATTTTTGTTGACATTTCACATGATTATATGGAGATATATATGGATGACTTTACAACATTTGGAGTGACATTTGAAGAGGCTCTAAAGAATCTTGAAAAGGTCCTAATCTGGTGTAAGGAGCATAATCTATCCCTTAATAGTGAGCAATTCTTTGGTATGATGTAGGAAGGAGTGGTACTTGGGCATTTCATTTCAGCAATAGGAATTCAAGTGGACCAAGCTAAAGTTGAGGTAATACTTATACTACCTACTCCTACTAAAAAGAAAGATTTAAGATGTTTTCTAGGACATGTTGGATACTATAGATGCTTTATTTAAAATTTTAGTCAAATTGCTAGCCCTCTGTATACATTTCTTACAAAAGAAGATAAATTCCTCTAGACACAAGCATGTGATGAGTCCTTCCTATAGCTAAAGAAACTCCTAACAACTACACTAGTCCTAAAAGGACCAGATTGGTCTATCCCATTCCACATCCATACATATGCATCAAATTATGCCATAGGTGTTGTTCTAGGACAAAATCCTACTAACCTTGAGAATGCAATTTACTATATCAGTAAAAGCCTCCATGGCCCTAAACTAAACTACAGAGTTAATGAAAAAGGAACTCCTACTTGTAGTTTATGCATTGAAGAAATTCCAACACTATGTAATAGGCTATCCCATTTTTGTTCACACTGATCACTCAGCTATAAAATACCTGATGAACAAACTTTCTATAATAGGAAGACTTGCAAGATGGCTTTTACTCTTACAGGAATTTGATATAACAATTGTTGATAAGACAGATAGGGAAAATATAATTGATAACTACTTGTCTGGACTTCAAATAGCTAATGAAGACACTACTCGGGTTGAGGATACACTTCTAGATGAACACTTGTTCCATATAGCAGTCAAAAACCTATGGTATGTAGACATAGCCAACTATCTTACAGAAAATAAGAGGCCCCCACATTTTTCTCAAAAAGACAAGAAAAAGCTTGTAGAGAAAAGCTTTTAGTTTTCATGGATAGACAACAATCTATTTTACAATGGTCCAGATCAAATAATGAGAATGTGTGTGAGAGAAGATGAAGTATATGATATATTCCATGCTTGTCATGATGAGCCTTGTGGAGGCCACTTTGTAGCGAAGAGGAAAACCCTAAAAATATTAACAACAGGATACTATTGGCCTACATTACACAAAGATGTAGCCAATTATACAAAAAAAATGTGATAAATGTCAAAGGATGGGTTGTCCAACAAAATCAGATGAGATGCCACATAATCCATAAGTAGTAATGACACCTTTTGATAAGTTGGGTATGGACTTCATGAGACCAATAGATCCTCCATCAAATGGAAAATCTTACATCCTGGTATGCACAGATTACCTGACAAGGTGGGTGGAAGTGAAAGCAATGCAGAATGCTAGAGATCAGAAAGTAGCCATATTCTTGTATGAGAAAAGTTTTACTAGGTATGGAGTCCCTAGAGAGCTTGTAATGGATTGAGGAGCACAATTCACATCAAATATGATCAGCGAGCTAATAAAGGAGTATAGTATAAGGCATCAAAACCCTAGTTTTTATCATCCGCAAGCAAGTGGATAGGCAGAGATGACAAATAGAAAAGTAGAGGCCATATTAACAAAGATAGTATAGTTGTATCATAGGGATTGGAGTAGTCAATTAACAAAAGTAGTCTGCTCTTACTATACCACATGGAAGACAACAATAAGGTTCACACCATTTGAATTGGTACCTAGCAATTTAATTACCATACATTAAATGTATAATATATGCATTATGCTAGTTTCCCAACCTTGTGCTAAATTTAACAAGTCAGGACACTTGTTCAACTTTCATTGGGGGTAGGGGAAGTGTACTAACATCCATGTTTCATTCCTAAACTACCCTAGTTAGATCCTTGTCACATCAATGTTGTACTTAGGCTGCATTCAATTAATTCTTTTAATCCTACACATATTTGTCATACTTTAAAATTTTGATCTCCTAAGCTTGACATGATTTTAAAAGGACCATAATTAAATTTTGAGGTAACTCGCACTTAAGGTATTGATGTTCTCTAAAATTAGTGCCATTATTATTGATCATGTTAACTATAATAAAGGTCATATAAGTGAAAATATTGACATTTTAAAGAATAGCAATTGGGATTTCAAGAAGAAGGTATTTGCATAGCATACAGAGACTGAGGATTAGAAAAAAAATTGAAGATTGGACATTGCTAAGATGGGTGGACAATTAGAGAGACATGAACCAGTCATCCATGGTATTTTTCTAGCAGATGTTGAAGTAGTCTATAGGCTTAATGTATGCGGTTGGATTGGTTATTTTCTTTAGCTGACAAAGTTTAATGAGGAGGTCACATCAGAATTCATGAGTACTTTTGAAGACAGACAAGCAACTGTGTGGGGTTTTACAGTTGTTTCTATTAAAGAGAGAATTGTAGAAGTTATAGGGTTACCATTTGTTAGAGAACATTATCCAAATGAGCATGGCACCAGGTCATCTTGAGCTCAATTCTCTAGGTCGGGTGATCCTCCACTTGAAATTACTAAGAAGAGGTGCATGAGATTGTCTCTTCCACAACCATTTCCAAAACTATCTATGCACATTATTAGGTATTTAACTTGTGAAGGAAGATTTTCGAACCTGCATACCGATCATTTCAAATTTCTTAGCTATATTAGGCATAATCTTTAGGTCAATATTCCTAATTTTCTTTATAATATGTTATGCATTAGTGTCGAAAAAACACAAAAAGGAAATGAAAATTCCATAAGCCATCATGCCCTAATCAAGCTTTTGGTTGAAAAATCTCTAAGGGATGTTTCTCCCATTTCATGGGTAGAATTTGTGGAATTTAAAACTTTGCAACCCCAAGTAAATCCTGTGGCCCAACCTTTAGAAGATGCAGTAGAATCTTTTGGCCCTACTGAGGAAGCAGTTGTGAAAGAAAAAGAATCAGAATTACCCACAGAAAATCAATCTCTTGAGCCTACTCCAAAGAGTAATGTACCCACTTCTTCCTCGAGAAAAGGAAAGAAAAAGGTTGGAAAAGAAATCCATAACTTAGAAGGAGAAATTTTGAAACCTACAATTCAAGTAAATAAAAGAAAATGGTTGAGTCTCATAGTGTCTATTCCTGTAGCATCTACTCCTATTGTACATAAACCAAAAAGGTCTTGCCAACCTAAAATTGCATTGGTTGAAGAGGCAACTATGTGTAGAAGCCCTTGCATGCAAGGACAAGTTTCTCTACCTTCTCCTCAAAACCCAAATGTTCCAGCACCAAAACCTACTACAGAACCCTTTGTTGAATGTATTCCTAATGACTCCCCTATGCAAGAAGAGCCCCAACAAATGGAGGAATCTCCTAATGAGAAAGAACCTAGCAGTAGCATGCCACAGAATGATCAGGGAATGCCTAAGATGAACCATGATGTAATGCAAGAGAGCATTCCTGAGAATGTTCAATATAATCCTCTTTAGTATCTTGTATATTCTAATGTATCCATTATACCCTCCCAATCAACGTGGTTCACTGACTTCTTTCAACAGACTACTAAAGAGAAGAAAAGGAAAGCTCATATGCAAGAGTTCCCTTCATCAACAATCTAGTCTGTCCTATTTCATCTATACAACCATTTTATCTTTTAGAAGACATGGTGGAAGCAGGAAATAAATCAAATGCAAAAGGAGATGTTTGAAAAGGATGAGGAAATTGAATCTCTCAAAGAGAAGCTAAAGAAACAAAAACAACAAATGGACAAGGCCCTAAAACTAGCTGACCAGGTCATTTCTTGTAGACCACCACCTAGGGTATATGCTATTTTCTTAAAGGAGCAATTCCTTTTGTTCCAACTTATGATGACAATCAAGGATATTGATTTTGAATTCAAGTTGGCCCAAGAATTCTATAGTTTGTATTTAGACTCTACCATCATGGCAATAAAATATGTTATGTGAGTTTTATTTGCACAATTTTATTATCCCACATGAAACATAGTGGAATCCTCTTCTCTATATAGGGGACATTCACTTAAGGGCCTTGATGTCATAGATGCATAATGAATCAAACTATGATAGGTAGTTGAATAATTATAGGGATTTAGAAAAATTTGAACCTTTTCCATTAAGGGTTGAGTCACATAAGCTTGATGTTCTTTTGAGGGATTGTCTTAATTTGACTTATGTGAGACCAAAGCCTGAAGTCAAAGAGAAATTCTTTGCATTGAGAGATAAGGTTTATAGGGATTATCAAACATTGCCTAATTTTATAGCCCAAAGAGCTCTTTTAGGGGTTAGAAGTCATTGGAATAGATTGCAAGAGGCCTTTAGAAATGGAAAGCCATATAGTCCCATTAACTTTGAATAAACTATCTACAAAGTGACTAAATACATGCAATTGGGGTGACAACCTAGAAGGGAATTATGGATGCCCTTACCCTTCTAGCCACCTACACTCTTTTGGCCCCTATATGACATAAATGCTACTAGATTGGATCAATTGGTTGAGGAGCATCAAGGAAATCACTTGGAATGCACAAGGGGGTTCTACTACACTTTCAAAACTGGAAAGAAAGGGAAGATGACTATCAGTGATTTAAAGACCATAGCTAGGAAATACAATTCTTGAGGACAAGCATTCTATTAGTAGGGGTAGATGATGAGTCCAATTATTTCCTCAATTTTGTTAAATCTTCATATTTTGTTGATACTTTGAGAAACATTTTTCCAAGACATTTATGACCTATACTTATGTGAACTTATGCTAAGTAAAACTAAAAGCCACAAAATCTATGGGTAGCTTGAGTGATATGTTTTTTTGACTATTATAAATGCAATACTTCATATAATTATTTCAAGCTGTATTCTAATATTTAAGTAGGAGTTGAAAATTTTGACTTGCATATGTGTACCTAATGTTACTAACCTTTCAGGTAAACATAGAGTAGTGTGAAGAGTGGTGCAACTACATTAAGGAAGGAGCGTTAGAAGACCAACCATGGTAGGAGAATCCAACATGGTTCCAATGGATATGCCAAGCTTAGGAGTTGTTGTTGCAGAGAATATAGGAAATCTGTCTTGCTATATTTTCTCAAAACTGTTATTTTGTTGTCAGTAGTAATTGTATTATATCATGGTTATTTTATCTCTTCCATATTTGGCGAGGCTTAATGAGGCTTTTTTGTTTTTTTTTTAATAAGTTTCAATCCTTGATATAAAGGGATTTTGATTGATTTAGTAGGTAATGAGAAAATATAAAATTATGTATTCCATATAGTGGAAGTTGCACTATTTTGTTCTTCATGACTTGTTTAACTATTATGTAACTAGTTAAGAAAGATTTAATGGAAGAGTGATTTGGATTATTTTTCTTGTGTTGAGTAGTTAGCAGAAGCCAACCAAGAGTGCCCACTTGGGAGGTGGATTAGATTAAGTTAGAATAGATTTTCTTCATGTACTTTTCATGTTTTTAAATAGAGTTATTGTTTTACTCCTGCAGCATTGCCATTGTGGTTGTTCCTGTAGCATTTGCAAAGACGGGTATAGTGAATATTTTGAGTTTTTAGACAAACTTAGATTCATTTCATAAGTTTTCTATAGCGATTCCATTTAATATTTAAGTGTGTTTACTTTCCTACACTATAGCATAGATTCCTTTTATGCATTTTATCTTCCTCCATCATAAGTGTTATGACTCTTAGAGGAGCTTAGTGCAAAAATTTTGATGTCCCATTTCAAGTCTACATCCTTGTGTTGACAATCTAAATGCATTTCACGATGGGGAAAGTAATCTTTAGTATGAATATATCAATCCTAGGAGAGACAATGCCATGATATTATTACCTATTGTGAGACTGTTCACTCCTTATAACACCAAAGGTTTCTAATGAGCCAAGATGGGGAGCATATGAGGAAAAGACAAGACAGGTAGATGCAGTATTAAATAGTGTAATGACCAAGAGGAAATCCTCTAAAATCACATCTGAGATACTTAAGATTCATGGTGTCACTCAAGCTAACCTAGATAAAGATAGAGAAGCTAAGATAACTTTGTAAATTGAGAGTGCATCCACTTCTAAAGCCAAATTAGAGAAGATGAATGACCCTAAGATGAAGAAAGTAAAAATTAAGAAATCTGATGATCCAAAGGATGATATCACTCTTGCGCCCACATATACAATTGACTTGGAGTCCACTAAAGCATCTCCTAAACTAATTAAGATTCTGAAGAGGAAGAAGAAAAGTTTTACAAGCCATCCATTGTTTAGATCCTCAAGAACCTAAGGTATAAATACACAAGCACCACCAAAGGTAGGATTTAGACTAAGTCTTCATTTTTGAGAAAAGGGATAATAGATGAAGGATGGATTGATCAAGTAGGGAAGTTTTAAGATAAATAAAGTGAGATAGACAAATCTAAAATACATTCCATGATAATTAAACACATGATTAAGTTCAAGAAGATAGTCTTAGAACTTAAGACAGTCATTCTAGACAATGTATGTAACATTCTAGACTACTTAGAGAGACAAGCTATAGAGGAAGATCTAAGAATAAGGGATAAGATACTAGATAAAAACCTCCTTATATGTTCATTTGAAGGAAAATATTTTTTATTGGATTTGGTGAAGCCGTACCTAAGAACCACATTAAGAAACTTATAGATAATGAACAAAGAATATGAATCGGTAGAAAAGGATACAAAAAAAGCCTTTGAGAAGGTATTCCTAGATAAAAACATGTACCCTTCCACTGTTCCTACAACCCAAGGTCCATCCAAGGAAGGAATAGCAGTAGAGGTCACTAATGCACCTACAACAGGTCCAGAGGATTCAACACCCATGCCCAAAACATAAAAAGATGACACAATAATGACTGATAATGTGGAGATATCAATGGCAGCCACTGACAATGACTTAGACAAATTTGAGGAAGCTTCTATAAGTATAGAAGAAGTTGAAACTCTATGTGGTGATGACACTCTTATGAAACAAAAAGAAGTGCAGATTGAAGACATAATATGACAGGAAGATGAAAAGGAGAAGGAAGAAGAAAAAGAAAAAGAAAAAGATGAGGAGAAAGAAGAAGAAAAAATAAATGAACTTAAACCATCTATGAAGGTTAAGACTAAAATCATGGATAGTACACCTCTCACACCCAAGCCCTCAATGTCCTTGTTGTCAAGTTTGACTCATGACACAACTAGCCTAGACACTTGGGGAGAAGAAGACCTGATCAAGATCAGTGTGCTTGCAATAGAGAAGGACAAGGAGAAACAAGTGATGATAAATACATTATTTTTTGAGTCATTAAACATCCTAAATAGTCTACTACTAGAAGAGAAGAAGGTAAATAAAGTACATTTTGTGAATGATGTCAGTACCATCCTTACAAGCTTCAAGGCAAACTTCTCTAGCCTAGAAGAATCAACAGCCAAAGTAGTAGAAGAAAAGTACCTGAAGAAGAGGCTAAGTGAACTGATAAGTAACTTCACACTTGACATTAACTTTGTAAAAGTAGGTCAAGCCTTGTTGAAGGAGATAGTAGCTAAAGGTAGAAAAATCATTCCTGACTATATGGATAAAGACAAATTAACTGCAAACCTTTCAAAGAAGATTCAGGAAGCTGAATCAAAGATGTTGTTGGTGTCTTTTCCTTGCAGGACCAAACTTGAATCAAATGGTTGGGCTTGAAACACAGGTTAGGCACTCAAGCTTGACAAGGAAAACAAACCAATTGATGAGGATAGAGAGAAATCCTCCTTCTTCTTTGACCTCCACATTCACTCAGGAGGGTATTGCCTTATCTACACATTCAAGAAACCTCATGACAAACCAAAGGCCTATAGATAGATTAGTGTGGAATAGCCTTCAAACCCCTTCAGGTAACCTATACCCCAATGAAGCCAATTCATATACAAACAACCTTATTTGCATAGAATGAGTCTAAAGACTAGAGAGAAACTCCTACTACTACCACCAACATGAAAAGGAAAGGTAATTGATTTAATGTTGGGTTGAAAGGACCCCTGAGATACCCTAAGTCTCTCATAGACCAGTGCCTTATACAATGGGCCATAGAGTCAAATACCCCACTATAAGAGACAGCTATGAAATAGGAACACAATATGCTCAATGTGTTGATGCCTGACATCAATCACACACCATGACCAAACCTCAACTTAACACCCACCTATGCATTCAAGCATGTTATTATCCATCAAAGGATTTTGACCCTCCCCTTAGAAGAGACCTATGAATAGACAATACAATAACCAGTATCCACTGGAAGACACGCATGACCTATCCTTGATATTTCAGCTCATACATACATGAATACTAACCCTGAACTAGTTATCTCTACAAAGACAACTCCACTTGCAAACACATAGGCAATACAAGTAGACAAATCAAACACCCTTGATGTATGATCAATTAATTCAAAGCTCAAATGGAGATAGCTTGGTAACAGTAAGAATAAATTGAGTTCTCATACATAAGACAAGTCACTTACAACATGTATTGTGTTCTGAGAACCAACAAGAGAAAGAGGAACACTCTATATGTAGAGAAGAAGGAGAACTATCTACAGGAAAAGGACCTTTCACTCGGAACCAATTCTCCTCAAAAGAAATTATAGAAGAAGGAACCCTTACAAAATTGAACCACCTACAATTTATACCACTGGTTACCTTGGAATCCCAAATAGTAGGATGCAACAAGAAATGAGTAACTAGGGTCAAAGCTTCACCCACCTAACCAACTAGAAAACATCAAAAATTAATGCAGGGGCAGGAAACCAAGCTATTCAAAAAATCTCAAACAGATCTGCAATTATGAAAATCTGTGAGCCAGGATATAAAACTAGGAATTGCCATGAAAACTAGTCTAATCAACCCCTTGCAATCACAGCTCGAGCACAAAACCACACTCCATCAGGTACAAAATAACCTCTACAAATCAGCCACATAGCTACTCTGGACCACACTGCATAGCCAGTGAGATCATT
Source organism: Chamaecyparis obtusa (assembly GCA_027943335.1). Lineage (NCBI taxonomy): Eukaryota > Viridiplantae > Streptophyta > Pinopsida > Cupressales > Cupressaceae > Chamaecyparis > Chamaecyparis obtusa. Next base: position 179,700 of record BSBK01007194.1, on the reverse strand, counting down.
CCCACCAAATTAGTCATGCAAGCATTCAATTTTGGTACTTCCCATTCCTAGAAACCCTCTCAGATGTTTGAATTTGAAAAGAAACGGTCACCTTAGACTTTCACTAGTGAATCAACAGCCAAAATTTAAACCAAGATCAACTTTATATCCCCACCGTTACATCTTCATACTTCGCGGGCTATGCCAATTAACTGTTTACCCTTAGTTGCACAGTCATTGAGTCATCTACTTAACCACCACAAGAATTCTAGCTATTTATGTGCTTGGTCACATGATCGCAAGGCACCAAACTAACCTTTGTAATCATGCAACCGTAGCTTCTTAACAGCATAATGCCGACCATAAACTATCTTGAGAAGTCCTCGGCCCCACCACCAGTCAATGACCAATCAAAATAGAGTACATCAGCAAGACCCACACAGTGGACAAGCCTTAACTTTGCAATCGTGATGCCAAAAAGTTGTCGCATGATCACATAGCAAAAAAATGTGCTAAGCAAACACACGACAAGCCATGAGATTGCCACCTTGTCATCTACGTCACTGCAAACACCAGCCCCACCTTATCTGGCAAACTATTGACCGAAGAACTTTTGCCAGTTCATGAAATGCTTTCCACCATCACTAAAAAACTTAGCGATCACGTGACCATTAGGGCATTGCCAAACATTACATGAACCAGTGACAAGAAGGAAATTTTTCATGCAGCTAAAAATTTATCGGGACTGCCAAACTTCTTAGACCGTCACATAGGCATGCCTTTATTGCCACATGTCACACCACCATTCACTACGGCCACCAAGTCATACTAAAATAGGACCCACTAACACATTTGGAAACTAGGTCCCACCAACAACAAGCCACTATGCAAATACACAGACGAATAGAATAGCGCCAACTGTGCATACGTGTCAACGGACCCACCTGCCTTCCTTATGAGAATCAATGGCTATCGCTATACCACTGTATTAAAGGTTGAGCAAGTTATATCAATAGTATAATGATAGCCACAAGATTAAACCAAACTTTAATCTGCCTGAACGCCAAGAAGACCGGTCCTACCGCACATATCTACCAATGGGCCCCAAGTGCCAGATGTCAACTGGTCACATGGTCGCATGTCAAAAATTTCTGACATGTGATCATGTGACAACCATTCATTTTGAGACCCTTTGAAATACCAGGCCCACCACCCATCACACTTGCGCAGCTAGGGAATGCCATCAAACAGGGCAGAAGTGCAAGGGCAAAAAAACACAAGGTTTTCGATGAAAGAGGATCGAAAACACATAGAGCTTGACACAGTAAAAGACCGAAAACACATAGAGCTTCCATGCAAACCAAAAGATAAGCACACCAAAGCTGGAAGAGATAAGGTTGAAAACAATGAAGGTTTTCAAACATACCGAAAACATCATGGATTTTCAAAAACACTGTGGGTTTTCAACACTGTGGCAGATTTTAAAATCGTTTCCTACAGACCCTAGAATTTAAATAACTCCCTGGGTTTTGTGATTTAGGAGATGTGATCTAGACTGAAATAAGGTGACATCATGAAGAACACAGGGCAGGACACTATGAAGAACACTTCCAAGGAAATGGGGCATTTTCAAAAGGTTTTTGCTATGACGTAAAAAAGGTCTAATAGTGGCTCTAGTTGGGGATGATGGGTAACTTGTGCCCATATGAGAATTCAAGATTTCTAGGAGAGTAGACTACCCACTGGACAAAAAGGAAGGGACCTCAAAAAACACAAGGAACAGGAAGGAGAAAACACACAATAGGAAAGGGAAAGTATTTACAAAAATTTACAAGATTTACAACTTTACTTGATGGCCCTAGGCCACCAAAATGAAATCAATGACCCCCCTGAATAAAAAATCTGATTTTCATCTACATATGTGGCTAGACACTTGAAATTATCTTGACCATCTTGCTTCCAACACATGTGAATTTTCATGGGTTGAAGAATGAAACTATGCTGGTCACTACCCATGTTCTTCCAGTCATGATTATCGTATTCACACTTATATTCATATTCTAAGAAGTAAGGAACATCACTTACAACTCCCTACTGACTGGAAGTAAAACTATCATCTAATAATGCATCAGGAAATGAAACATATTGACTGTCATGCATTATCATAAAAGTACCTGGCTGAGAAGGGCTTGAATCCTCTGATTTACCTTCACACATTGCTTCGGCCATTGAGCAATTTGGTTCCTCCATGATGTCCTCATGAATTGGATCATGAACCAAGTGAAAGTCTTCTTCAAAGCTTCTATGATAGGGGAACACTACATCATCATTTTTACCAAAATAATTTGTGTCCCAACTATTGAAGACTAGGTCCTCAACACTGTCACACTCAGTATTATACTTTGCAAGAGAAGGAAAAGGACTTGAACAATAGACTTGTTCATCACTGCAATCTTGATGATAGGAAAACACACTATCATATCCTTCTACCTCTTCTTCTGCAAAATCATTAGAAGATGGGAGATCTTGTATACATGGGTCTTCATGGTCATTTTGAACACTGGCCTCATTATCAGTGTCAAAGGATACATCATAAGGGAGCTACAAATCAAAATCCAAAGTACGGGCATACCTCTGAAATTCCTCAGCCAAGAGTGCTGAAATCTTTTCACTGCTCAATGGACTTTGGGCCTTAATATCATTTTCCTTAGCCTCACCCCTAGTGCTACAAATATCATCCTTGTGAGGAACAAGGATATAAATTTCTAGCCTTAGATCATCTTGTGTGAAGAAATAAAAAAAAATTACCTTCTCATGTTGACAAGAAGAAAAATCTATAGACAAAAAGGAAATATTGCCATCCTCAAATTCATCTTCAACATCCTCATATGCACTAATCTCAGAATCAACTTCATAGTCAACACTCTCTGCATAGTGAGAATCAACATCAGAAACACTAGCCTCCTCATGAACATCATCAGGAGCCACCAGTCTTAGCAATCTTATGTCCTCTGCTAACTACCAGTTCACCATTTTCAACCTTGCTAATTCCTTCTTGAGAGCAGCAACTTTATCAAAATGCTCAAAAAACTTAGCTCTCAACACATCCCAAGAAGGGATTGAACATGAAGGCAAGGACAAGAACCACTTCCTTGCACCATCATAAAATGTGTGCACAAATAACCTCATGGAAACATCTTCATATTCAACACCCATATGTCCAAAAGTACCCATGACAACATCAACATGATGGCTTGCAGAAATAGATCCACTAGCCATGAATCTTGGCAAGCACTTCCCATCCATATTAGAGAACTCATTAGGGGCACCTTCAATTCCATCAAAACAAAAGGGCCTATATTCCTCCATAAGGAACTACCCACCACTTATCCCTTTACAACAATGCTACACACTTGATAGGGAAACATTTTCAATAAGAGAATACTTGGAAATTTGCAGCTGAAATTTGTTGACTGAAAGGTAGGGTAGATCTAGAGCTCACCTTGTGGCTCCATCAAGTTCTTTGCAGTGTGGAGTTGCCACCTCCTTGAGAGGAAAAATAATTCATTGTTTCTTCTTCCAACCAACACAAAACTACACCAGGTATACACACTATTTATCAGGGAGTGCACTGATCAAATAGAGACAAATCAGAGCCGCCACTCACAACTAGGTGAGAAGATTTTAGCAAATGCTTGTTTTGTATATCTGACTCTTTTCTAGACTCTCCCTAGCAGAGTCGCCATTTTGTTGGTGACTCAGATGGGAAAATCAATCTGGCCAATAAAATACTACAAAATTTTGAAACAACCAGAGCTTCTAACAAATAAACTTCCTTTTCATTGTTCTCCCCAGTAGAGTCACTATTTTGTTGGTGACTCAGATGGGCCAAACCAATCTGGTCAAAAGATATGATATTGAAAAATTTGTAACCATAACCAGAGCTCCTTAATAGGTTTTCTTTATGTTCTCCCCAGCAAAGTCACCATTTTGTTGGTGTCTTTTCCTTGGAGGACCAAACTTGAATCAAATGGTTGGGCTTGAAACACAGGTTAGGCACTCAAGCTTGACAAGAAAAACAAACCAATTGATGAGGATAGAGAGAAATCCTCCTTCTTCTTTGAGCTCCACATTCACTTAGGCAGGTATTGCCTTATCTCCACATTCAAGACACCTCATGACAAACCAAAGGCCTGCAAATAGATTAGTGTGGAATAGCCTTCAAACCCCTTCAGGTAACTTGTACCCCATTGAAGCCAATTCATATACAAACAACCCTATTTGCACAGAATGAGTCTAAAGACTAGAGAGAAACTCCTACTACTACCACCAACATGAAAGGGAAAGGTAATTGATTTAATGTTGGGTTGAAAGGACCCCTAAGATACCCTAAGTCTCTCATAGACCAGTGCCTTATCCAATGGGCCATAGAGTCAAATACCCTACTACAAGAGACATCTATGAAATAGGAACATAATATGCTCAATGTGTTGATACCTGACATCAATCACACACCATGAGAAAACCTCAACTTAACACCCACCTGTGCATTCAAGCATGTTATTATCCATCAAAGGATTTTGACCCTCCCCTTAGAAGAGACCTATGAATAGACAATACATTAACCAACATCCACTGGAAGACAAGCATGACCTATTCTTGATATTTCAGCTCATACATACATGAATACTAACCCTGAACTAGTTATCTCTGCGAAGACAACTCCACTTGCAAACACATAGGCAATACAAGCAGACAAATCAAACACCCTTGATGTATGATCAATTAATTCAAAGCTCAAATGGAGATAGCTTGGTAACAGTAAGAATAAATTGAGTTCTCATACATAAGACAAGTCACTTACAACATGTATTGTTTTCTGAGAACCAACAAGAGAAAGAGGAACACTCTATATGTAGAGAAGAAGGAGAAATATCTACAGGAAAAGGACCTTTCACTTGGAACCAATTCTCCTCAAAAAAAATTGCAGAAGAAGGAACCCTTACAAAATTAAATCACCTGCAATTTATACCACTGGTTAACTTGGAATCCCAAATAGTAGGATACAACAAGAAATTGGTAACTAGGGTCAAAGCTTCACCCACCTAACCAACTGGAACACATAAAAAATTAATGCAGGGGTAGGAAACCAAGCAATTCAAAAAATCTCAAACAGATTTGCAATTATGAAAATCTATGAGCCAGGATATAAAACTAGGAATTGCCATGAAAACTAGTCTAATCAACCCCCTATAAACACACCTTGAGTGCAAAACCACACTCTATCAGGTACAAAATAACCTCTACAAATCAGCCACATAGCTACTCTAGACCACACTGCACAGCCAGCGAGATCATTCCCACCAAATTAGCCACACAAGCATTCAATTTTGGTACTTCCCATCACTGGAAACCCTCCCAGAAGTTTGAATTTGAAAAGAAATAGTCACCTTATTGTTTCAGTAGTGAACCGTTGACCAAAATTTAAATCGGGATCAACTTTATATCCCAGCTATTAGATCTTCATACTTCATAGGCTATGCCACTTAACTATTTACCCTTAGTTGCACAGTCATCTAGTCATCAACTTAACCACCATAGGAATTCTGGCTATATATGTGCTTGGTCACATGATCGCAAGGCACCAAACTAACCTTTGCAACCATGCGACTATAGCTTCTTAATAGCGCAATGCCGATCACAAACCGTCCTGAGAAGTCCTCGGCCCCACAACTAGTCAATGACCAATCAAAATAGAGCACGTCGGCAAGACCCACTTAGTGGACACGCCTTAACTCCACAACCATGATGCCAAATAGTTGTCGCATGATCGCATAGCCAAAAATTTGGCTATGCGAACACACGACAAGCCATGAGATTGCCACCTTGTCACCTACGTCACCACAAACACCGGCACCACATTATCTAGCGAACTGGTGATCGGAGAACTTTCACCAGTTCATGAAATACTTTCCACCATCACTAAAAGATTTAGCGATCATGAGACCATTGTTCATTGAATCGCTGGATGAATTAGGGCATCACCAAACATTACGTGAACCAGCGACAAGAAGGAAATTTGTCGAGCTGCTAAAAATTTATCAGGATCGTCAAACCACTTAGACCCTCAAATAGGCCTACCTTTATTGCCACATGTCACACCACCATTTGTTGCAGCCGCCAAGTCATACTAACATAGGACCTACTGACACATTTGAAAACTAGGTCCCACCAACAACAAGCCACTATGCAAATACACAAACAAATAGAATAGCGCCAACTGTGCATATGTGTCAACGGACCCACCTGCCTTCCTTATGAGAATCAATGGCTATCGCTATACCACTACATTAAAGGTCGAGCAAGTCATATCAATAGTATAATGATAGCCACAAGATTAAACCAAACTTTAATCTACCCGAATGCCAAGAAGACCGGTCCCACCGCACATATCCACCAACGGGCCCCAAGTACTAGATGTCAACTGGTCACATGGTCGCATGTCAAAAATTTCTGACATGTGATCATGTGACAACCAATCATTTTGAGACCCTTTGAAATACCAGGCCCACCACCCATCGCACTTGCGCAGCTAGGGAATACCATCAAACAGGGAAGAAGTGTGAGGGCGAAAACACACAGAGCTTGACATAGAGAAAGACCAAAAACACATAGAGCTTCCATGTAGACCAAAAGATAAGTACACCAAAGCTAGAAGGCACAAGGTTGAAAATAATGAAGGTTTTCAAACATACTGAAAATATCATGGATTTTCAAAAACACTGTGGGTTTTCGACACTGTGGCAGATTTTGAAATTGTTTCCTGCAGACTCTAGAATTTGAATAATTCCCTAGGTTTTATGATTTAGGAGATGTGATCTGGACTAAAACAAGGTGACATCATGAAGAACACAGGGTAGGACACTATGAAGAACACTTGCAAGGAAATGGGCCATTTTCAAAATATTTTTGCTATGACAGAAAAAAGGCGTAACAGATGGAAGTAGTAAGAAAATCAATGGAAGATCCTTCCAAGGATGTAAACATGTGCAAGAATGTCTATCAAGGTTAGTTAGACAAGATTGAGAAAGCAGAAAAAGAAATGGCCAAACTAAGGAAAAGGCAAACTCAGCTAAGAAATGCACTTGTGCCCTCTTTGGATGTGTTGGATCAAAACATAAAGGAGATCGATGCCACAATGGTGACATATGATCAAGGTTTGAGTTTAGAGTTGGAGAAGATGGAGAAGCTAAATTATGCCTTATGTGCCCATCTCCAGACAATAGACACATTAAAGAGGTTTTATTAGAATGAGATTGCAAACCTTCAAATAGCCTACCCAGATGTATTAACTATGTAAGTACTTGTAGATACATTTTTTGAGCACCTTTATCATTAATGTCAAAGAGAGAGTAGAGTGTATAGTAGAAGGGAGAATATGGAGCATCATATATATGATGTAAAAATTAAGTAGAGTACATATTATAAGGGAGTTATAATATAGAGTATATGATAGAAAATTTTGTATAACGATACACTTAGTAACTTTGCCATATTCCTTTGTTGCCATTAATGAAAAAGGGAGACACTATTGGAAATTTGACTATACTATTTTATATTAATAATATTTAGAGTTTTCATTATGGAAATAAAGTCATATGAAGTTTTGGAGCTAGTGCATAACTTAGAAGATTAGAAATATGGCTAAGTATGGAAGACTAGATAGTCAACAGAGCACTAGAGGAATAGAGGATCAACACACATGCGTATAAATGAGTTATGGAATGCACCCTTGAAGATAAGATTATAAATATGTAATCATGCTAAGTCTAAGATCACATGATCATATGAGTGAGCATGAAGAAGAGACAATCAGATGAAGTGATAGAGACAGTGAGTGGCAGAACAAAACAAAGCATGGAGTTGACTGTTGTTATTTTGATTAGCGATGATAATATAGTTTTGTAAAGGCTATGCAACCATTATATTTACATTATAGACATTTTAATAACATTTTATATAAATGCACTTGATCCAATTCATTTGGAAGCATTGTATGTAATAGGTTAAAGGCCGACCTAGTGAATTGCTTTGTTTTGACATATAAATAAGACACACACCTTTGTATTTATGTACAATATAAGATGTAGAGTTGAAAGGAGTAGAGAAGATGGATGCAAAGAAAAGAAAGAATTTTGTAGATCCTTACAAGAGGTTAAAGCATCAACACACCAAAAGAACTGATTAGACAAGTAGTGTCACAGTAGCAATTCACCTTGCACATATAGTGTGTATCTGAGATCTAGAAGGCTGTAGCCTTCACCACTTGAGGAGTGATCTCTAGGATAGTGTGTCCCCACCCCTAATAGGTTTATTGTAAAAGACTCCTAACAGGGTTCGATCTTTTATGATGTTGCTGTACTAAAATCATTGTAAAGATCAACTGCTAACAGGGTTGCAAGATCTTCTAACGGGGATAATAAAACACTAGTGTAGTTCTTAGTGGGATTCAATTCCCACCAGGGTTTTGACCTATTTGGGTTTCCCCATAATCATATTTGGTGTTATGTGTTGTGGTTGTTTATCTTACTTGCATTGATATTCAATTCAGTACTTAAGCAATAAAGTTAAGATTCAAGATATCAAAAAAGTAATAATATATAGAACACTGATTCACCCACCCTCTTAGTGTTGCCATTCCTAACATACATTACTTCATAGTAAATTTATTTATGATATTTTATTTCCAAACTAAATTAAATACCTTAAAAAAAATTGAATCAACATAAAAGCCTATTTCTCATTATTCTACCTTTTTATTTACACAACACTTTTAAAAAAATCAATATTTCTTTTTACTAGGGCATTCTAAGTTTGAATCTTTTCTTTTTACAATAAATTTTATGAATAAAAAAAAATCTAATATCCAAAACCTCTTTGAAATTCAATCTATTTCTCATGTATCTACCTTTTTATTTTACACACCACTTTTAAAAAAATCAATATTTCTTTTTACCAGGGCATTCTAAGTCTGAATATTTTCTTTTTACATTAAAATTTTTGAATTAAAAAAAATATAATATCCAAAACCTCTTTGAAATTAAATATGATATTATATTAGAGAGAGCTCCTAACATAAATAAAGCTCTTCCATCTACATGTTTTCATCTTAAAAGAAATGCAGCTTCCTAACTACATAATAAAATGCTAAATGAGGCAACTTTATGAAATCTTGTACATTTACAAAGAACACAAGGGTTCCTTAAGTATCCCTTTTTACAAAAATAACATATTTACAAAATCTTAGAAAAGCATGAAGACTATTTTTCTACAAATACAAAAGTAACTTTCTTCTCTTCAAAGATCCAAGTGCTCCAAACATCTTGCAATACAAATCTGAATGGACCATGGGATGCTCACCTCCCAACCAAGGCCTCTAAGAGGTCATCCCCAAGCTAGGGGAACCAAGGCATAAAAGGGTCACACACACACAAACACAAGCATTACAACTTCCTAAGAAGCAACCAACATTAAGAAAACAAATCCCTACCCAAGGATTAAAAATAACACAAGCATTCTCAAGGAAATAAATAGAAACATTGAAACTACCTCCAAACACAAAATCATCTACATCCCTTATGACCCCCAAGGCATTCTAGCCGAAAAAAAAACCCTTATGACCCCCATGGAATTGGCATCATGGATCCCATACCCCATGATTTCTCTGTCTCCTCCTTGAGGAGAGACTCTACACCCATGAGCTGTCCTAAAAACCCTTCACCCCAAGGCTACACTTCCCCCAAGGGTGAGTGTGGCCTTGAGACTCCCAAAAGAAATAACAACACAATACCATGGAAAAGATCACATTACTACAAAACAACAAAACCATGATCTTCACAAAATCTAAGCAAGATTTACACTGCACAACTACTCAACAAATAAGAGGAAGCAAGATTTACAAACAAGCAAGAACATGAAGAGTTTCTAGATCTCTCAACTCTCAAAACCAAATTTTCTCATGCAACATGAACATTAAAACAAAGATGGAGCCACCAACCTAGATCCAAAGAAAAATGGTAAGTGATGGTGTTGAGATCCTCCTTATCCAAGATTCTCCTCTTTTCCAAACTCCTCCAAAACTAGTCTAGTCTCTAAGTTAGAGAGTGGGTGTTCAAACTCTCCAAAATGAAGACTCCCCACTAAAAAGGCCTCCACAAAAATCCCCACAACCCCCTAGGGATAAGATATCCTTTCTCATTGATTGGTCTTCCCTAATCCCCTTAAAAACTTTCCAAAAATGGGCTCTTACAAAGGTTGGCCAAAAAGGTGGGTAAAGGACTTGCATTCAAATGGATCATGTTCTTACCAAGACCTTGCTTCAAAAGTTCATTTTTGGCCATTTTAAAAATACAACTTTTGGAAGGGTCTTTTGGTCAACTATGGGTTGTCCTATGGTTAAAATTGACCCTTAATCATAGTTATACCTATTTATCTTTGAATATGGACCTCAGAATTCAACCATATACACAACATAGTCATTTCTCACAAAGTGAATTATGAAAATAAGTATGAATTACCCACTTCACACATTCATAGTGAATCAACCTATTGCCTCCTTGTTAGTTTGGGTGTTTGAATTACTCTCAGATTGGAGATCCAACAACCATAGACCAAGCTAAAATGGAGGATTTTTGAAGATGCTATGAAGATGATTGAATTGAAATTAATATAAAATGAAGATGCAATTGTAGTTTAAGAAATAAAAGTGTAGATTTAATCTAAGAAGCTTGAAAATGAATATCAGAATTAAGCTACTAAAAAAATAAGAAAACTATATTAAGATGAAAATGCAATTAAATGCTACTAACATTAAATTATAATAATATGCAATGAAAAGCTTGAAAGCATGAGAGAATTGAGATGAAAATTCACTATAGTTTTAGTACTCTAAAAATTGCCCCCTCAATAAGGAAAAAGAGGTTCATAATATAGAAGAGCCTAGGGGAAGGATGAAGAGTTTCTTTAAATGAAATTACTAACTCTTCATCTCTATGGAAGAAGGTGAGACAAATTGAAGAGAATTATTTAATTAAATGAATGAATATTGCCACATGGGTGGATTTTTTATTTATTTTCAATAATTAAATTCAAATAGAGATGTCCATTCAAATAACCAAATAATATTTAATTCCTTTGATGTGTATTAGCTAAAGGGGGTGGATTTAATTTAATTTAAAGCACTCAGGACTTTAGAATTAAATTAATTAATCATAGGGAATTTTTAGCCAATAAAGTTGAATATTTATGAATTAAAAATAGTGTTTGATTAATGGAAATTTAGGGTTTTTTGCATTTGAGACTAAGTCAAATAAAGTCAAGGAGGAGACAGAATTGCCTAGTAAAATAGGACTTTAATGATGTAGAAATTCAAAGGAATGCACCAAAATTGATTAGAATTGCAAGGTACCAATTTTGGGGTATTACATTTGCCCCTCTTTGAATTGATGTGCAAGTAGCTCGTTGATTCAAAGAATTGTCTGATGTGACAATTGATGAGGTTTCAGGATTATCTCTAGAACAAAGCTTAACCCTTGGAAGTCAAGGTTTGGATGCCAAGACATTGATTAGATCGAATTGCAGAACCATCTCCAGAATGAAGCTTGATTCTCTAAAGCCTAAGTTAGGTTGCGAAGACCTCAAAAAAATTACCATTTGAGACAAGACTATCCTCAGAATGAGACTTAGTCTTTAGGAGTCAGGGTTAGATTGCCCCAATACCTATTGATTATATGATAAATTTTGTAGATTTAGGACTATCTCTAGAATGAAGCTTAGTCCTCCAAGACCTAGGTTAGATCCAAGTTAGATTGCCTAGATAATGGTCCAAAAGATTTTTCAAGAGCCATCTCCAAAACAAAGCTTAACTTTTAGGAATTAGGGTTAGACTGCCCCAATACCTAATGATATTTTGAGAACCATCTCCAAAAAAAATCTTGATCCTTGAGGAACCGAGTTAGATTGCTTAGATACCTAAAAGATTGATGACAAGATGACAAGATGCAAGGCACATAGATGCCCCTAGTGAAGAGATGCCCCAAGCGATGAGGACTTTTGATTCACATCAAACTTATTTAAGAGTGATTCGACATGATTTAATGATGCAATCATCCTTCTCCCTTGGGAGTGAAATCAAAAGATGACATGTCTGAAAGATGATTGACAACAATAGGTTGTAGATAGAGGAAATAAGAACAAATTATAGAAGAATCAAGGAGCTATAGAAGTGATTAGGAGCAATTTGGAGGTCCTAATGACCAAGTTTGACCATGGTTGACTAGAATTGACTAGAGTTGAATTTTGATGAAAAAGATGAAGATGTCGAGAAAATGATGATGAGATGACATTCTAGCAAGAAAATGATGCCAGAAGGCTGACTACACAAGCATCCCATCCTGATGGTCCCAAAATTTTAAAATACAATTTTGAGCTATCTAGGAGTGTCAAATTTTGATTTTGATCCCAAAATTGGTTTTAGAATGGTCGATTTAGCCAAGGGTGAAGTTTTCACACAAAACGGAGAACTTTTAAAAATTAGGTCTAAAGCTATATAAGGCCCAGAGGGGTCATTTTCAAATCATTATTCACATTGTCTTCTAACGAATTTGAGAGCTCTAACAGAGATGGAGAACGTGCCAGTGGATACACATCAATTTGAGCACTCCCTATGACACAACCGGCCACTGGAGTATGACACACCTGTAAGTAGTCAATAAACCATCCTGGATTTGGATTTTTAATGCTTCTTAGGTGTTTAGGTTAGATTTTTTAAGTGGTTTAGGGCTTTGTTTACCAATCTTCACACAAGGAAACAATTTCCTCATGCTAGCCTTGATCACCCCTCATGTAGGAGAAGATTTTCCTTACATGAGAATCTACTACAACTTTGTAGAGCTTTCATCCAATTTTGCATAAAATCAGCCAATTTGAGCATCCAAGAGTCATGTTTAGGATAGATGCATAGCCTCACTTTTCGTTATTGCTTTGAAAAACCATCATGTTTGAGATACTGATCAAATCTCATCACTTTCTTTGTAGGTTGACTTCACAGATATTGCTTTCCAGTCTCACCACCTAGTTATCGATGATCTGGTACAAAGGTTGAGTAATGTCAAGGGTACCCACATTGATGGGTTGGGATTGACTTATCTGCATGATATTGTTGGCATTAAGCAGAATTACCACTAGTGACAACACTTATTTGCATTCTGAGTGCAAACTGAGTAGAATAGTGCAAACCGAGCAGAATAGTGCAAATTGAGCAGAACAGTGCAAACTGAGTAGAACAGTGCAAACCGAGCAGAATAGTGCAAACCGAGCAAGACAGTGCAAACCGAGCAAGACAGTGCAAACTGAATAAGATAGTGCAAACCAAGAAGGACAATGTAAACCAAGTAACATTATGTCTATCAAGTCACCAGTATTTACCGAGTTCAAAACCTACCGAGTGGTTAGTATGAACTGTGCCTTCACTTCTACCGAGTGCATGACGATGCCGAGTAATGCAGTGGACGCCGAGTATCAGAAAGTTACTGAGTTAGTTTGCAGGAACTGTGTAACCATACTTGGGCTGACTTAGTGGCACTTATGTTTATTTGTCAAGCCGACTTTGTAATTGTAATTGTAATTAATTGTTTAGACTTGTATATAAACAATGTTGTAAAAATGTCAAGATGTAATAAAATGAGTATGAGTGTGAAAAAGAAAGAAAGGCAGAGATAAGAGAATTACAAAGGGCTACAGTAGTATAAGGAATAACAAAGACAAATTCATCACACAAGGTGATCATTACATCAGTGAATCTCAATCAGCAATCCAGTTGCAAAGCAACAGATCTACTGTTTCATCCTAACAGGTGAATCAGTACTAAAATCCTTTAACCAGGTAGACTTAACAGTCTTTTGTAAAATCTCTTTACCGAGTGCATACTTCATTGTATGTTTGTAAATCCTTTAACAGGGTGGATTTAGCAATCATTATTGCTCCTAGCAGGGCAGATCATCAGAAGTGATCAATTGTAAGCATTAACCGGCCAACTTTATATTGCAGTACTAAAGCTTTGTGGGTTTCATCCCCACCCCAGTTTTACTTTCTTTTTGGAAGGTTTCTGGGTAACCAAATCTATGTGTCATTGTTGTGAATGCTTTTAAGTTTCATGCTTTCTATATGCATAAGAAAAAAGGTGAACTATATGTTAATACATCTGTAATTGAAAGAAAATTTGGAGTTACTGATTCACCCCTCCCCTCTCAGTAACTCGGTTAATTCCTAAATATTTCCAACAATTGGTATCAGAGCTGTATTGGTTCTCAAGATAAAGCTTAACTAGCTTGAGCAAAGATCCAGGACAATGGAGGTATTCAAACTGAACAAGGTGATTGAAAATGAAAAGCTAGATCTAGAAATGGCCATAGCTAAACTTAAAGAAGCAAAAGAACATCTTTCCCAATCCCTAAGAAGAAGGAAGGAACTTGCAAATTATATGAATGATCAGAATTACATTGAAGAAAAGATTGAAGATCTTTTTCCCCCAAATAGCTCAGATGAAGCAAACAATGTTGTCAAAGAACTCCTAGAAAAGAATGGGTCTCTGCAGGAAGAAGTGAGAAAATTAAAAAGAGAACAAGAGCTACATTCAACAAGATTTTGTGAGATCTTAGAACAAAGAAACAAGTTGAAAGATGAATTAGATGGAAGGAACAATGAAGTCCAAAATAAAACCCTTTAGCTAGAAAACCTAATTGATCAGATCTCCCATACAAATGAGGAAATTTTAAATCTAAGATCAGAAATAGAAAGCATAAGAGAAGAACTAAGATCTGAAAAGGAAATCAATCTAAGATTGATGGATGACCTAAACACCGAAAAACAAATCAATGAAGGAATGCTGAAAAGCCAAGAAGACTTAAATCAGCTGTATGAGCGAAATCTTCATAGACAGAAAGGAAAAGTAGGACTTGGATATAAAGGAGAAGGTGAATCTTCTAAGCAAGGTACTCAAAGAAATCAGAAACCTACTTGTAATCATTGTGGTAAAATAGGACATACTTCAAATAAATGTTGGAGCAATGAAAAAGAAGAATTCAATGGAAAATGCTACAACTGCAATCAACATGGTCAAAAAGCAAATGAATGCAGGGAAAAACCAAGATTCAGAGGTAATTGTCACAAATGTAACAAACAAGGTCACAAGGCATCCGAGTGCAGATCTAAAATATTCAATCCAGCAGAACAAATTATGAAAGCAATGTTTGGATGGGACTACAACACCTGGTGTAGATGTCATTACTATGGAGAATATGGACACATTGGCATGAAATGCATAAAACATCATCTAAGGAAAAGAGATACTACTGTAAGATGCTTCAAATGCACTAAACTCAGTCACATAGCCAGAAACTGCATGAATGCTAGTGAAATTGAAGATGGAAAGAAGAATGAAGCAACTAAGGTTAGGAAACAGGTGAGACAACAATGGGTTCCTAAATCTACCGAGTAAACCAGTCCAAGTAATGGAATGGGTGGCTCTACCGACTCAAACTAAATTTCCAAGAAAGTATTGGAACTGTATTCTCATAGACAAACTTCAAGCAGTTCCAAAACCGAATTAAAAGAAAGATCTAAATCAGCATACAAGATGCAGTAAGATCACAGGAAGGTCGGTATCAGTCTTTACCGAGCAAGGTCGGTACCAGTCTTTACCGAGCTAGGTCAGAGCAATTTGAATTCTCGAGTTCACCAAGTTGTGAAGTCTTTACTGAGCAATTAATTCTTAGTGGGTGACAGTCTGTCAGAATTCATAACCTAATTTGTACTGAGCATTAATGATAGAGTTGTAAACAAAAGGCAAGAAATCAAACTCATTCTTCACCATGAACTTTAGCACTTTGAGAGCAGAAAATTTCAAGAGCAACCCAGTGATTCAAAAACTTTTGCGAAAGGAATTTTCTGTGAGCTACCATGGCATCATCCAGCACTTCAGCGAAGAAAGCATCAGAAATGTTAGTCCAAGGGGAATGGAGAACACCAGATTTCAAGATCGTGCCCGCAATTGTAGCAGCCCTAGATCCAAACAGAGCTCAATCTCAGATTCCTCCTAAGGTACTACTTATTAATGATATTTGCAATCATTTCAACTGTGCAATTCAAGAAATGGGAAACCTAGAGCTAGATATTGTGTGTGAGGAACTGTGTGTGGATGGTATTCTAAAACCCGAGCACAAACATCTGGAAGATAAAGGATTAGTTCACATTGCACATTTACCTAGAAACTTTTGGGAGAAATGGGTTAGATACATTCTCAGCCATGTACATGATGGAAAGATTTGGCTTGAGCAACCCATAGAGATCACCAAGAAGATGATTCATCAAATCACCGGTCTTCCCATGTTGAACAAAACAAAAACTACCAAAACCCATGGTCGGCCGGAACTAGAGAAGAAAACCCTAGCCGAGTGGGATGGTAGAGGCATGAAAGTTAGCAGCATTACCGATGCTGAACTGAAGTTTGGTACATACATAATTGCCCATAAAATATACAGTTCAAGTCGACAGAATAGTGTCTCTTGTGAAGCTATTGACCTAGCATACAAAGTGGTCAAGAATAACTTATCATTTGACCTTGCAGATTTATTGTTAAAATAGTTTAACAAGAACATGGAAAGCATTCAAACTTCCAAAAACAATCCATGTAAGTTTGGATATTTACTAGTCTGTTTATTCTTCTATGTTCAGAAATTCTTCCCTTCCAAAGGAAAAGTTGTATGGAGAAAAGATGTGCCAGTCCTTTATGAGATAAATGAATACATTTCAGAAATGGGTGAAAATTTTGAAAGCATCATGGATAGTTATTTTGAGTCTTTTAAAGAGAAGATGAATGACAGATTTTGGATTCCACAGAAGTTGGTTGAAGATTATAAGGATGAAATTTGTTTCATAGTGGACTATGACAATGTATATATTCAAGCATCTAAACTGAGGATTGTACATGCAAAACCTCTTCCTTATGAGTTAAATATTGATGAAACCAAGAATATCATTGAAGCCCTTCTTAATCAGCCTGTCAATCCCAAAGCTCCATATTTTGGAACATATGATGAAGCAAAAGTAAGAATTGAATTAAGCATAAAGCTTCCACAGGCGGTAAACAAAGGAAAGAAGAGGATAGCCAAAATGCAAATGCTAACCGAGGACAAAGGAGAAAATGATGAAGAAGAAGAGGAAAAGGATGAGAAAATAGAGGAACCAGAACCTGCAAAGAAGAAAGGAAAGGTATTCATCACTAAGGCACCTAAGCCTCCCACTGTTGTATTTACAAGGAGAAGTGCAAGAGGTAAGGTAGACAAGGCAGACAAGGGAGACAAAGATATAGTATTCAAAAGGCCTCCTCTAAACTTTCAAGAGAGGATCAAACTTTTTAGAGAAGGATCAGGATCTGGAGTAAGTAACATAAAATCTTTCAAATATGAAACCAGAACGGAAATAGAATAGAAGGAAATAGAAGATGCTATTATTGAAAAGATGGGATAGTGGAAATACTCTCCTGATGAAATAGCCCCACTGGTTCTAGCAGTTCTATTAGATCCAATAAAAATGAGATGGAGCAATGCCAAGCAAACTGTAAAAGACATATTTGATCAAACCCTGAGACAGTTAATGCTGAGCTTGAAAAATGATGAAATAAAGAAGGCATTGAAGGAAAATGAAAATAAGATGACACTAAAGTTCAATACTTGTTTGATTCTGATCAACAATATTGAATTGGTTGTGAAGGCTGCAAATGCCACATGGAAGAACATATACCATCTTCACCAACCGAGTATTCAAACAGTAATAATAAAAGACATTGAAGATGACAGTGATGAACAAGAAGAAGCCACTGAGGTAGATGATACTATGAGGATAGCGGCAGAAGTCATTGCATCACTTCCTACCTCTCCAGTAAAAGTTTCTACATCTAGCCCGAAGACACCTTCAAGCATGGTTGTGACAACTTCAACATTTGTCCAATCACCTATAGCAACAATAGAAGTAACCACCATTTCTTCTACCGAGTTGCAGTCTCCCACTTCATCAAGTTTTCTAGCAGTAAGTATTCCATTTTTTGATTCTACAAGTGTAAATACTTTAGGTTCTCCAGTAGACAGTATGCCAATCTATATAGCTAGTCCTACTATGTCTACTATCACTACTACTAAGGCATTAAGTACAAATAAGCCTAAGGCTCAACCGAGTATAAAATTTTTGGGTAAAAATATAGTAGAGGATATAGACCTAGATGAAGAAATAGAGATTCCAACATTAGATTTTGCAAATCTATTAGCGGACCAAATGCAAAATATAGGTGAAATCCTCCAAACGAAAGCAAAGCAAAAGAAGCTTAAAGAGGAGAGAGACAAGGAATATCAAATCATTAAGGATGCTAAGGACATTTTGTCTGATGCATTAGGTATTAAAGTAGACTCCTCTCAACATGTTTTGCTACAATTAGCAGAAGCAGTAAATAAATACAATAAGGATTCATCTGGGACAGAAAAGTTAGTTGAAAGAGCCGAGAAGAGATTCAACAATAAAGTACTTGAGCACATTGCTCAACACATAGCTATTAATCAAGTGGAATTGTCTTCAGTTTTGTCAAACATTGAATCTACCTATTCGAATGTCACCTCTCTTTTGGCCAGACTGTGCAATATTGCTGAGTTAACAAAGGATGTCAAGGATAAAATGAATAAAATGGATGAGGATATGAAGATTAGCATACAGAAGCTGCAACTTGAACCAAGTTCAAGCTCTACTCATCACATGAAAATCTCATACCTATCAAATATGCAGTCAGATCTACTGAAAGAAGACACAAGGATCCAGTCCACACTGCTAGACATCCAGAATATGATCCTTCCCATCATGAATACAATGTATAAGCACATTGAACATTCCAAAACATTGATTCATGACAATCAGTTCTCTATAGTAGATCACATGATTGAACTCTATGCAGAAGTCCAAATTGCAATCCAAACATGCAAGATTCTGCAAGAAAATTGGGACAGAACCCTGGCACTAATAATGAAGGTACATTCTGATTTTCTATCAAATTTTGAATTCTCTCTGTAAATCACTTGTATATACACGTTTGGCATTATCATTAAAAAGGGGGAGATATGTATAGAGGGAGATATGTATAGAAGGAGATATGTATAGAAGAAGATATGTATAGAAGAAGACATGTATAGAAGAAAAGTTAGCACATTGAAAGGGGGAGATAATGTATAAAGCCCTATGACAAAGACAAATTTTGAAAAATTAAAAATAAATCTCAGCATGATTCATGTATATAAGTTTTGGGCAATAAGTGTTTTTGTCACTAATGCCAAAGGGGGAGATTGTTGGCATTAAGCAAAATTGCCACTAGTGACAACACTTATTTGTATTCTGAGTGCAAACTGAGCAGAATAGTGCAAACCAAGTAGAATAGTGCAAACTGAGTAGAATAGTGCAAATCAAGCAGAATAGTGCAAACCAAGCAAGATAGTGCAAACTAAGCAAGACAATGCAAACCGAATAAGATAGTGCAAACTGAGCAGGACAGTGTAAACCGAGTAACATTACGTCTACTGAGTCACTAGTATTTATCGAGTTCAAAACCTACCGAGTGGTTAGTATGAACCGTACCTTCACTTCTACCGAGTGCATGATGATGCCAAGTAATGCAGTGGATGCCGAGTATCAGAAAGTCACCGAGTTAGTTTGCAGGAACCGTGTAACCATACTTGGGCCAACTTAGTGGCACTTATGTTTATTTGTCAAGCCAACTTTGTAATTATAATTGTAATTAATTGTTTAGACTTGTATATAAATAATGTTGTAAAAATGTCAAGATGTAATAAAATGAGTATGAGTATGAAAAAGAAAGAAAGGCAGAGATAAGCGAATTACAAAGGGCTACAGCAGTATAAGGAACAACAAAGACAAATTCATCACACAAGGTGATCAGTACATCAGTGAATCTCAATCAGCAATCCAGTTGCAAAGCAAGAGATCTACTGTTTCATCCTAACAGGTGAATCATTACTAAAATCCTTTAACCGGGTAGACTTAAAAGTCTTTTGTAAAATCTCTTTACCGAGTGCATACTTAATTGTATGTTTGTAAATCCTTTAACAGGGTGGATTTAGCAATCCTTATTGCTCCTAGCAGGGCAGATCATCAGAAGTGATCAATTGTAAGCCTTAACCGGCCAACTTTATACTGCAGTACTAAAGCTTTGTGGGTTTCATCCCCACCCCAGTTTTACTTTCTTTTTGGAAGGTTTCTGGGTAACCAAATCTATGTGTCATTGTTGTGAATGCTTTTAAGTTTCATGCTTTCTATATGCATAAGAAAAAAGGTGAACTATATGTTAATACATCTGTAATTGAAAGAAAATTTGGAGTTACTGATTCACCCCTCCCCTCTCAGTAACTCGGTTAATTCCTGAATATTTCCAATAGATATACCTAACATTCAGGTAAATCACAGGCTACTAAGTAGATTGGTTGAGCATTTCCATTTGAAAAAGAACACCTTTCACTTGCCTATGGGGAGATGACACTCAGTCTCGAGGACATTGATAGGATACTGAGGACACCATTCCATAGGGCTCGCATGGAGTACGAGGTAGTGATACCATTCCATGGGGTTGTTACTTGGTATGAGATCCAAGATAACATGGGTTAGAATTCAGTTGGGGTTGCATGATATAGTAGATGCTAGAGTGACCACCTATGAGATTTGAATGGAGTGAGTACATGCTCACATAGATGTACCATGAGATGCATGAGATTGTGTATCAGAGTGTGCAGACCATGGCCACAAGTGTTTTTGTTTTACAGGTATGCAGTTGGGAGCATCTCCTATATGCAGGCCAATCTTTCATGATACTTAGAAGCCCTTAGAGCCATATATATATATATATATATATATATATATATATATATATATATATATATATATATATATATATATATATATATATATATGCAGGCCCCATGACTTAGCCAGTGCTGGGTAAGATAGAGCAGTGGTGCAAGTAGTTGGATGACATGGTGGAAGTCATATGGAGACCATGGGTAGCCACAGAGGTATAGGATGATGTGTGGCAAGAGTTCTCACATATGTTTGTCTCGCGTCCACTGATCAGACACACCATTAGTGTTATTGAGTGCTTCTTGCTCACATGGGTCTTATGACAGTTTGGGAGACCGTAGGACATCTGCCAAGAGTAATGTACTTATGCCTAATTTTTCAATGACATGAATAAGGGGTGGCAGCTGAAACTCAACTAGGGAAGGTGCATGATTGATGCACAGGTACCACTAGCTCAGTGGGATTTCATGGTAGAGGTGACCAATTTAGGGGTGATGCCTGCATACAAGGATCACATTTTGGCCCATCCATACCCTAGGTTCATAGATCCTATCGGCATGGGCTAGAGGGCACAAAATGTAGTACAACCTATGTAGTCATAGCAGGTACAGGGACATGGATAGGGACAACAGGAGGTTGCATAGAAGCAATAGGCACAGCAGCAGCATGCACATTAGTAAAGCATACTCAGCTTGAGGACATGGCAGACTGCTATCCCTCCTAGGACTATGGGATTAGATGTAGGTTCTTGTAGTAGTGGGACCTAGTAGAGGTCTATGAGACAAAGGACAAGAGGTACATCACAGCAGCTACCTCCTGACAAGGAGGCCCAAGTTGATGATACAGTCATGCAGGATCCACATGTGGGAGGGTAGGATGTATAGGTATAGGAGGTTATGAGGAAGAGCTAAGAGCTAATATGAAAGGCATGGAGAGAGAGGAATGACTATCATACTCAGGTCATCATACAGGAGACTCAGCTGGCCGATAGAGATTGAGAGATTAGAGGGCTTTGGGAGGCACTTGAGAGGTCCCAAATAGAGACCTAGTATGAGGCTACTGAGGAAGCATATTATTATGTAGCATACATCGGGGTAGTACTAGATCTAGTAGAGCATGTGCCACCATTCTCAGAGTATGATGGGGCATGAGTAGCACCATAGGGATGTCCACCACAGAACCTCCATCTCCACCTCCTCCAGGTGGCAATGGGCAGAGCCAAATACATCTTGATATATATCATTGACCTATTTTTGATACTGTGCTTGAGTAACATTCTTTTGTACATTGACATTGATTGACCAAGATATATGAGATTGACTTTTGATATCATTGTACTTGTGTATATATTGCTTTGGATATTAATGTTTTGTGAGATGTTTCCTATATGATTAGATGTATTGATTAGTTATGAGATGCTCATGATTTCTTTATGTATATGCAGATGAATATGCACATGTTTTACTTTATATGTATGTAATGTGAAATGCGATGATAGATGGATAAATGTGATGTATGATTTGATTTATGCTCATAGTGAATGCACATGTATATGGATATGCAGATGTAAATGTATGAAAATGAGCTTATGGATGTAAATGGATATGCAATGAAAATGCAATGGAAATATAAGGCATATGGTACTAACCATCACATGTAGGATGTTGTAATATATGACAGGTACTAACAAAAGATTGTTTGAAAATCAAGAGAAAGGATCAGGCACTTGTGCAACCAAGATGAACCCAGGATGAAAGATGATAACCTTTGATGAACAGATCTAGAAGAGAACAAATGAGTGAGCACCAAAACACTATCAAAATGCAAGTCTAGATTGAAAATGCAAGCCTAAGCTAAATGCAAACCCTAGGACCTAGTTGTTGGACCCATTTTATTATCATCATAGAGTCTTTTAGGTATCGAATGATCACAAGATGTCATACAACCATCACCGAAATTGCAATCATGAGAATATGAATATGACATTAGTCTTAGATTTGTTGGAATGAGGTGTAAGCATTAAGGAACAAGAAGCCAGAATGACCTAAACACCTATTCCTTTTGATTTAGAAAGTTAACATAAGCATCAAAGCATAGTTACTAGAATGACCTGAATGTTGCTTGTGGACAAACACATCAAACATGCAAGAGTTCCTCCTTTCACCAAAGAATTCTCATAGTGACCCTTACATTCACTTAGCAAGATGAGCATCTACACTTTCACTTGTGGTAGAATGAAGTCACTCAAAAAAACAAAAAGAAGAACCAACCTTACCAAAGTATCCATATAAAAGGAGTTAAGGTACACATGGCCATCTAACATGAGATAAAGGCTCTCATAGTGGACACCCCTCTTATGTGGATTTGTTGGATCATTGGAACTAAACCAGCACATAGAAAGCAAGAAAAGATCATGCCCCTAGTCATTGCTTCTCTCGGTCAAGATAGACATCTTGGAGTTGCTCAAGGAGGGATGAAAGAGCAAAAGAACAAGCACACAAAAGAAAAGCTCAACACACTTCAGAGAGTTACAAATCTAGTATCAATTTAAGTTTAAGAGGATTGAAGGAATACAACATTAGAAGTCTCAGCAGGATGGTGATAGTAGATGGACACAGTGAAGATCAGTGGTGACTAATGCAAGAAATTATCTCGAGGAAAAAATTGGAGTGCTAAACAAAGTATCAGCAGGTGAACACAGTGAGAAATGATGGTGACCGATACACAAGAGATCCTCAAGGAGAGAAATCTCAAAAGTACTAGTGAAACATCATAGGAAGACGTAGTGAGAACTACTGGTGACTGATGTATGAGAGATCCTCAAGGAGAGAGATCTGAGATCTAAGCATCAATAGGTAGACGCAATGAGAACCACTGGTGACTGATGCAAGAAAGCTCATCTGAAAGTGATAGGACAATGTCCCCTAGACCAGGAAGGTGCCCCCAAGTGTGACTTGTTTCAATCCATGTAGAGTTGAGCAAAATCTTGAAGATAACTATGAGCGAGAGCTAACAAACTTAAAGCAGGAAACAAGAAAGCAAACTAAAGTAGGAAAGATGAAAAAGTAGACTAAAGCAGGAATGCAAGGAGCAGTTGTACAAGGCCAAGCATTGTTTAAATAGGGGTATAGATTCAAGGAACAAGAGGTGCCTATTTACTAGGTTTTCACCATCTTGGCAAAGATTCTATTTTTTCTATCATGACACTTGTTTACCAGGTTTTCATTAATGACACATTTTTTCTTTTTCCATTTTTTTGTATTTTTCTCTCTTCTTTTTTAAATTTTTTTTTTTTTTTTTTTTTATAGAATTTTTAGAATTTTTCAATCATTTCTATTATCAAGGCACCTATTTACCAAGTATTCACTAAGATGATCATTTTTTCAAGATAGTTTGCAATTTTTAGGATTTTTTCATAATAAAGCATGTACATGAGCATGCAGAAAATGTCTCAGCTATAGAATCACTTCAAGTGCAGAGTGTTTGATTAGCTCTTTGAGCTATTCTCCCTTAGTTGTGTAGACTTGGTAAGAACCAGACCCAAATGGTGTAGTAATAATGTATGGAACAAGCCAGTTTGGTTCAAACTTTCCTTTCTGTATTCACTATTGTTGATTCTTGGGGTTTTCTCTCAGGAAGAGATCACCCACTTGGAATTCCCTTATCTGAATTTCTTATTGTAGGCCTTAGAAATTCTCTTCTAGTATCCTTGGAGATGATCAAACACCAGCTCGTGACGTTTATCAAGTAATTTTAGCTCTTGTAGTTGAGATGTTCTATTTTCTTCATCAGTGATGAGGCTCCTCAGAGAGACTCACAATGTAGGAATATTGACCTCAATAGTCAATATAGCATCTACTCCATAAACCAAGTCAAAGGGTGTGGCCCCTATTGGTGTTTGAATGCTATTCCGATAGGCCCATAAAGCTAGATTAATCTAGAGGTGCCAATCTCTACCAGATTTGTGTACTGTTCTATGCAGGATCTTGAGAATTGTCTTATTGGAAGCTTCTACTTGTCCATTACCCTAGGGATAATAGATAGATGATGAATGCTAAATGATCTTGAACTTGGTGTATAACTCTTTTAGGTCTTTGTTCTTGAACTATCCCTCATTATCGATTATTATCGATAAGGGTACACCATATCTATAGATGATGTAATTCAGTATAAACATAGCTACAAACTTGCCATCAACTATAGTCAGAGGGACTACCTCAACCCATTTAGTGAAATAATTTGTAGTGGTGATGATGAAATTATGCCCTTTGGAGGAAGATGGATGAATCTGACCCACCAAATCAAAGGCCCATTGTTGAAATGGCCAGAAACTAATAAAAGGAATAAGCTCCTTGGCAAAAGCATGGATCAGATTTCCATGAAATTGACACTATTTACAAGCATTGGCATATTGTATAGCTTCTTTCTCTATATTTGGATAGTAATAACCAGCTCTAATAAGTTTATGAGCTAGTGTAAGACCACTCGAATGAGACCCATAGATACCTTCATGTACCTCAGTGAACACACGTTAGGACTCATCGGGTTCTAGAAACCTAAGGAGGGTACCATCTAGACCCCATCTATACAAGTCATTTTCTATGATGACATACCATGAAGCATTACAAATTAGGTGACATTTTTCATTCTAAGTGTAGATGTCTAGAATAATTTGGTCACAGAGGTAGGAATAGATATGGTTATAGCAGGATGAATCATGTCCAATGACTGAATAGATCATCCTAGATTTGGGAATGTCATAGGCTGGGTAGCATAATGTATCCACTAGGAATTCATGTCTAAAGTCATTTTCTGGCATCTGTAACATAGAGGCAAAAGTGGCCATGGCATCAACTACTTTATTATCTTCCCTTGGAATCTGCTGGAAAGAAATGTGTGCAAAATACTATTTGAGATCATCCACCATTCATTTATATGGTACCAGCTTATCATCCTTTTTTTGGTAACTGTCATTAACTTGATTGATGACCAATTGAGATTCTCCAAAGACCTTAATCTCATCCACATGCCATTCAATAGCTATCTTCATATCATTGATGACAGCTTCATATTTAGGAATGTTGTTCATGTAGGGAAATAACATTTTGTATGCCCTGGGTAGTGAATATCTTTGAGGTGTAATAAATAGAATTCTAGCACCTGATGCTTGCTGAGTGAATGATCCATCAAAGAACATGCTCCATTCTTGATGTGTGAGAAGCATGATGGACTCATCTAGGAATTCAATGGTCAATGGTTGATGATCTTTAAGAAGAGCATCTGCTAATTGATTAGAAATCACTTGTCCTTTGATAGCTTTTCTTTCCACATACTCAATGTCAAATTCATTGAGTATCATAACCCATTTTTCCAATCTACCCATGAGGGAAGCTTTGCTCAGTAAGTACTTTAATTGATCAATTATTTCAATGAGGCTTGTAGTGTGAGTGAGCATATAATGCCACAATTTTTGTGAAGCAAACACCACTACGAGACAAGCTTTTTCAATAAAAAAATAGTTCATTTCATAAGAAACCAATGTTCTACTAATGTAATAAATGGCTCTCTCCTTGTTGTTATGATCCTCTTGAGCTAATAGAGCACCCAAAGATGTATCTTTAGCTGAGATATAGAGTATGAGTAGGTTCCCATGAATAGGAGGCATCGGTATAGGTGGACTTAAAAGATATTATTTGATTTGAGTGTGTCGTCTATCACATTCTTCATTACATTCATAAGTCACACCTTTATGTAGAGTTTTGGTGAATGGTTGTGACTTATTGGCCAACTGTGTGATGAAGTGCCAAATGGATTGTAGTCTTCCCTGAAGTCCTCTCATTAGACTGATGTTCTTTGGTGGAGGCATTTCCATAAAAGCTTGAACTTTCTCAGGATCAACCTCTATGCCTTTAGCTAAAATGATGTAACCCAAGAGTTTTCCAAAAGTGACATCGAATGCAAATTATTTTGGGTTGAGTTTGAGACTAAATTGTTCCATCTGATCCAGTATGGGACCCAAATCTACAAGATGAGTTCTTCACTACATGCTTTTAACCAAAGTGCCATCTACATAATCTTCCATTGTTTTATGCATCATATCATGAAAAATGGTAGTGAAAGCTCTCTGATATGTTGCTCTGACATTTTTCAGTCTAAAGGGCATGACATTCAAGTAGAAACTTCCCCAAGAACATGTGAAAGGAGTATTTTCTTGATCTTCTAGTGCAATTTTTATTTTATTATAACCAGAAAAACCATCCATCAGAGAATACATTTTATTGCTTGTTGTCATATCCACTATCATGTCAATATTGGGTAGTGGAAAGTCATCTTTTAGACATGCTTCATTTAAATCTAGAAAGTCGGTGTATACTCGAATGGATTTATCATGCTTAGTGACTAGGAAAATAGTTGAAATCCACTCTACATAGTCAATGGCTCTTATGAAACCTACCTTAAGAAGTTTTTCTAGCTCAGCCTTGATTAAAAGTGCCATGTGTGGATGCATCTTTCAAAGCTTCTGTTTGATAGGTTTGACACTTGGTGCAATAGAAAAATGATGCATGCTTAGATTGGGATCCAATCCAAGCATATCAGAGTAAGTCCATGCAAAGTTGATTTTCTTTCTTTAAAAGAAGCTACTGAACTCTTCTTTTTCTTCTGCAGATAATGATTGTGCTAGATGAATGATTTGTGGACCAGCCTCTATACCCAAATTTACTAGTTGGGTTGGCTAAATCAATACTGACGACCTTTCCTAAAAATGGCTTGGAAGTGTATCAAGTACCTCATCCTTGGGTTCCTTTGAGAGGTTTTCACCTTCAAATACATCTTTTATTTTTACTTGTTTTTAATCTGATACTGCCACAATATGGTTTTCACCATCAGAGTGCGTATTCTTTTTTATTTTAATTTTATGACTAAGATACTTGATATCTACCTCTATCATGCTAACAATCCCTTTGCTGGTGGAGGAAATTATAGGTTTGACAACATTCAGGCATCAAGCCAGAGTGTGATCATTCTGGAATGTTAGAACTATTATACATTGAGTTTGCACCTTTGTTTCAAGCTCTCTTGGTCTTGATAACTCAATATAACATGGGAATCATCTCAAGTTTTTGGGACCTTTGCTCACCAAGATGAAACCTCTAGATTCTAGGCTAGTTCCTCTTGGATTATCACCTTAGTCTGCTCTTAACAAGAAAGTAAATCTTTTGAGGGAAAGGGATAGAAGGAGTGCATGAAAGGGAAATAACTGAAAGCAAACTACCTACTAGGTGATGCACCAAAATTAGGGTTTGGATCTATGTATAGAGGGATGAAACCAATGAAGGACTTAGGTCTAATAGGTCATAACTTACTAAATAGGCTTTCATGAGTGTTTCATAGAAGGGTCTGCAAACAAAAGAGGGTATTCAGGGAGAGAGAAAGATTCTTTCACAACAACAAGACTCTTAGGATTAGACAACAATCTATGACCTGCAAACAAACATTCACTCCTATAACTTGGTGTAGGATTGAGACAAGATTGTTAGGGGATGAAGTATGCCCACACAACATCTAAATCAGATCAAACACAATAACACACACAATTATAGAAAGTAAGAGGAACCATGGGCCCTAAGATATCATTAAAAAACATGCATACACTTTGATCCAACAAGAGATAATCCACACAAGAAAGCATAAGGACAATAAGAATGTCACAAAATGCTTTGCAATATCTGAACCATCAATGAAAATTACAATTGTAGAAAGCGAAAGGGTAAGAAAATTGCCACAAATTTCTCTCTGAGAAAGAAACTTTCTTTTTTACAATTGTTGGATTCTGAACTCAAAAGCTCTCAAAAAATGATATATACAACACTCACTGCACATAGGCAGGAGTCAAAAATCTAACTAGGGTTACAATATTTACAATTTAATAATCAACCCTAGGATACTGATCAACTAAAGTCAAATCTGATCATGAATATCCTCCTGCAACATCATGGTCAATCAGATAAATAACCTTGAGTACCCATCCCTATACCACAAACAACCTGTAGACAAACAACCCTGACCAACCAACCCACCTACAACTCCACTAAGCCATTAAGGCTCCAGACTTGATCTTCATAAGAATTTTAATTTAAAGTACAGATGGTGCTAACTCTTTAATGCTTCATCAGTGTAAAAGCACTGCACTGTACTCTAAAAAAATCCATGGCACCAATGACTAGATCATCTATCATCATCTTCACAACTAGAAAAATGTCCTCAAAAATCAATTCTAAGCTACCCCACCACTTTACAACATCCTCTACAGAAGAAATCCCACCCAAAAGTTGCACCACCTTGAAAAAACACTGGTCACATGATCGCATGAGCTCAAAAGCCTTCATGCGATGATGCGACAAGCCTCTTAGAATTTATCACCACTACGCAAGACACCTACAAATTAAACACTGGTAAAACATGAGCTTGGGATTTGTCTACAATCTTAACCCTGGTTTCACCCAGTGACCACACAAAACCTCTAACTGCACAACTGTGAAAGATGGCCACATTGCTTTGAAATAACACTGGTCGCATGATCGCATGAGCTAAAAAATATTTATGCGATCATGTGACAAGCCCTTAGAATCTATCTCCACTACCACATAGACACCTGGGCCCACAAGACCTATCACCTACACCATGTGGACCAATCGAAAACTTGCATGTCAGCTGGACCCACAACAACACTGCCTGAAAGCATCAGGAGGATCCAATGATGATCACATGATCACATGGGATCGAAAGATCCCATGCAAACATGCGACCACCATAGATTTTGAATCTATAGGGCCCATGTTATACCTCTGGCCCACTACAAACCAAACATGTCCCCACCCGATGACCTATCAAAAGCCTTGTCATCACCCAACAAGCCAATGGGAAGTGGACATGCCACCACCCAAGGTCACACCACGGAGGCTTGAAGATTTTGTTGACCATTGACCATTTGTCACATGATTGCATGCATCCAAGAAGGCCTATGCAATCATGCGATGAACTAAATGATGTTAACTACTGACCCACCAAGATTCTAAATCTAATGGTGGGTGCAAGATCTCATGGGGTCAAAACATCCCATGAGATCTTATGACCACTATAGATCTCCTTTGTTTGCCTCACTGGGCCCCACTGATTGGGGTTGCGTGCTTGTGAAAAATGCTGCCATTAGGGAAGAAGAATTGTAAAGATGCGAAGGTTGAAAAAAATTGAGGTTTTCACTTGAAGGTTGAAAACATCCTGGGTTTTCAGAGCGGAGGTTGAAAACATAGAGGGTTTTTGACACTGAACATTTTTTTGAAACTCTACAGCCTGAGTGTTTCCTGCAACATTAAAACTTGAAAATCTCTGAAGGCCTTTTGATTTAGCACGTGCAATCTGAACTGGGGGTTGACAATACATTGAAGAACATAAGGTTAAGGTTGCAAATCATGAAACCTTGTGGATCAACTTTGCAAGCTAAAATGAGTTGCAGCAGGGACTTAAACATTCACAGAGGCTAGAGGACATATCATATGGCCATGAAAATTTTAGGAGTGCCTGGCAAGATAGAAACAGTGACCTGGGAAAGAGTCTAGCCAAATTGTATAGAATAGGTAATTTTGGGCAACAAGAACTTCATTGGATGAGGAGGAGGAGTTATAGCTTATCAACTTGAGATTTTTGAGTGAGAGACAAGTGGCAAGTACAATTATGTTCATGGTATAATCATCAAAAGTGTGGATGAGAAAGTTAAGACCTAGAGTGATCTCATCCAAAGGGGCATTCGAATGTCTATGAGACCTCTCGTCAGAAGTAGAGGACAAGTTAACACTAATGGCATCTAATTCATGTGTCTTAACACTAGAACCATAACCTTTTCAAGATGGTTTTCAAATGTATGCACCGTGTCTATATCTTTATCACAAGTAGCATCAGACAAAGAGTCAAACTTGTACTCATGTGAGTTAGTGATACTTGATATTAGAATTCCATCGGTACTAGTTGTACCATTTGACCATGTTCTTCTTCTGTAGTATTGAAAGTAATGCAATCAAGGTTGGTGAATCTAATTAAGGATAGACCAACCTTGCAAACAAACCAATATGCAGTGGAAATAAACAACAAGAAACATAGATCTGATATGAAACATAAGTCTTTATTCTTCAAATCACCTATTACATGCAAAGTGTCAAGCTGTAAGGCCTTCTCAATTATGGCCAAGTACAAACCAAGTAACAATATACAAGAAACACTAAAACTAAGCACCCCAGGAAACACTAAAACTAAGTAGCTAGTCTCCCAAACTGAGTAAGAACTCTACCAAACCAAGATCAAACCAATAATCTATTATCAAAGACAAACATATTTTGATTGATATAGAATTTCCAAGAATCCTAGGATGCTCCTGCATCAGACACCCCAAGTCAGAAATATTTTCTCATAAGGAAATTAGGAACACCTCAAGGGAATCAGAATAGGTATGCCAAATATATTCTTCACCCAAATCTTGAATCAATACAATATTCTTCCCTTACAATATTCTGTAGGAAAAATTCTTGAATCAATACCCAGATCTTCTACCCAGAACTGCCCTAGACAACACTACGGGCCTTCTTTATATAGGCAATTTCCACCGCCCGAGAAGGTTCTAGAAATTTAGCCCTAAGGGCCAACCCAACTTAGAATTATTTTATTTTTCAATTAATTACATCAAATTCAGCTCAAAATAACTTTTGAAACCCGAACAAAAATTTTGAAGGAAAATTATTTTTTTCCATTTCAGGAGGTCTAACTTCCGGAGACCATAAGTCATCACCAGTTGCCCCGATTGACTATTATAACCCCATTTTGGAAACCCCACGAAGCACTCTACAGGCTTGACTGGCGCAAAGCACTTGTCACCCAATTTTTTGACCTCATCTGGGTCCTCTAAAGCCTTCAAAACTGAGTTCAAAGTTTCTCTACCCTGCTACCAATACCAAAAATCTTCAATATCTTCAAAACTAGACCTGATCTAGCCATGAAACTTTTTTGGCAGGCTGATATGACTGAGATGAACCTCCACATGTAAAATCAGAATAGTCTGAGATCATAAGGCCAACTTACTAAAAATAGCAAGTTTCCATAA
Source organism: Chamaecyparis obtusa (assembly GCA_027943335.1). Taxonomy (NCBI): domain Eukaryota; kingdom Viridiplantae; phylum Streptophyta; class Pinopsida; order Cupressales; family Cupressaceae; genus Chamaecyparis; species Chamaecyparis obtusa. The sequence continues at coordinate 147,611 of BSBK01007194.1, read as the reverse complement.
ATAGCAGCTCTGCACAAGATAGCCCTTATTGAATACAAAAATAGAAATATTTTTGGCTGATGCAAGATTTCCCTTACACCCAGGATGCTCCTGCATCAGACACCTGGGGTAATTTGAGAAGTGACCCTATCATGACTCAGGTGTGCAAAGGAAAACCAAGATGGTTAACCTCCTCCTTTGTTAGCCATGATGAATCTTCTACAGGTCGTCATTTCCATTTGACCAAATACTCTTCATATGTCCTGTTCCTTGTGCTTCTACTAACACGACTATCTAGTATGTCTTCAATCTCCTCAATATCTAAACTAGTTGCTGGAATACTCCACTATGCTACTACAACCTCATCTTCAACACCTCCTTCATGATACTCTGTCAAATCTAAAATGTTAACCACTGGTGAAATATTCAGCTCAGTAGGCAATTCTACCTCATATGCATTTCCTGAATCATGCTTCTTCAGTATTGTACATGGTCCAAACTTCTTCATTTTCAACTTGTTATATGTACCAACTAGAACTCGCTCCTTCTGCAAATGAACCATGACTTCATCCCCAACTTGAAATTCCTTATGCCTCCTTTTCTCATCTGCCTTAGTCTTATACTATGCATTCATCTTGGTAATATGCTTCCTCACCTCCTCATGGATGTTCTTCAAGTGTTCTGCAAAATCCTCAGCTTCAACACTACTTATTTCTCCTTTATCTATCTTTCTCAACTCAGATGCATTTCTTGGACTACTTCCATATACAATCTAGAATGGTGATTTACCAGTGCTCTTGTTGACAAAATTATTGTATGCAAATTTTGCTTGTGGTAAAATCAAATCCCATCCTATTGGCTTATCTCCAACCAAACATCTGAGAAAATTTCCCAAACTTCTATTCACCACCTCTATCTGTCCATCAGTCTATGGATGATGTGCTGAACTGAACTTCAAATCTATCTTCAACTTCTTCCACAATGTATGCCAGAAATATCTTACAAACTTAGTGTCTCTATCTGAAACTATGGTCTTTGGCAAACCATGTAGTCTCACTACATCTCTGAAAAACAATTCTGCTACATGAACAACATCATTAGTCTTCTTGCAGGGAATGAAATGTGCCATCTTCAAAAATCTGTTAATTACTACAAAAATTGAATCATGTCCCCACCGAGTCCTCAGTAAACCAAGAACAAAGTCCATACTAATATCATCCCAAGGCTTCTCTGGTATAGGTAATGGCTGATATAACCTTGTATTCTGCTTCACTCCCTTCACCATCTGACATACTCTGCAACTCTGTACAAACTTCTTCACATCTTGCTGCAACTGTGGCCAATAATAATTCTCACCAACCAAAGCAAGGGTTTTATCATGACCAAAATGTCCAGCCAATCCTCCACTATGCTTCTCTTTGATGAGATTCTTCATCATAGAACTTTGTGGAATGTACAACTGACTCCCTCTAAATAGCATATCATCTTGGATGATAAAATCTAGCCATTTCATCCTATATAGAGTAACAGGTTCTTTACAAGCTTTTCAAGCTCCACCAAAATCAGGATCCTATGGATACAAATTCTTGAGTTCCTTGAACCTGACCACCTCAATCTGCATCTTTGTTAGCAATAGTTGCCTTCTGCTAAGAGCATTGGCAACCCTGTTAGACTTTCCACTTCTGTGTTTCAAAATAAATGTATAACTCTACAAAAACTCAACCCATTTCAAAAGCCTCTGATTCAACTTTCCTTGACTATTCAAATACTGCAAAGCTTGATGATCAGTATACAAAACAAACTCCTTAAGAAGCAAATAGTGTCTCCATTTTTTCAATACCTAAACTATAGCATAAAATTCCTGATCATAAACAGAATACTTCCTCTTGGCATCATTTAACTTCTCACTAAAATAAGCAATAGGTTTACTTTCTTGGCTCATAATAGCTCTGATTGCGGTACCACTAGCATGAAAATCTACTTGAAACACCTTATTAAAATTTGGAAGTGCTAAAATAGGTTGTTCTGTAACTTTTTATTTCAACAATTGAAAACTCTTTTCTGCCCCATTAGACCACTTAAACTCTTTTCTATCCCCTCTCATTGTTTCAGTCAAGGGTCCACAAATACTACTAAATTTTTTGATAAACTTTCTATAAAAGCTAGCCAATCCATGAAAAGATCTTACCTCAGTAGCACTCCTTGGAGTAGGCCATTCAAGGATAGCCTGTACCTTCTCTGGATCCATTTTTAGACCTTCTGCTGAAACTACAAATCCCAAATACACTAACTCTTTCTTCACAAAATAGCACTTCTTCAAATTAATCAACAATTTTTCATCTCTCAACTTCTCAAACACCATACGAATATGCATCATATGTTCCTCCAATGTCTTGCTAAAAATCAAAATATCATTTAGGTAAAAAATGCAAAACTTATCCAGAAATTATTTTAGAACCTCGTTCATTTTCCGCATGAAAGTGCTTGGTGCATTGGTTAGCCCAAAAGGCATGACTAACCACTCATACAGTCCTTCCTTTGTCTTGAAGGCAGTCTTCAATTCATCTCCTTCTCTGATCTGAATCTAGTGATATCCACTCTTCAGATCAATCTTTGAGAAATACACAGCTCCACTCAAACAGTCCATAATATCATCCATTCGTGGCAATGGAAACCTATACTTGATTATGATCTTGTTTATTGCTCTGGAATCTGTACACATCCTCCATTCTCTATTCTTCTTTGGTGCTAATACTACTGGTATAGCACATGGACTCAAACTCTCTTGAATCAACCCCTTCTGCAATAACTCATGTACTTGTCTATTCAACTCTTCACATTCTACTGGTGTCATTCAGTGTGCTGCCTTGTTTGGAAAACTGGCTCCTGAAATCAAATCCATTTGATGAATGATCTTTCTTACCAATGGTAATCCATTAGGTACATTATTAGATACAATATCCTAAAACTCATTCAACAAATCTGTAACCTCTACAGATACATCCTCTACTTCCTCTTTACCAGCTTTTGGAAATAAAGAAAAACACACATGCTCATGCCTCATACAATCTAGGAATTTTCTTCCATCAAGAAAAGTTATTCTTGCATTACCACATACCTTTTCTTCAGTCTACTTCAATGGCTTTAGCTTATGTCACACTCCATCCTTTGTCAGGGAATAGGTATTCACACGACCATCATGTACATCACATTTGTCAAACTGCCACGATCTACCCAACAACATATGACATGCATCCATAGATATTATATCGCATAGTACCTAATCTTGGTACCCACCGATCTTGAACTTTACCAGGCACTGTTCACTGACCATGACCTTGTGGTTATCCTACACCCAGGCAATCTGATATGGATGTGGGTGTTTCTATCTCTTAAGCTTCAACTTTGTCACCATCTCTTCTGACACCAAATTGTCAGTGCTTCCACTATCGATAATCACATCACAACATTTACGTTCACACTTGCATCTAGTGCAAAACAAGCTCCTCCTTTGTTCAAGTTCATTCTCACCACTCAGCAGGACTCTTTTATTAATTAGTGTTTCTCCTCTTTTAGAATCTTCATAATTTAATGATCTGGCATTTTCATCTACATGTGCAACTCTAGCCTAGCCTTCATTTCTCCTATTTGTTCTACCTTAGCACTGAGGACATTCAAATGCCCTATGACCTTCTTCTCCATAGTGAAAACATGTTCCATGGAAGCCTCCTCTTCCTCTTCCTCTTTGATCTCTATTATTCTGATCTTGGAAATGATTGGAATTGTTTCCTCTCTAATTCGGGCTACTACTGGCCTCATCGTTCTTTTTCAGATCTTCATTTTGGCCACCATATGACCATCCACTAGATCTTCCACCATGACCTCTTCCATTTTGTCTACTCTCAAACTTCTTCTTCATCTTTTCCTCTACTTTTAGGGCAAACCGGTATGCCTCCTCAATACTGTTCATTCAAACTAGATTCAACTCCTCCTGAATACTTCACCTTAACCAATTAAGGTATCAGGCAACTTTCTCCTTATCAGCTTCTGCATGGCTTGTTCTGATGAGGAGTCGATAGAACTCCTCTGTATACTCCTGAATAGATCTTCCTACTTGCTTCAAGCTTTGCATTTTCTTTACTATGTAAAGCTCATAATCAACAAGAATGAACTATCACTTGAATTTATCCACCATCCGATCCCATCTTATGATTTTATCTTTCTCTCTTCTATTTCACTCCAATTGAATCTCTTGCCACCAGATCTTCACATTACCTTTCAGTCTGGCCTTCACAAATTTGACCCTATCAGGATCTTCAACATCTTCATACTCAAAATATTCCTCACATTCATTCATCCAGTCGATCAATTCCTCTGGGTTAAGATTTCCAAAAAATGTAGGAACCTCAATCTTAGGTCTTTTCCCAATTTTGGAAATCATCTAAAAAAGTCTTTCTTCCTCCTGATTCACAACTTCAGCTTCTCCTTCTTGATATTCTTCTTCGGCTTCACTCTCACTTTCATCTCTGACATTAAGATTCATTCCTCTACGAATCTCTTCTTGCAATGCTCACACTTGTCTTTGCAGCTCTCTAACTCCAGGTGTCATAGCACTAGCTCTTCCACCACGTTCTCTTCATGGAGGCATTCTCGCGATGCGTGCTGAAACCTTAACCACGGTCCTAGTGCAAACTACCTCATAGTCGGTGATCTATTTACACACTCAAGAACTCCTACTCTGATACCACTTGATGAAGGGTGCTCCCCTTAGTACCACAAGCACATAACAAAAATAGAGAAACAACAACAATAATATGCAAGAACAAAAAATTGGCTTCTTATTATCTCCACAAATGTGGAATTAAAAACTTTCAGTATTACAATATGGAAAGCCACATGGGCATTCCCTTACAATATTCTGTAGAAAAAATCCTCAAATCAATACCTAGATCTACTACCCAGAACTGCCCTAGACGACACTACGGGCCTTCTTTATATAGACAATTTCCACCGCCTGAGAAGGTTCCAGAAATTTAACCCTAAGGGCCGACCTAACTTAGAATTATTTTATTTTTCAATTTATTACATCAAAGTCGGCTCAAAATAACTTTTGAAACTTGAACAAAAATTTTGAAGGAAAATTATTTTTTGCCATTTCAGGTGGCCTAACTTCTGGAGACCATAAGTCATCACTAGTTGACCTGATTGACTATTATAACCCTATTTCAAAAATGCCATGAAATGCTCTACAAGGTTGACCGATGCAATGCACTTGACACCCAATTTTTCAAAATCATCCGGGGCCTCTAAAGCCTTCAAAACTGAGTTCAAAGTTTCTATACCCTGCTACCAATACCAAAAATCTTCAATATCTTCAAAACTAGACCTGATCTAGCCATGAAACTTTTCTAGCAGGCTAATATGACTGAGATGAACCTCCACATATAAAATTAGAAAATTCTGAGATCGTAAGGCCAACTTACTAAAAATAGCAAGTTTCCATAAATAGTAGCTCTGCACAAGATAACCCTTATTGAATACAAAAATAGAAATATTTTTGGGTGATGCAAGATTGCCCTTACACCTAGGATGCTCCTGCATCAGACACCTGGGGTAATTTGAGAAGTGACCCTATCACGACTTAGGTACGTAGAAGAAAACCAAGATGGTTAACCTCCTCCTTTGTTAGCCATGATGAATCTTCTACAGGTCATCCTTTCCATTTGACCAAATACTCTTCATATGTCCTGTTCCTTGTGCTTTTGCCAACATGACTATCCAGTATGTCTTCAATCTCCTTGATATCTGAATTGGTTGCTAGAATACTCCACTATGCTACTGCAACCTCATCTTCAACACCTTTTTCATGATACTCTGTCAAATCTGAAATGTTAAACACTAGTGAAATATTTAGCTTAGTAGGCAATTCTACCTCATATGCATTTCTTGAATCATGCTTCTTTAGTATCGTACATAGTCCAAACTTTTTCATTTTCAACTTGTTATATGTATCAACCAGAAATCACTCCTTCTACAAATGAACCACGACTTCGTCCCCAACTTGAAATTCCTTATGCCTCCTTTTCTCATCTTCCTTAGTCTTATACTATGCATTCATCTTGGTAATATACTTCCTCACCTCCTCATGGATGTTCTTCAAGTGTTCTACAAAATCCTCAGCTTCAACACTACTTATTTCTCCTTTATCTATCTTTCTCAACTCAGATGCATTTCTTGGACTACTTCCATATACAATCTGGAATGGTGATTTACCAATGCTCTTGTTGATAGAATTATTGTATGCAAATTCTGCCTATGGTAAAATTAAATTACATCCTCTTGGCTTATCTCCAACCAAACATCTCAGAAAATTTTTCAAACTTCTATTCACCACCTCTGTCTATCTATCAGTCTGTGGATGATATGATGAATTGAAATTCAAATCTATCTTCAACTTCTTCCACAATTGATGCTAGAAATATCCAACAAACTTAGTGTCTCTATCTGAAACTATGGTCTTTGGAAAACCATGTAGTCTCACTACTTCTCTGAAAAACAATTATGCTACATGAACAACATCATTAGTCTTCTTGCAAGGAATGAAATGTGTCATCTTCAAAAATCTGTCAATTACTACAAAAATTGAATCGTGTCCTCGCTGAGTCCTTGGTAAACCAAGAACAAAGTTCATACTGATATCCTCCCAAGGCTTCTCTGGTATAGGTAATGGCTAATATAACCCTGTGTTCTACTTCACTCCCTTCACCATCTGACATACTCTGCAACTCTGTACAAACTTCTTCACATCTTGCTGCAACTGTGGCCAATAATAATTCTCACCAACCAAAGCAAGGGTTTTATCATGACCAAAATGTCTAGCCACTCCTCCACTATGCTTTTCTTTGATGAGATTCTTCCTCATAGAACTTCATGGAATGCACAACTTACTCCCTCTTCATAGCATGTCATCTTGGATGATATAATCTAGCCATTTCATCCTATCTAGAGTAACAGGTTCTTTACAAGTTTTCCAAGCTCCACCAAAATCAGGATCCTCTAGATACAAATTCTTGAGTTCCTTGAACCCAACCACCTCAATCTGCATCTCTATCAACAATAGTTGCCTTCTGCTAAGAGCATCTGCAACCCTGTTAGACTTTCCACTTCTATGTTTCAAAATAAATGTATAACTTTGCAAAAACTCAACCCGTTTCAAATGCCTCTGATTCAACTTTCCTTGACTATTCAAATATTCCAAAGCTTGATGATCAGTATACAAAACAAACTCCTTAGGAAGTAGACAGTGTCTCCACTTCTTCGATGCCTGAACTATAGCATAAAATTCTTGATCATAAATAGAATACTTCCTCTTGCAATCATTTAACTTCTCATTGAAATAAGCAATAGGTTTACCTTCTTGGCTCATAACAGCTCCTATTGTGGTACCACTAGCATCACAATCTACTTGAAACACCTTATTAAAATCTATAAGTGCTAAAATAGGTTGTTTAGTAATTTTTTGTTTCAACAATTGAAAACTCTTTTCTATCCCATCTCATTGTTTCAGTCAAGGGTCCACAAAAATTGCTAAAATTTTTGACAAACTTTCTATAAAAGCTAGCCAAACCCTGAAAAGATCCTACCTCAGTAGCACTCCTTGGAGTAGGCCATTCAAGGATAGCTTGTACCTTCTCTGAATCCATTTTTAGACCTTTTGCTGAAACTACAAATTCCAAATACACTAACTCTTTCTTCACAAAAATGCACTTCTTCAAATTAATCAACAATTTCTCATCTCTCAACTTCTCAAACACCATACGAATATGCATCGTATGTTCCTCCAATGTCTTGCTAAAAATCAAAATATCATCTAGGTAAACAATGACAAACTTACCCAGAAATTATTTCAGAACCTCATTCATCAGCCGCATGAAAGTGCTTGGTGCATTGGTTAGCCCAAAAGGCATGACTAACCACTCATACAGTCCTTCCTTTGTCTTGAAGGAAGTTTTCCATTCATCTCCTTCTCTAATCTGAATCTAGTGATATCCACTCTTTAGATCAATCTTTGAGAAATACACAGCTCCACTCAAACAGTCCATAATATCATCCATTCATGGCAATGGAAACCTATACTTGATTGTGATCTTGTTTATTGCTCTAGAATCTATACACATCCTCCATTCTCCATTCTTCTTTGGCACTAATACCTCTAGTACAGGACAGGGACTCAGACTCTCTCAAATCAACTCCTTTTGTAATAACTTATGTACTTGTTTGTTCAACTCTTCACTTTCTACTGGTGTCATTTTGTGTGCTGCCTTGTTTGAAAAACTGGCTCTTGGAATCAAATCCATCTAATGACTAATCTTTCTTACCGGTGGTAATCCATTAGGTACATTATCAGATACAATATCCTGAAACTCATTCAACAAATCTGCAACCTCTATTTGTACATCCTCTACTTCCTCTTTACCAGCTTTTGGAATTAAAGCAAAACACACATGCTCATGCCTCATCCCATCTAAAATTTTTTTTCCATCAACAAAAGTTATTCTTTCAATACCACATGCCTTTTCTTCGGTCTCCTTCAATGGCTTTAGCTTATGTCACACTCCATCCTTTGTCAGGGAATAGGTATTCACACAACCATCGCATACAACACATCTATCAAACTACCCTGGTCTACCCAACAACATATGACATGCATCCATAGATATTATATCGCATAGTACATCATCTTGCTACCCATTGATCTTGAACTTTACCAGGCACTATTCACTGACCATGACCTTGTGGTCATCCTGCACCCAGGCAATCCGATATGGATGTGGGTGTTTCTGTCTCTTGAGCTTCAACTTTGTCACCATCTTTTCTGACACCAAATTGTCAGTGCTTCCACTATCGATAATCACATCACAGCATTTACCTTCACACTTGCATCTAGTGTGAAACAAGCTCCTCCTTTGTTCAAGTTCATTCTCATCACTCAGCAGAGCTCTTCTATTAATTAGCTTTTCTCCTTTTTCAACATCTTCAAAATTTAATGATCTGGCATCTTCATCTACATGTGCAACTCTAGCCTAGCCTTCATTTCTCTTGTTTGTTCTACCTTATCACTGAGGACATTCAAATGCCCTATGACCTTCTTCTCCACAGTGAAAACATGTTCCATGGAAGCCTCCTCTTCTAGATCCTTGTCCTCTTCCTCTTCCTCTCTGATCTCTATTATTCTGATCTTAGAAATGATTGGAATTATTTCCTCTCTGATTCTGGCTACTACTAGCATCATCCTTCTTTTTTAGATCTTCATTTCGGCCACCATATGACCATCCACCAGATCTTTCACCATGACCTCTTCCATTTTGTCTGCTCTCAAACTTCTTGTTTAGCTTTTCCTCTACTTTTAGGGCAAACCGGTATGCCTCCTCAATACTGTTCATTTGAACCAGATTCAACTCCTCTGGAATACTTGGCCTTAACCCATTAAGGTATCAGACAACTTTCTCCTTATCAGCTTCCGCATGGCCTATTCTGATGAGGAGTCAATAGAACTCCTCTGTATACTCCTGAACAAATCTTCCTGCTTGCTTCAAACTTTGCATTTTCTTTAGTAGGTCAAGCTCATAATCAACAAGAATGAACTGTCACTTCAATTTATCTACCATCCATTCCCATCTTGTGATTTTATCTTTCCCTCTTCTATTTCACTCCAATTGAATCTCTTGCCACTAGATCTTCGCATGACCTTTCAGTCTGGCCTTTGCAAATTTGACCCTATTAGGATCCTCAACATCTTCATACACAAAATATTCCTCACATTCATTGATCCAGTCAATCAATTCCTCTAGGTTAAGATTTCCAGAAAATGTAGGAACCTCAATCTTAGGTCTTTTCCCAATCTTAGAAATCACCCGAAAAAGTCTTTCTTCCTCCTGATTCACAACTTCAGCTTCTCCTTCTTGATATTCTTCTTCAGCTTCATCCTCGCTTTCATCTCTGACATTAAGATTCATTCCTCTATGAATCTCTTCTTGCAATGCTTGCACTTGTCTCTGCAGCTCTCTAACCTCAAGTGTCACAACACTAGCTCTTCCGCCACGTTCTCTTCATGGAGGCATTTTCATGATGCATGCTGAAACCCTAACCATGGTCCTGGTGCAAACTGCCTCATAGTCAGCAATCTATTTACACACTTAAGAACTCCTACTCTGATACCACTTGATGAAGGGTACTCCTCTTAGTACCACAAACACATAACAAAAATAGAGAAACAACAAGAATAATATGCAAGAATAGAAAATTGGCTTCTTATTATCTCCACAAATGTGGAATTACAAACTTTTAGAATTACAATATGCAAAGCCACATGGGCATTCCCTTACAATATTCTATAGGAAAAATCCTCGAATCAATACCCAGATCTACTACCTAGAACTGCCCTAGACAACACTACGGGCCTTCTCACTAATACATTTTGGGTCATTTTGCGACGGCTATGTGTCGCAATTGCGACAGCTATGTGTCGCAATAGCAACACCCATAGACGTCACTGTTTTTTAGTCACAAATTGCGACGTCTATGGGTACCCGTCGCAATTGCGACACCTATCCGTCGCAATGTGGCTAAGATTTAAGAAGCGGCATGGCTATCGCCCCCCCGTCGCATGGCTTCGGAGGGCCGTCGCAATCGCGACGGACCTCCCAAGAAATTGCGACGGGCGCCTGCATCGCATTGCGACGGGTTTCCGTCGCAATTGCGACGCCCGTGGGTGGATTAAAAAAAAAATTAATTTAATACATTGCTTATGAACCACATTAATGCTTTTTTCTTTCAACAAATGAGGACAGCCACTGTAAAGACAACATGATAATGTACACTCACTGTAAGGACAGTCACAAATGAGGACATCTCACAGTGACTGTCCCTAGTGTAATTGCCACTTGAATGTATTGCTATTCAACCACATTAATGCTTTTCTTCTTCAACAAATGAGGATAGTCACTGTAAAGACAACATGATAATGTACACTCACTGTGAGTGTACATTATCATGTTGTCTTTACAGTGACTATCCTCATTTGTTGAAGAAGAAAAGCATTAATGTGGCTGAATAGCAATACATTCAAGTGGCAATTACACTAGGGATAGTCACTGTGAGATGTCCTCATTTGTGACTGTCCTTATAGTGAGTGTACATTATCATGTTGTCTTTACAGTGAGTGTACATTATCATGTTGTCTTTACAGTGTCAATATATGCATTATTACTTAAACTGAAGAGTACTCTAAATAATATGTCATTGTGGAGTTCTGATTGCTTCCAATTTGATATACGCTTGTTCTACTTATGTATCCAGCATCATGTAAGAAAAGTTGATGCTTTTAAATAGATTCATTTAGCCATGAAATGCCTGTGCATGTTACATACAAGATTCCAAGGCCCAAAACTGATTACTCATTATAATTCATGTACAGAATGATAATCAACCACAACGAGGCATGCGTAGGCGCTGCTTAGATTTTGAGGCATCAGAAGCTCGTAGAAGAAACTTGACCAATGGCTCATGCAATGCAACAAACTTATTGCCTAAAACAGGAGCATTGGTAACCACAGATGATGGTTTTGAAAAGAACACTTCACCATCAATGTCACGTGAGGGAACTGCAATTTTTGATGGCAAGTAACTTGTAGTATATAAGAGAGATGCAGGTACAGATGCTGGGAATACATTGCTAATGAACCACATTAATGCTTTTTTCCTTCAACAAATGAGGACAGTCACTTTAAAGACAACATGATAATGTACACTCACTGTAAGGATAGTCACAAATGACGACATCTCACAGTGACTGTCCCTTGTGTAATTGCCACTTGAATGTATTGCTATTCAGCCACATTAATGCTTTTCTTCTTCAACAAATGAGGATAGTCACTCTAAAGACAACATGATAATGTACATGGGCTGTAAGTGTACATTATCATGTTGTCTTTACAATGACTATCCTCCTTCAAGTGGCAATTACACAAGGGACAGTCACTATAATTGCAACATGATAATGTAGAGAAATGTTGTCATTTGTATTTTCAACAGTGCCGAGAGAGATTCCCTCCGCGAAATCACAGCTACAATTTCTGAGTACGTTGGGTTTATTTTTCTTTTGCCATTATTATGTAATCTGGTATTCAGCTGTTACAGAGCTAAAATACCCAGAAATGAGGACATATCTGTGTTGAATTTATTGTTAGCGGCTCTGGTTATTTAGAAATTTAATTTTATTTGTTCATCTTTCAAGCACAAACGTTTTGTGGACCGTAACATCTTCATTGTTTCGGGTATGCAATGAAACAGCTGTAACTTGCAACTACCTTCACGGTACTTGTGTACATTATCATGTTGTCTTTACAGTGACTGTCCTCATTCAAGTGGCAATTACACAAGGGACAGTCACTGTGAGATGTCCTCATTTGTGACAAGGACAGTCACACATGAGGACATCTCACAGTGACTGTCCCTTGTGTAATTGCCACTTGAATGTATTTCTATTCAACCACATTTATGGGCCCGTTTGGACCCCAGCACACAGAAGCATCTACAGAGAAGAATATCCCAGCTGTAACAAGTTGTAAGAATATACCAACAGTTCTAAGAAGTTCACTAGCACATAGTAGCATCTACAGAGAAGAATATACAACATGAGGGCAGCCACTGTAAAGACAACATGATAATATACACTCATTGTATGTGTACATTATCATGTTGTCTTTACAGTGACTGTCCTCATTCAAGTGGCAATTACAGAAGGGACAGTCATTGTGAGATGTCCTCATTTGTGACAAGGATAGTCACACATGAGGACATCTCACAGTGATCGATTGTCCCTTGTGTAATTGCCACTTGAATGTATTGCTATTGAACCACATTAATGCTTTTCTTCTTCAACAAATGAGGACAGTCACTCTAAAGACAACATGATAATGTACACTCACTGTAAGGACAGTCACAAATGAGGACATCTCATAGTGACTGTCCCTTGTGTAATTGCCACTTGAATTACACAAGGGACAGTCATTGTGAGATGTCCTCATTTGTGACAAGGACAGTCACACATGAGGACATCTCACAGTGATTGTCCCTTGTGTAATTGCCACTTGAATGTATTGCTATTCAACCACATTAATGCTTTTCTTCTTCAACAAATGAGGACAGTCACTCTAAAGACACCATGATAATGTACACTCACTATAAGGACAGTCACAAATGAGGACATCTCATAGTGACTGTCCCTTGTGTAATTGCCACTTGAATGTATTGCTATTCAGCCACATTAATGCTTTTCTTCTTCAACAAATGAGGATAGTCACTCTAAGGACAACATGATAATGTACACTCACTGTAAGTGTACATTATCATGTTGTATTACAAATGGACCTTATGTTGGTCGGGATATAAGTACAAAAAAAAAAAGGAATGTTGTCATTTGTGTTTTCAACAGTGCCGAGAGAGATTCCCTCCGCGAAATCAAGTGGGTTATCATTTGTGTTTTGAACAAAGCGGGTTGTCATTTGTGTTTTGAATAGCACCGAGAGAGATTCCCTCCGCAAAATCAAGTGGGTTGTCATTTTTGTTTTCAACAGCGCCGAGAGAGATTCCCTCCGCAAAATCACAGCTACAATTTCTGAGTACGTTGGGTTTATTTTTCTTTTGTCATTATTATTTAATCTGGTATTCAGCTGTTAGAGAGCTAAAATACCCAGAAATGAGGACATATCTGTGTTGAATTTATTGTTAGTGGCTTTGGTTATTTAGAATGCTTCCCCAGAATACTTAATTACACAAGGGACAGTCACTGTGAGATGTCCTCATTTGTGACAAGGACAGTCACACATGAGGACATCTCACAGTGACTGTCCCTTGTGTAATTGCCACTTGAATGTATTGCTATTCAACCACATTTATGGGCCCGTTTGGACCACGACACATAGTAGCATCTACAGAGAAGAATATCCCAGGTGTAACAAGTTGTAAGAATATACCAACAGTTCTAAGAAGTTCCCTAGCACATAGTAGCATCTACAGAGAAGAATATACAACATGAGGGAAGCCACTGTAAAGACAACATGATAATGTACACTCATTGTATGTGTACATTATCATGTTGTCTTTACAGTGACTGTCCTCATTCAAGTGGCAATTACAGAAGGGACAGTCATTGTGAGATGTCCTCATTTGTGACAAGGATAGTCACACATGAGGACATCTCATAGTGATCGATTGTCCCTTGTGTAATTGCCACTTGAATGTATTGCTATTGAACCACATTAATGCTTTTCTTCTTCAACAAATGAGGACAGTCACTCTAAAGACAACATGATAATGTACACTCATTGTAAGGACAGTCACAAATGAGGACATCTCACAGTGACTGTCCCTTGTGTAATTGCCACTTGAATTACACAAGGGACAGTCATTGTGAGATGTCCTCATTTGTGACAAGGATAGTCACACATGAGGAAATCTCACAGTGATCGATTGTCCCTTGTGTAATTGCCACTTGAATGTATTGCTATTGAACCACATTAATGCTTTTCTACTTCAACAAATGAGGACAGTCACTCTAAAGAGAACATGATAATGTACACTCACTGTAAGGACAGTCACAAATGAGGACATCTCACAGTGACTATCCCTTGTGTGATTGCCACTTGAATGTATCGCTATTCAGCCACATTAATGCTTTTCTTCTTCAACAAATGAGGATAGTCACTCTAAAGACAACATGATAATGTACACGGGCTGTAAGTGTACATTATCATGTTGTCTTTACAGTGACTGTCCTCATTCAAGTGGAAATTACACAAGGGACAGTCACTGTGAGATGTCCTCATTTGTGACAAGGACAGTCACACATGAGGACATCTCACAGTGACTATCCCTTGTGTAATTTCCACTTGAATGTATTGCTATTCAACCACATTTATGGGCCCATTTGGACCGCGGCACATAGTAGCATCTACAGAGAAGAATATCCCAGGTGTAACAAGTTGTAAGAATATACCAACAGTTCTAAGAAGTTCCCTAGCACATAGTAGCATCTACAGAGAAGAATATGGGTCAACGAGGTTGACTTCAAAGCCATGCAATCTAATGGTAATAGTAATATCATAATTTGACATACTATCAGAAATACTTCCTAAATAGACTATTCAATCTTATAAGAGATGGATTCATGAGAACTATTATTTATGAAATATGAGTCAATGACTTTAATTAAAAAAATTACACAATCTAATTCTTGTAAAAATATCAAAATTTGACACATTGAAAATACCTTCCAAAAGTATCGTTAATTGATTAATATGAATCACTACTCATGAAATATAATTTTATAAACCTAATCTAAAAACTACACAATAAAAATCTTAATAGCAATATTGTAAGAAACTATTCCCAAAAGCAAGCCTAATAAAATTTGATGAAAATAATTTTTGTTTCACTCAACTTTGACATTCACAACTTCCTCTTTTATTATAATAAGAAAAAAAATGTCTTTTTAGATATACCTCATGAACCATACTCGAATAATCTATCATTTTTCTTCTCAAAAACATATTTGTAGAGCCTGCTTCTTTTACTTGTTTGTACTTTTATCTCTCTGATGGAAAGGGTTCCTTCAGGACACATTTTTCCAAGTTCACTGCTTGAGATATTTGAGGAGGGTTCCCCTGCTTGAGTATCCATCCAACCCATATTCGAGTAGTTCTACAATTGCACAGTCTAAATTAATAATACTGACAATTGAATGACGAATGATGATACATAGAATTGATATAAACTAATCCTAAAAACACTAAAACATTATTAATATATTTATATTTCATAAATAAAATTGATATAAAAGATTTGGAAAGATACATTAAAAAATAGAAAAACAGTAATTTATAATAGAAGGAAACTTAAATTGCTATTTAAAAAAAAAACAAGAGTCTTAAATCTTATCATTTTGTTTCATTATCATCCATAAGTACACACCTCTAGCATAATAATTATATTTTACCACCCATAAAATGAAAAAAAGATTTTCACAAGAGAAATTGAAGCTAGATTATAAAAATGAACCATCTTATTGGAAACTGGAACTGTTATCATACCCAAAAGGACTACAAAATTTCACCTTATCATACCCAGATTGTTGCTTTGCCTGGCGGAGGGAAATTTGATCAGTAAAATTGACACAGAGTATGTTGTCTCCATTGTCATGCTGGATAACAAAACACCAACTTTAATGGGCATGTACTGTCCCTTGTGTAATTGCCACTTGAATGCATTGCTATTTGATGCAGGGGCATCCCTAATGCAAGCCAAAGACACCATGATTGAAGGAAGTTGCCATGAAGCCAAGGAGTCAAATCCTATCAATTGGAACATAAGATTTTCACCTTGGAGCTTCGAAGGATTGACTAGTGAAAGGTCCTTTTGATTGACAAATCAGAGTCTTTTTGAATGACAATAAATTAGAATAGGAGTTTTAGATGTTTTCTTGGTTTGTAATAAATATTAAGGATTGATCTTATCTCCTTATAAACATCCACTTGTTGGACACAAGACCCCTTGGTGACTTATAAACCTTGGGCATCTTTTGAGTCCTTGGATGAAATGAGCATAGTAAGTGTTTATTAGGTGTCTTTTAGATGTTGTTAAGAAGTTTGAAGGTCCAAAATAACTTTAATAAGGTTCCTAAAGTTTCACAACACATTTTTAACCTTCTCGGCAAAGTTGTTTGCAAAGTTGTAATGCAACTTTAAAAGTTGCTTAGCAAAGTTGACATTTGTTGGATAAACTGTTCTAACCACCTAGATGGTTGAACCAACATTTGGAGAGCCTATTTTAGGCTTCAAATGGTCGAAGACAGACAAAGAACCAGTATTGTAATCATTTTGCTTTCATAAAAAATAAAAATAACCCTGTCTTAGTGCATTTCTGGTGAAAAACGAACTCTGTACGGCTGTACGGATGGTGGTTGGATGATAAAATTTGCCTGGAAGTTGTAATAGTGACATCTGATGCTTTGGAAGTTGGTTTGATTGATTCGCTTTGTTTTATATCTAAGTTATTTCAAATTTTCTGTGCATTGTTTACAAACCCTCATTTTCAGGGTTTGACTGATGTAAAGACCTTAACTCACGTTTCAACCATTGGAATTCCTTCTTCCTTGGTGGAATGAGAGTTAAGGATGTATATTTGTATATTCTAAAAGCCCTGACTACTCTGCATCACTATTGAACCACATTAATGCTTTTTTCCTTCAACAAATGAGGACAGTCACTGTAAAGACAACATGATAATGTACACTCACTGTAAGGATAGTCACAAATGAGGAAATCTCAGAGTGATTATCCCTTGTGTAATTGCCGCTTGAATACATTGCTATTGAACCACATTAATGCTTTTTTCCTTCAAGTGGCAATTACACAAGGGACAGTCACTGTGAGATGTCCTCATTTGTGACAAGGACAGTCACACATGAGGACATCTCACAGTGACTGTCCCTTGTGTAATTGCCACTTGAATGTATTTCTATTCAACCACATTTATGGGCCTGTTTGGACCACGGCACACAATAGCATCTACAAAGAAGAATATCCCAGGTGTAACAAGTTGTAAGAATATACCAACAGTTCTAAGAAGTTCCCTAGCACATAGTAGCATCTACAGAGAAGAATATACAACATGAGGGAAGCCACTGTAAAGACAACATGATAATGTACACTCATTGTATGTGTACATTATCATGTTGTCTTTACAAGGATAGTCATTTGTGACAAGGATAGTCACACATGAGGACATCTCACAGTGATCGATTGTCCCTTGTGTAATTGCCACTTGAATGTATTGCTATTGAACCACATTAATGCTTTTCTTCTTCAACAAATGAGGATAGTCACTCTAAAGACAACATGATAATGTACACTCACTGTAAGGACAGTCACAAATGAGGACATCTCACAGTGACTGTCCCTTGTGTGATTGCCACTTGAATGTATTGCTATTCAGCCACATTAATGCTTTTCTTCTTCAACAAATGAGGATAGTCACTCTAAAGACACAATGATAATGTACACGGGCTGTAAGTGTACATTATCATGTTGTCTTTATAGTGACTGTCCTCCTTCAAGTGGCAATTACACAAGGGATTTGTGTTTTCATTTGTGTTTTCAACAGCGCCGTAACCCTCCGTGAAATCACATCGGGATATAAGGGAAAAACAAACAAGAACGTTGTCATTTGTATTTTCAACAGCGCCGAGAGAGATAAACAAACTTAAAACTCAGACTTAAGAAAGATGAAGGCAATGCTTCAAAAGGCCGATGCCCTAAATACGGGAAAACACAATACCACCATTAAACGATGCCCTAGTCACCGTATCAATGCTGCCAGCTCCGTACCAGTATGCTGACTGCTCACTTTCATCCTATGATAAAGGTAACTTCATTAATCATACTTGAAATGGCAGCATACGAACTAAAGCTGATGAACATTTATAAACTAAAAGTTTAAAACTACAGATTACAAATGTAGTAGTTTCATACGAAAAGAACTTGATGTCTGAAATTTACCATTAGAAGTATCCAAAGGAATACCACAGTACTGTTGAACTTGGAGAATCGGAGATGATCTACACAGCAAGGTTCAACAGCTGTAAGCACTGTTACACCATCTTTAGCATTTGAATACATTTTCTCCTTGGCTTCTGGTGGATCCTCAAAGACCCCCAATAAGGTTTTCCCTATAATTATCAATTGTTTGTCAGTATGAGATATTAATAAATAAACATTAATCACAATATTAGGTAAACAATGTTCTTGATGTCTGAATCTAAATCACAGAAAGCTCTAATAAAGCAGTTCTCAGTTTCACATTAAACTAAGTTTCAATTTCAAATGGTTATAATAATTTTTGCAAGTTATAAGTAGCTGGTTACAGTATATGACATAAAAAGAAAAAAAATCATTTCTATTCTTTTCTTCTTTTTCTCTTTCAATGAAGCTTTTGCACCACACAAATGCATACCAAGAATTTCTCAGGAGGTTTCAAGACCATTGCATACCAAACTTCTTCTCTGTAGATGCTACTGTGTGTCGTGGTCCAAACGGGTCCAAATAGACCTAGTGACTCTAGTAGGTCTCCAAAACCTGTTCTGCAGCAATAACTCTTCAATTTGACAAAGGACCTTATGAACTTATATGTTTTTTGAGTACCCTTTTTGATGTTCTAACAATCCTCCAACTCCCAGACCTTGACTCCACTCCAGAGCATATCAATGTCCTTATTGAGTCCGCAGACCTAATGCATGCCTTTGGGTGTGGGTTCCAAAACAAGGCATTGAAAATGGGTGCATGAAACCAAGATCAGAGTTTGAAGATGTCCACCATGCTCTAAAGATCTAGATTCAACAAGGTTTGAGGTCCTTTACTTGCCGCTACCCTCTGATCTTGCATAATCCATCAACTCCTAGTCAAGAACATTGAGATTCTTGACCTAGGGCTTGCTCTTGAAATTCTCTGGCTTAGTATCCTATTCCAAAGCTTTTAAAATATGAAAATAAACCCCCTTAACTTGCATTTTACAAAGAACAGAGGATATCCTATGGTTTATTTGCAAGTTAAGGCCATTTGAATGCAATAACCCAAAAAATGAGGGTTTGACAGAACAACAGATAAGAAAAAGGAATAACTTTGATATAAGGTGTCTTGAATCTACCAAATAAACTCTCAAAGCATAAGATATAAATACTCTAACTTCCACACTGGTCTGCCCTCCCTTTCACATCCGTACACTGTACAGTGCTTGAAGGAAATGCACAAAAAAGGCTCTGAAATAGTGGCTCTATCTGACAGAGAGTCCATGCTAGGCTTCATGACTAACCTAGAGCACATTCCTTGTTATGGAGGAAGTTTGAATGGTGAAGAACTTATGGAATGGATAGAGGACCTAGATAACCATTTTGACTACAAGTATCTTATTAATAACCATTTTGACTACAAGTATCTTATGGATAGAGGACCTTGATAACCATTTTGACTCATTTAGTATCTTATTGAGCTTCACTTTGTTTCGAGAATATAGTTTAATATTCTCTACTAAACAGGGCCAACCACGTGAAGGTGGAAGCTCATTTGGCCCCACCCCCCTCCCCCTAACATCACTCTACATTCCCCGTTAACATCTAACATTCATTCATTCTTTCAATTATTAATAAAATGTAACATTCAATCAATATCACATGATAACATTCATTAACACATTAGATTCGTTAACACACAACATTCATCAATATGAAAATAAACACATAATTCATGAACATTCATTAGCACATAATTAAATTCATTGAGACATAAAATTCAGTCATTATCAATTAAGGTATTTAGATGACAATCATTTCTTTTTTCTCTTTCTAATTTTTTTTTCTATGTAAGCTCTAAGAGGAGCATCAGTGTTATCATCAATACCCCCCTCATCAGTTCTTTTGTTCTTTGTTCTTGATGATCTCAAATTCCTATGCTGCTGCAAAGGGGGGTCCTCTACAATAACAAATAAAAGAGTTAAATTTAAAATATTTAATTATAATTGTTACAAGTATTTAATTATTTTAAAGAACATAACTGTGGCGCTCTTTAATTACCTGATCTGGCCACATCATTTTGTCTAGACTCAACCTCAACATGCTCATGAGCACCGACCCCTCGATCCTCTACAGTTGCTATACAAAATGTTACATTAATCCAAACACCAATTGTAATTACATATAAAAATTTTAATAGCAAATGTATACCTCCACCACTAGGATGCACATCATGCGAACCTTCATTATGCATAGATTGTGTAGAAGGATTGTCAGGCTGCATTCCAATATCCTACACATTGTTATCATTGCTTTCTTAAAACAGATATACTCACTTTA
The DNA here is from genome assembly GCA_027943335.1 of Chamaecyparis obtusa. NCBI lineage: Eukaryota > Viridiplantae > Streptophyta > Pinopsida > Cupressales > Cupressaceae > Chamaecyparis > Chamaecyparis obtusa. The sequence continues at coordinate 126,670 of BSBK01007194.1, read as the reverse complement.
TATTAGAACTTAACATCAAATAGACTAATTGGTAAAGTATTCAATTTGAAATAAATTTCATTTAGCTTATTTACCTGTGGCTCAGATGCATCATTATTTGAACCTTGCACACTGATTTCAGCTCATAGCCATTCAGCCACGGCTCTATAGCCTTGTTGGAAGCCAATTCTCTTGTCCTCTTCTGTGAGGCATCTATTGAACTCTGACCCCTACATTTTTTCTTGGTATGGTGAATTTTACTTGCATTGTTTGATCAAAAAAAATTTCCTTGCAATATATAAAAAAATTGATACAAGTTTTCATTTATTAATACTTACAACTCGTGCTTGAAGTTTGGAAAAACCACCAGAGCCGAGCTTGTGTGTCCCGTGCTTTTCTAATCTTGCCTTTGTTGCCTTTGATGTGTCAGGCAATCTATGAAAAGTTTGAAATATGTTAGAGACCAATATAGGAAAAATTTAGAGGTTAATTAGTACATAATTACATTCTCAAAAGTATCACATACCTTGCTCTACTCTCTACTGGCGTAATTCCTTTTTTCATGTCGGCTTTATACTTTCCATCCAAAATCAAACCCTGCCACTCAGCCTCAAGAACACAGGGCGGACGCTCGTGCCTTGGGTTAACCTCTAAATATTTCCTGTACTGGTCCCTAATATACTTCAAACATAAACCAGCTCTTTCAAGGAGCTTGTTTCTCTCGAATGCACGAGGTCCAAAAAGCTGGGTCATACTATCTACAAGATCATCCTTCAACTTTTTATCTTGGTTATTCCACCTTTTAAGTAAAAAAAAACATGTTAGACTCATAAATGAAGAGAAGCTACCTTTAATATAGTTCAAGAAATTGATGAAAAGGAAAACTATTCTAGCAATGATATGAAATCAAAATAGTGGTTTGGGGTTTTAGTTAGGATATGATGTTCCACCATGTACGTATGGTGGGCCCGAATATCCGCAAACACTCGTCACCAAGTTTTCGCCAAAAAATATCATTCCCTACAAAATAATCATGGGATCATTAGTCGATGAAGAGTGATCAAAAATAAATTACTATTATATCACTATAGAATAATAATAACTTTAAAGTACCTGGAAGTTTGGATACTTTTAAGAGAATGCCTTCATCGTCGCTGATGATCAATACGCAATCCTTCACCGTTCCCGTACTAGGAACACGGGAACATCCAGGAAATGATGTTGCATCGGGACTTGTTGCATCTCCTATTGCAAAAAATGAAAACCATTATTAAATGCCTCCAAGAAATAATACTTCAAGGGAAATAAATTGGTGCAGAGCACCCATGGCACAAACACAATCAAGGGATCTACATCGTAAACACATAACACTTAAACACATAACAAAAGAGAGAAAAAGAGGGATTTGTGTACCAGTAGATGGTGCAACAGTTGGTGCATTTAGGCTATGTGTTGTTGACATGGCAGTCGGCAAGACATTTGTGGCTGTCCTGGATGGAGGCGGCGTTGTCATATCATCATGGAAAGGAGATGAAGAATAAAATTGTTAGAGCATGCATAAATATAGAACGCGTGGACTAGCATGGACAAGATTGTTAGAGCATTAAAAAAAAAGATTGTTCGAGCATGTATTGTCAATGATTATGATCATTCCTATATATATTCAGTGGAAAACACAAGTGGGGAATGGAACATGTGATCTACCTGAACCACTTGCAATACCGGCCTCATCATGGGAATGGGGTTCAAAATTACGCAAATAACTCTGTAAAGACAATGCATCCATATTTTAATTAATGTCATAAAAGAGCATAACATAAAAACCATTATTGAACTCTTGTAATAATTAAAAATTTCATTAATACTTACTTTAAAGTTTTCAGAAGTGCGCAACAACTCAGCTGCCCTGTCTTTTATTTCCTGAGTCTGAGGATGTATGGATACCAAACGTAGAAGTTCTTTCCCAATTTTCTTTAGCAGCTTTTTAATGGAACCGATCGGATCATCGGTCTCTGCTAAATCAATAAAAAAAGGGTCCACAAGGGGGGACTCCTGAGGGACTGCAGGTTGCTTTCCCTCTCTCCGACCACCGGCCCTCTATGACAACAATAGTATTAGTATTATCAAAATTACTCCAAAACAATGAAGAAAATAACATTAAAAAAAATAACATTTTGCTTCTATCTAGTTTGCACAATTACAATGAATTTTACCTGCTCATGTGTAGATGAGCTAGGAATATCGTCACCATCACCTTCGGGCGGTTGCTCCATATTGTGCCCCTGTGTCAAAGATCAAGTATAAAAATGTTAGCCAAAAATTTAATAACTAAATGGTATGTTGGAGTCATTGATTAGAAGTTGGTTTAATAGTATGTACCACCCCCATGATAGTAGCCTCGTTTGTATCTATGCGGTTCAAATTGTAATCAATAAGCAGCTCTTCCCCTGCACGTATTGATTTTATCGCACAGATGAATACATGATTTCCCTCTCGCGCCTCAAATATGCAATTGGGTTGCTTTATAGTTGACCCAGGTCGTGTACTATTTATAAAACCCGCAATATTCCCTGTTGCTTTTGGCCTTCCATCAATGTATATAGCCACACTTTTACTTTGATTATTGTCTTGCTGTTGTATATAATTTGCCGAGAGTGCATACCTACGCATACTTTTTTTATATTGAACAATATGCATCCAACTTTTGTAATCGTAACATGGTCCAACATACTCCATCAATTCAGAAACTTTTTTGTAAGACACCTTTATGCCATCCATAGAAAATAGGCCCAAACCATGTAATGATGATGGTGCTATGTGATATATCCTCTCATTAACACAAAAATCAATGTTTATTGGAGGAAGTTCCTTGGGTACCCAATGTTTCTATAGATGTTGGTACCTCAAGGGCACCTCGATGTCGCCTTTCATCTCATCATCATAAGAACATGACCCCCCTTGAGCAAGGAAAAATTTCATGTGTTTATTGAATTTCCTTCTAGTCCTTTGACCTCTAGTTAATCTCCCTATTCTAGATAAACTGCATGTCTCACTTTCCTCTTCTATTCCTATATTTCCCTCACTCAAGGAAGACACTTCTGACAAATACCTATTTGCTGGTACCTGCAAATGGGAGAGATCTTAGAAGACATCAATCTTCCTATTGATAAGTGTATTAAATAGACTTTCTATAAGGTGTATTGACTTATACCTGTCGATCCATGAGACTGTGCGGGATGCTCTTGAAAGGGGTTCAATTTCCTGCAAATGTAATTCAATTATCGTGAGCATAATCACATCATAATCATAATCACATCCATCATAAGCATCACATAAAAATTAAAAACATTAAAACGTACACATTATAACACTTATAGCTTTTAAATAGATAATGAATAAACTATGTAACCATTTAAGACAAATATATTTCTATCAAGAAATGAATATTAAATACATTAAGGATTGATGGCATACCTTTAAATTTCATCATCATCATCCTCATCATCATCATCATCATCATCATCATCATCATCCTCGTCATCGTCGTCATCATCATCATCCTCATCATCGTCGTTGTTGTCGTCATCTTCAACATCATCATCATCAACATCAACATCATCTTCATCATCATCATCAGTAGCAGCATCATCTTCTTCTTCTTCTTCATGAAAATTTGTCTCAGGAACATCATCCAATAATTGTCGATCGTGATCATCATCTACATCATCTTCTACTTCTTCGGTATCTTCTTCTTCCATCACATTATACTTTATCGGCCTTCCTCTCGGTTCATGTCTAACAACAAATGACCAACCCGGTTTATGTGAAACCTCTGAGTAAAATACCTGCTCACATTGGCTTGGAAGAACATAGGGCTCATCCCCAACTGGCTCAAATGACCTTGTATTAACCATTGTAAATCCATTATCATGTTCAATAACAGTTCTATTAGGATCATTTGGATTAAGTCGTAGCCTGTACCATTTGACAACGAAGAGTACTAATTTGAAGGAACTAAAGTCGCACTCAAGTATATCATCCAAAATGCCATAGTATTGATTTTTAGACTCTTGAGGATCTAAGTCATTTCTAGATGAAATATTAGTCACTTGAAAGACTGCAGTTATTCCAGAATCACAAGTTTTCTTCGTGTCATCCAACACTTTGACGCAAAATTTTTGACCATTACAGAACATACCCTTGTGGTGTTTAACCTGCAATAATATGTGAAACATGTCAAAATTATTATATCGTGAGTTGATAAACATACGGGTGATTAATAATTTTGTACATACCTGGAAATCTCTTAAACCATATGCTAAATCTATTTCCCTTTGCGTAACATTAGAATCTCCATTACGATGAGCTTCTTTAACCAATGAAGATACACCTTCCCATGTTAATGTGTGACCAGAATGTTGACATCGTTCAATCCATACCGTCATCCAATCAAGATTGTTTGCAATATACAAATGTAGTGCATCCCACTCTCGAGCAACTGTACAAAAAAAAAATAGACGACTTACAACCGATTTATTTTGAAGATTAAGAAATAATTTATTACAATAACATCTTATAATTTATTACCTGTCACTTTCCTCAATCTACCTTTCCCCATCAAGTACTCCCCTTTGAATTTTTTAAAAGGGTCGAGATCCCAAATGCGATCTACATGGATATTTGAAGCAAACTTAGGAAGATATTCAGTAATGTACACCATAGTCTGGTATACCATGTATCCCTCTACCATAGAACCCTCAGGATGTGCTCTTTGTCGAACCAAAGCCTTCAAAGATTTCAAGTGCCTCTCAACCATCCACATTGACCTAGTGTGTGCAGGTCCACACAATTCAATCTCCTCAACTTGGTGTATGAGGTAGTGTTCTTGTGCATTGAAAAAAGTTGGAGGTAGACACTTTTGCATTTCACACAATAAATGAGGAATTCTTCTCTTCCAATAGTTTATATCTTCTTTATGGATTTCTTTAGATGACAACCACCTACATTAAGAGATTCAAGTCACAAAAAATATATAAATACGAGACTTTACAAAATAATATACAATAGATTACATAGCAAGAAAAACAAATCGCGAATATAATAAATATATACAACAAATTGAACAGATATTACTGCTTACCTCATGTATTTTCCAAGATCATATATCACTTGTTTGATGTTATTGTTGAAGTGCTCTGGGAGAGATAGAGGTAGCACATACTGCAGTAATTATAAACAAATCATTTCATTATTTTCTAACATAACATAATGAATAGTACACGTAGTTTATGAATATATTGTAAATACAGAAGAACATAACTTACCTTGATGAAAGTATGCCAATCATGCATTTTGAGCCCTGGCCCAAATTCACTTTTCTTTGATATGAGATTGCTTATGTTCCCAGCAAATCCTATGGGAAATCGAATTTTTCGTATGACTTCTTTTATGGCATCACTTTAATGCTCCGTTAATAACCAAGGAAGGGCACTTATATTAATCTGATCTCTATTGCTATTTGAGTGAATGAAATTCTTCAGTGCATGATTGGATTCATGAATGTCATTACAAATTTTGACAATTTTTTCTTTGTCACACCTTCCATCCAGTATTTTCCACAATGTCTCTGTTATATTCTTTCCAACATGCATAAGATCAAACAAATGCACAATTTGTAGGTCCTCGTAGTAGGGCAACCTACTAAATTGTATGGGATAGCTTTTTAGTCCCTTTGGAAGGTTGTCAGTAGTGCCTTGACGACCTTCACGATCATCAATTACATAATTAGTAAACAAAAATCACAATAGAAATATATAAATTACAAACATAAACCATTAAGTGGAACGACATTACCTCGACGATTAATTCTATTATATTCCAACTTCCATAGGCGAGGTGTCATTCTTCGTGGCTTTGATGTAGTCTCTTCTTTCCCATTGAAAAGATGTTTTTCCATACTTCGATACTTATGATTCCTGTGGAGGAAGTGTCTGTACTCATCAAACACATGCTTTCCTAAACTTTTTGAATGATGAGATTTCATCTTTGGACCACAAACTGGACATGCAAATTTTCCCTTTGTTTGAAGACCTACAAGATAATGATATAATTGGATTATTAAATATGTTGATTTTTATAATTAGAATTATCATGCGCAACTTGAATTCACTATAACATACCACAAAAATGTGTTAGCCCTAGGGCATCATGTATTGTCCATACAAGTATTGCATGGAATTGAAATTGTCTTTGTCCTATTGGTCTAGACACGTCATACATAGTGACACCGTTCCATAACTCCACCAACTCATCAATAAGAGGCTCAATATATACATTCATATCTTTAACTTGATATTTACCTACTTGAATGAACAGTAACATTACATAATTATTGTGACCATTTTACTGTAAGATTTGTAAGTACATGTAAATTAATAACTATCAAATGATAAAATACCTGGAACAATCATTGCCAACATAATGTGCTCCCTCTTTATTGACATCCATGGAGGAATGTTATTGTTGATAACAAAAACAGGCCACACTGAGAAAACAGATCTCATCTCTCCAAATGGATTGACACCATCCGCTGCCAATGAAAGCCTGAGATTACGAGGTTCTTCTTTGAAGTGTTGCCACTTTTCCTCTATGTGCATAAATGCCGAACCATCCGCAGGGATTCAAATAATGTCATCTCGACTTCTATTGCGTGCATGGTAATCCATAAATTGTGCCAAGCTAGTACACCTGAATAATTGTCGCATCCGTGGAATAATGGGGATGTAACGAAGAACCTTGTGAGGTACCTTTTTTGTTATTCGATCTGTTCGATATCTACTCGTATGACATACAGGGCATTGTGTTGCAAATTCATGTTCTTTATAATATATAATATGATAATTGGGACAAGCATGTATTTCTTGATACTCCATTCCAATATCTTTCATAATAGCAGATAATTCTCGATATGAGCGAGGTAGAATATTTGATGGTGGTAACAAAAACTCGCCTATCAATCTACAGCAAAAAATATAAGTTGTTAATATAAACAATATTAGTGGTACATTATTCACCCTTTGTTAACTATAAAGACATATATGACATACCTTAACATACGTGACATTGTTATGTTGGATAAACCATTCATAACCTTCAAGTTCAACAACAACAATACAGCAGAGAGAAGAGTTGTTTGGGAGTCTTTGTATAGGGGCTCGTATGCCTTCTCAAGTAGAGGTACATCAAGGCTATCATCATCATCATGATCAGATCCGCTTGGACTAAATGTGTCATGGATCAATGTATTTATACCATCATCTTCAATTGTGTTTTCTGGCGCATGATCGTCATCTTCCATGGGATCATTATCTTCACCTTGGATATTCGCACCCCCATGTTCCTCCATATCATGTACTTCCCTGGGGAGATCAACCTATATAAAATTGATTAACATAAATAAACCATGATCTTCAACTCATCATCAAGTGATTTCATATGTATATAAATTGTTAAAATGATATAATGAACAACTTACCAGTAGATGATAGTCATGCCCCCCTTCAATGTGACCATTCTCCCTACAATGTCTCTTAACTGTTTTGATTAGCAATCTTCTACGGTTTAAGCCCTTACAAATTTTGCAGGGACAATAACATTTTCCATCACCTTTTCTTTTCAAGTTAGACCACAATCTAGCGATTGTCTCCCTATTTTGTTCTTCACTTATATTATCTGACATGATCGTTCTTCGCAGGAAGCAAAAATTGGGCTATGAAAACTTTGGTCTACAACTTTCAGTGACTAAGCAAAATTGTCAAAAGTACACAAAACATATAAGCTACAAGGCCTTCTTGCTTAGCTCTAGAAGCTCTCTAGCAATCAAAACATATAAGCTACAAGGCCTAACAGCAATTTCAAAACATATAAGCTACAAGGCAAGACATATTACATGACATGGCAAAAGGATTAAAATATACATTAGATTAAAAAATATACAATTTTCAAACCTGAGCGCGCGGCTATAACTCGTGCAATGGTCTTCTTGCTTAGCTTTAGAAGCTCTCCAGCAGTCAAAACATATAAGCTACAAGGCCTAATAGCAATTTCAAAACAAGGGTCATCAAAAGAACCAAAAACAATGTGTGCAAACAATACCTTGTGAAGTGGTATAGATAATTAGAAGATGCTACTATGTGCTAGGGAACTTCTTAGAACTGTTGGTATATTCTTACAACTTGTTACACCTGGGATATTCTTCTCTGTAGATGCTACTGTGTGCCGTGGTCCAAACGGGCCCATAAATGTGGTTGAATAGCAATACATTCAAGTGGCTTACACAAGGGACAGTCACTGTGAGATATCCTCATGTGTGACTGTCCTTGTCACAAATGAGGACATCTCACAGTGACTGTCCCTTGTGTAATTGCCACTTGAATGAGGTCAGTCACTGTAAAGACAACATGATAATGTACACATACAATGAGTGTACATTATCATGTTGTCTTTACAGTGGCTGCCCTCATGTTGTATATTCTTCTCTGTAGATGCTACTACGTGCTAGGGAACTTCTTAGAACTGTTGGTATATTCTTACAACTTGTTACACCTGGGATATTCTTCTCTGTAGATGGTACTGTGTGTCGTGGTCCAAACGGGCCCATAAATGTGGTTGAATAGCAATACATTCAAGTGGCAATTACACAAGGGACAGTCACTGTGAGATGTCCTCATGTGTGACTGTCCTTGTCACAAATGAGGACATCTCACAGTGACTGTCCCTTGTGTAATTAAGTATTGTGGGGAAGCATTCTAAATAACCAAAGCCGCTAACAATAAATTCAACACAGATATGTCCTCATTTCTGGGTATTTTAGCTCTCTAACAGCTGAATACCAGATTAAATAATAATGACAAAAGAAAAATAAACCCAACGTACTCAGAAATTGTAGCTGTGATTTTGCGGAGGGAATCTCTCTCGGCACTGTTGAAAACAAAAATGACAACCCGCTTGATTTCACGGAGGGAATCTCTCTCGGTGCTGTTCAAAACACAAATGACAACCCGCTTTGTTCAAAACACAAATGATAACCCGCTTGATTTCACGGAGGGAATCTCTCTCGGCGCTGTTGAAAACACAAATGACAACGTTCCTTTTTTTTTTTGCACTTATATCCCGACCAACATAAGGTCCATTTGTAATACAACATGATAATGTACACTTACAGTGAGTGTACATTGTCATGTTGTCCTTAGAGTGACTATCCTCATTTGTTGAAGAAGAAAAGCATTAATGTGGCTGAATAGCAATACATTCAAGTGGCAATTACACAAGGGACAGTCACTATGAGATGTCCTCATTTGTGACTGTCCTTACAGTGAGTGTACATTATCATGGTGCCTTTAGAGTGACTGTCCTCATTTGTTGAAGAAGAAAAGCATTAATGTGGTTCAATAGCAATACATTCAAGTGGCAATTACACAAGGGACAATCACTGTGAGATGTCCTCATGTGTGACTGTCCTTGTCACAAATGAGGACATCTCACAATGACTGTCCCTTGTGTAATTCAAGTGGCAATTACACAAGGGACAGTCACTGTGAGATGTCCTCATTTGTGACTGTCCTTACAATGAGTGTACATTATCATGTTGTCTTTAGAGTGACTATCCTCATTTGTTGAAGAAGAAAAGCATTAATGTGGTTCAATAGCAATACATTCAAGTGGCAATTACACAAGGGACAATGTCATGAGCTGTGACATATTGAACTTAGTATAATAATAAAATGATTAGATGATATATAATAATCTATTATTAACGGTATATAACAATAATATATAATTATTATCAAAAGATAATAATAATATATAGTTAGCATAATAAGTAATATGTTAATTAAATAATATTAAAATATTAATAAATAATATAATTATGATTATAATTATAATATAAATTAATAATAAATAATTATTAATAAATTATATATATTATATTATAATAATATATTAAGTAATAATATTAAATCAATTATTGATATAATAATTTTAATATATAAATAATATTAATAAACCTCTCAATATAAAACAATATGTTATCACTATAATAATATTTATTATAATATTATTAATATTACTAACATCATTAATTATAATATTTAATAATAACAATAACATTAATAATAATAATAATAATAATAATAATAATAATAACGTTTAAAGCAATATCGAATATCTGTAATCGATATACATCTACATTAAACATCTGCATTATCTATCACGATGAGGAACGAAGAAGTGATACAACAATCACTAGTCATTACACATCGATACCATGAGAGGATGATTAATGAACCAAATACTATGAAGTCAAGATCAACATGATATGAATAAGGGATAGGTCGCTATGGGTTTCAGAAGATGTATTGATAAGCAAGAAGGATAACCATTCATATATTATAAATAATCATTAATTGCACAAGTTTAGACAATGACATATCCGATAAAGCAATATCAAACATGAAGACCCGCTAGCAAATATGCACCATCACTTCCTATGTTATCATGACAATAACATAAACTAGATTGAATTCTACTATCTATATCAATAGACACCACATAGGAGGATATCGACTAAAGGATTGAAAGATTATCGATTGTCTGAGATAAACCACATCTTGTAGAAACACAAAAGCATCAGTGATTATATCACAAGCTATTGATGAATGAGGCATCAGTCATGGATAATAAGTACAATGTATCCTTAAGTATTAACAGGAATGGAAGTCAATTTGAAGATCAAACTCCATTACCAGCAATCAACCAATAAATGGACAATTATCAGAAAATGATATCGACTTATATCAGAGTAGAAAGATTGGATATCATCATAACAATATGGGATAAGGCAAGAGTTAATATCGATTGACTAAATACTAATGATAGTTAGACCAAACTAATACAAACACAATGGATGTTAACTACTGGTTGCACTACCAATTAGGGAAGATTACCTTCATAAAAAGATTTGATATTGAGTCAATCTGGGAGTTATCTATGATCAGAAAATAATGAAATAATATTATGTGAACTGTCGGATTATGGAAAGGTGTGCTTAACAAAGGGACATGGAGGAAGAAACAAGACACGTCTCATTCATAGCATCTCTTCATTTGTTAAAGACAATATAAGAATGCATTCTCGTCAGTCACTCAAGGCATCATTAGAACTTTATTTACTTATCCATATTTGGATATACTCAATAGAGCATCTGCCTTTGGCAGTTTGGTTTCAAGTTTATCATTGCAGATCAGAGACAACACCATGATTGCACAGATAGAAAGGATAGTCAGAAACAGCATCAATATTTGAAGTTGCAAGCATATAATTCAGAATCTGAAATAGCAACATATCACTCATAGCGATATTACACATTTGCATAATTACATCATCATATCAGACACAGCAAATACATTGCTATAAGCAATACTTATTGATTGTATATCGATATTGTTTATATTAGACATACCATCATTATACTATCACTATAAGTGATAGGAAACATCATATTCATAGCATATTTCATATCATTATATCCGACAGTGCTATTAAACATATTGGTATCAATATCATCTTGCACACATATTGTGATTGAATCTGAAATAGCGGTTGATATCTTAAGTAACCTCCATTACTTAGTTTAATTGTAAGTATCTGATAGAGTAAGTCTGAGAAGTGGAGTAATTGTTCCTATTTTCCAAGTTAGCCAAAAAGGGGACATTACAGACAATCACGGTGAGATGTCCTCATGTGTGACTGTCCTTGTCACAAATGAGGACATCTCATAATGACTGTCCCTTGTGTAATTCAAGCGGCAATTACACAAGGGACAGTCACTGTGACATGTCCTCATTTGTGACTGTCCTTACAGTGAGTGTACATTATCATGTTGTCTTTAGAGTGACTGTCCTCATTTTTTGAAGAAGAAAAGCATTAATGTGGTTCAATAGCAATACATTCAAGTGACAATTACACAAGGGACAATCACTGTGAGATGTCCTCATGTGTGACTATCCTTGTGACAAATGAGGACATCTCACAATGACTGTCCCTTATGTAATTCAAGCAGAAATTACACAAGGGACAGTCACTGTGAGATGTCCTCATTTGTGACTGTCCTTACAGTGAGTGTACATTATCATGTTGTCTTTAGAGTGACTGTCCTCATTTGTTGAAGAAGAAAAGCATTAATGTGGTTCAATAGCAATACATTCAAGTGGCAATTACACAAGGGACAATCACTGTGAGATGTCCTCATGTGTGACTGTCCTTGTCACAAATGAGGACATCTCACAATGACTGTCCCTTGTGTAATTCAAGCAGCAATTACACAAGGGACAGTCACTGTGAGATGTCCTCATTTGTGACTATCCTTACAGTGAGTGTACATTATCATGTTGTCTTTAGAGTGACTGTCCTCATTTGTTGAAGAAGAAAAGCATTAATGTGGTTCAATAGCAATACATTCAAGCGGCAATTACACAAGGGACAGTCACTGTGAGATGTCCTCATTTGTGACTGTCCTTACAGTGAGTGTACATTATCATGTTGACTTTAGAGTGACTGTCCTCATTTGTTGAAGAAGAAAAGCATTAATGTGGTTCAATAGCAATACATTCAAGTGGCAATTACACAAGGGACAATCGATCACTGTGAGATGTCCTCATGTGTGACCTTTGTGAAGGCAAGTGCCAATTTGTACCCAAGTTACCAATATTGTGGCAAAAGTGGGAATGAAGCATTTAGGGGTCAAATTGGGCAAAGAAGTGTAGAAGTGGCCTATGTGAGGTCTAAATAGCCTAACTAAGTCATGGTTAGGGTCTTATGGTGTTTGAACAATAAGTTTTGAACCAAAATCCCAAAGGTTGTAACAAGTTGTCAATGTTGTCATTCACAACATTGACAACATTTGTGCAAGGGAGCATTTTCGAGTAAGATGGTTATGTAACTATATGACACCATTGAATTAGGCATCAGATCAACTATAAGAGGCCTCCATCGATCTGTGCAAAAGGTTGGGGGGAAAAACATTTGGAATTAAGAAGATTTGTAGAGTAACACGGTTTTAGTGAATTCTTGAGTTTTTTTGTTTCTTTGTTTTCAGTTGATTAATGGATTAGATAGCTCACAGTGTCTATTGGAAAAGTTAGTACAAGTTGTTTTTTTATTCTGTGTTGTGTTTTTTTTGAGTTTTGAAGCATTCCAACTAGTTTGTTAATTCTTTTGTTAAGTACCCTATCATTGGTTTGAACCAGGCAGGTTGAACAAATGGAGTCTTAGCTCATCATTCCATTGTCAATTTTGTACGGGCTCTTGGAATGGGTGAGGAGACTCCATGTACTATATGTTTGGAAGGAGGGGCCCTGGGAAGCTCATTTTCTATGTTTGCAATGATGTCCTAGGTGAGTCAGTTGAGCACAGTTAGGGATGACAAATCATTACAAGAAGATTACAACAAGTTGAATGCATTGGTTGCTTCAACTAAAATCTCATGGAGAGGTAGACACACATCTAAAGAAGCCCCAAGTCAAATTAGAAGATTGGGTGAGTTTCTTTGGCTGCTAAGAAAACAAACTCTTAGTCAGACTGTCCAAGTTGTGTCAAAATACTTGTTTTCAGGCATGGCTGTAGCAGTTGGTGTACAAAAAATCTAGGAGGAGAAGACCTTAGATATCTTGGAGTTCTCAATAAAGGGCATCTGAATCCTAAGCCCTTTAGGTGGCTTAATATAAACAAAAAGGCTTGACAAAGGCCTAATTGCTAGCAGCCTATTTTTGGGTGCAATTGGCATGCATGGTTTGATGAACCGGATTGAAGTACTGATGAAAAGTATAGGTGAAGGAGTAATATTGAAACCAATAGAGGTCCTAGTGTCCAGCCTCTCCATGGAGTAAAGTTCTAGTTGAATGTGTTTCAATTTGTGAAGACAAGACTAGGAGTGTCCTAGTAGCTAGATTGGTATTGAGCAGAGTTCGTTGTATTTCTTGTTGCTGTGCACTAGTTGAAGGAGTGGGATCTTGGGTAGAGATACCTAAAGAGTGTAGGGATAGTTAAGTACCCTATCAAGTCAAAACATTGGCCTAAAGAGACCCTAGTGAAGGATAGGGAGTGAGCAAGACAAAGTGTTACATCAATTAACAAGATCATTTTTTGGTAATTGTGTACATTATCATGTTGTCTTTACAGTGACTGTCCTCATTTGTTGAAGAAGAAAAGCATTAATGTGGTTCAATAGCAATACATTCAAGTGGAAATTACACAAGGGAATATCACTATGAGATGTCCTAAGTGTGACTGTCCTTGTCACAAATGAGGACATCTCACAGTGACTGTCCCTTGTGTAATTGCCACTTGAATGAGGACAGTCACTGTAAAGACAACATGATAATGTACACAAGTACCGTGAAGGTAGTCGCAAGTTAGGGCTGTTTCATTGCATACCCGAAACAATGAAGACATTACAGTCCACAAAATGTTTGTGCTTGAAAGATGAACAAATAAAATTAAACTTCTAAATAACCAAAGCCACTAACAATAAATTCAACACAGATATGTCCTCATTTCTGGGTATTTTAGCTCTCTAACAGCTGAATACCAGATTACATAATAATGACAAAAGAAAAATAAACCCAACGTACTCAAAAATTGTAGCTGTGATTTCGCGGAGGGAATCTCTCTCGGCGCTGTTGAAAACACAAATGACAACGTTCTTGTTTTTTTTGCCCTTATATCCCGATGTGATTTCGCGGAGGGTTACGGTGCTGTTGAAAACACAAATGACAACGTTCCTTTTTTTTTTTGCCTTTATATCCCAACAACATCGCAATTGCAAGTTAGGGCTATTTCACTGCATACCCGAAACAATGAAGACGTTACAGTCCACAAAACGTTTGTGCTTGAAAGATGAACAAATAAAATTAAACTTCTAAATAACTAAAGCCGCTAACAATAAATTCAACATAGATATGTCCTCAATTCTGTGTATTTTAGCTCTCTAACAGCTGAATAGCAGATTACATAATAATGACAAAAGAAAAATAAACCCAACGTACTCAGAAATTGTAGCTGTGATTTCGCGGAGGGAATCTCTCTCGGCGCTGTTGAAAACACAAATGACAACGTTCTTGTTTTTTTTGCCCTTATATCCCGATGTGATTTCATGGAGGGTTACGGCGCTGTTGAAAACACAAATGACAACGTTCTTATTTTGTTTGCCGTTATATCGTGATGTGATTTCGCGGAGGGTTACGGCGCTGTTCAAAACACACATGACAATGTTCCTTTTAAATTTTGCGCTTATATCCTGACAACGTCGCAATTGCGACAGTTACAAATGTATTATCGTCGCAAATTGCAACGGTGTCGGGCTATATTTGAAAAAAAAAGAGCAAAACCACATGACATTTGCCTGCCGTCGCAAATGGCCGTCGCAATGTCACCCCAAATGTATTAGTGTCTTTATATAGGCAATTTCCACCGCCCAAGAAGGTTCCAAAAATTTAGCCCTAAGGGCCGACCCAACTTAGAATTATTTTATTTTTCAATTTATTACATCAAAGTCAGCTCAAAATAACTTTTGAAACCCGAACAGAAATTTTGAAGGAAAATTATTTTTCGCCATTTCAAGTGGCCTGACTTTCGGAGACCATAAGTCATCACCAGTTGACCTGATTGACTAGTATAACCCCATTTCAAAAATGCCACGAAGCGCTCTACAGGCTTGACTCACCCAAAGCACCTGTCACCCAATTTTTTGACCTCATCCGGGGCCTCTAAAGCCTTCAAAACTGAGTTCAAAGTTTCTATACCCTGCTGCCAATACTGAAAATCTTCAATATCTTCAAAACTAGACCTGATCTAGCCATGAAACTTTGTTGGCAGGCTGATATGACTGAGATGAACCTCCACATGTAAAATTAGAATATTCCAAGATCGTAAGGCTAACTTACTAAAAATAGCAAGTTTCCATAAATAGTAGCTCTACACAAGATAACCCTTATTGAATACAAAAATAGAAATATTTTTGGGTGATGCAAGATTTCCCTTACACCCAGGATGCTTCTACATCACTGTCTCACCAGTTTTACTACCTCGGTTCCTACTCTTCTATTTGCCTTCATACTTCCTATTTAACTTTTCTTCAATCTTTAATGCCATCTGATAAGGATCACCAATTGTCATCATCCACATAGTAAGTAATTATTCTTGAATACTATGTCTCAAACCATAGACATACCTAGTAACCTTTTCCTTATTAGCTTCAGAATGACCAGTTGTAATCAAAAGTCTATAAAAATCCTCAATATACTGTTGTACCAATTTGTTAGTCTACTTCAAAGCTTGCATCTTCTTGAACATTTTCAATTCATAATCCACCATAATGAATTACTTCTTCAATTTGTCAACCATTTGGTTCCACTTAGTGATCTTTTCCTTCCCTCTTCTACCACTTTCCAACTGAACTTCTCTCCACTAGATATTTGCATGACACTTCAACTTATTCTTTGCAAATCTAACCTTGTCAGGATCTTCTATCTCTTCATATTCAAAGCATTCATCAATCTCATTGATCCAATCAATTAAATCTTCTAGCCTAAGGATTCTAGAAAATGTAGAACCTTCAATCTTAGGTCTCTTTCCAATCTTAGACATAGCTTTTAGGATTTGATTCTCCTCAAAATCTCTAGCTTCTTCAACAGCTTCTTCAAAATGATCTTACTCAGATTCATCATCACAATCCTCTCTCAAGGTAGGCTTCTTCTTTCTCAATTCCTCTTGTAGGTCTTGCACTTATTTCTACAAAGCCCTAAAATTATCAAGATTGAATTCGCCAATAGTTTCTTCTTCTTCAGAGATCTCATGATTTCTCCTCGGAGGCATCTTCAAATCAAGATCTAGATATACAAGATCCACTCAGCTCCAATAGGAACAAACTTCACTCAAATAGGAACAAACTTGGCTCTGATACCACCTAATGCAATCAAGGTTAGTGAATCCAATTAAGGATAGACCGACCTTGTAGCCAAACTAATATGGAGCAGAAATACACAATAAGAAACATAGATCTAATATGAGACATAAGTCTTTATTCTTCAAATCACTTATAACATGCAATGTGCCAGGCTGTAAGGCCTTCCCAGTTATGGCCAAGTACAAAAAAGTAACAATCTACAAGATCTCATAGGATCCAAACCTTTTCCCCAACATCAGCATCCAGCTAGTCCAAGTTTGCAATAGGCAGCACACTGGTAGGCACCCAAGAAAGATCTAAACTTGTACTCCAAATTCCAAGCAATCTTCTTGCTCCTAAGCTCTTAGGCTACTAACCTTCCAACCAACAATATGATGCCCTAAAAATCTACCCAAGCATCCTATAAATACTGACTCCTAGCCAAAGGTTGGATGATGAAAAAATTAAATCTTACAAACAAATATTAAATGCTAAAACATTTGTTGGCTCTCACATAGCTTTATAAAATAAATAAACTCTTCAATGGATGGCCCCAATAGTCATCAGATCAACATAGGAGAATACAACATGCTAGATCTAGGTCCCCACATGTCCAATGGTCAATCCATAACTTGAGGAGCATGACCCAAATTAAATTCACCAGTCAGCCAAGCCAATTCATCCAAATAATCTAGTTGGTAAAGTAAGAACACCGAGCAACAGAAGAGATAACTGATCGCCAGTCAACAAACCATGCCAAGCATGATTGAGCAATTTAGTTATCGTTAATTCCATAGGAAGTTGATGCCTTTAGTTATTGAGCATTCCTCAAAGACTAAGTACCCTGGGAAATACTAAAATTGAGCAACCAGTCTCCCAAACCCAGCAAGAACTCCACCAAACCGAGATCAAACCAATAATCTACTATCAAAGAAAAACATATTTTGATTGATACAAGATTTCCAAGAATCCTAGGATGCTCCTACATTAGAAATTTTTTTCCTATTTGAATCTTTCTTGAAAGAGTAATGGAATGTATGATTCACCCACATAATTAGGGTCATTTTTTTGCATTTCCATCCTCTAGTTGTATGTCAGCGGGGTGATTGAGGTAGTATCATTAGAATCAATTTTAGTTTCTACTTGATTAAAAAGTATAATAGGATCATCTCGTTCTTCGAAAAATCCTACAAGGTCTGGAGGCATGGGGTAGGGAAAGATGTCTTCATCAGAGCTTCCCTCTAGATTTACCACTAGAGTAGTATCTTCAAGTTCTGGTTCTAATTTAGGTTTTGGTTCTGGCACAAACTTATTTACTCATAAATGAAATGGAATCTTTTTGAAGCATAAACCAATAGTATCTTTTGTGTGATGACCTGTAGCTTTGATGGGTTTCAGAAAATCATTGTCATTTGTCCCTATAGGACCACTCCCCTTATAACTAAAGTGCTTCATGATTTTCAAGGCCTTACTGTACGGATCTTGCTCTAAGTCTTGGATTGGAGTAGTTGCTTCAAATGTATCTTTTCCCTTGTAAATCCAAGTTTTAATAGCTCTTTCTTCATCCTCATATATTTATGGTGTTGTAGCCCATAAAAAGGCACCATCGTATACTATTTGAGGAGAGTAATCAGAAGGTTTTTTTCCTCTCAGAAGGTCTCCTATAGGAATGCAAAGATGGAGGGAGAGCTTCCAATGATAGCATAGGTTCAATTTGATATCCTCCCATGCCTATGTCTTTAAGTTTTAGAGTCTATTCCATTTCTTTGAGCTTGGCATCATAGAATTCAATAGACTCTCTATTAGCTAGGACAAAACTATCTTCAAACTATGTGTGCGTGTTGCAAGAATAGTTGGTATTGGCAGGCACAGTTACCTCTGCTCCATGGAATAGAAACTTGATGCATTAATGGTATGTAGATAAAACTACCTACATTTTATGGATCCATGGTCTACCCAACAAGATGTTGTACACAAGAGGAATATCTAGGACTTGGAAAATAACATCACTCTCAATAGGTCCAATGCGAATAGGTAACATAACTAAGCCTTTGGATTTGCACTCTTCTTCATAATATCTATTGATAGTAATTTTCTTGTGGGAATCTATGCAATCCTCATCATAGCCTAGTTGGGTAAGCAACTTTGTTGAATAAATATTGAGGCCAACACCATTATCAATGAGAACTCAGTGGACATGCTTTGGACCTATTATGACCTCTATGTGTAGGGGAGCCTTATGCAGATGCCTTAGAAAATTATCATCTTCTTCAGAGAAGGACAAATAATGAGGTGAAGTCAAGTGACCCACCATAGATTAAAACTAGTTGAGATCAAGATCATTAGGGACATTTTCCTTGGTGAGGGCTTTAGCCATAATTTTCCTATGAGCAGGTGAGTTCTTCAACAACTCAAAGATGGAAATCTGAGTGTTGGTTCATTGGAGCTGATCTAAGATGCTATAACTAGCAGTACTAGCTGTAGGGACTAATTTCAAAGTTTTGTTGGTAGGACCAATAGTAGTCTTACCTATAGTTTGTTTTGGAGAAGATACAAGAGGATCAGGACCTTGCAAAACAATCCTTCGACATGATCAAGTAACAAGATTGGCACAATCCTAAGATTGTTTTGATTCAGAAGAATGGGATGTGGGGCCTTGCAAGACAAATGGAGTCTTAAATGTGGGAGCATCCCTACTCCCCTTGATAGTGATCACATCACAATACTCAACCTCAACAGGTTCATTCATATTTATGACATTGTCACTAGTTTTGTACGTGTAATTAACCTTGGCATTGGTATTCTTGGTCTTGGAAGACTCTCCCTTCTCATGAGGAGGGAAAGGATCCTTGAAGGCATGATGATCTGAATTCTTGTTATGGTTTTCTACAACAATGTCACCATTGTCAATCAGATATTGAATCTTATGTCACAGCTGGAGACAAGTAGAAGTTTTATGACCATTTTTTTGGTGATAATCACAGTATGCATTATAATTCCACCAATGAGGTCATGGTTGCAGATCATAGAGACATTTTTACAAAGGAGTAAGTATCTAGTTTTGAACAAGAGTCTTATAAACCACATCAAGAGGCTCTCCCAAGGAAGTGAACTCACGCTTGGGTCGAGAGGCCCAAGGTTTGTTTCTATCAAATCTCAAAGGTTGTTGATTGTCCGTTGTATCCTTTTCAACAACCTTTGTCACTTTTATACTAGAGGTAAGATTAAAAATAGACTTTAAAGGCTTTACGATGATGTTGTCAACCACTCCATCATTTACAACATCTATGTTCTTGTTGATGGAATTACCTTTTTCTTTGTTCGATGAGGAGGACCCTTGTTTGTTGTCCTTGTTCAAAGTCAATTCCTTTTTCTTGACCATAAACACCTCTATCCTCATAGCTTTCTTAATCATGTTGTCAAAATTCAAAGGACCTTGTAGTTGCACTTGATATCCAAAATCTAGGACAATATTGTCCAAAAAGATGTCAAGTTTCTCAGACTCAGGTAGTTTGTAAGGATACTTCATGCAAAGTTGTCTTCATCTTTGGAGAAAGGACAAGAAAGGCTCTCCTTGTCGCTATTTTAGATTATGCAAATCACAGATATTAACTTGATGTTGAATATTGTGCAAATAATGTTGGAGGAACGAATTAGCAATTTCATCAAAAGTCTTGATTCTAGTGGGTAATCGAGAAAACCACTACATAGCTGACCCACCTAAGCTATGGGGAAAGAGCCGCATAAGATAAGTTTGATCACACTAATACATTTGGGGTGAAATTGTGACGGTAGGCAAATGTCATGCGGTTTTGGCCTTTTTTTTTCAAATATAGCCCGACACCATCGCAATTTGCGACGACAATACATTTGGCACTATCACAATTGCGATGTTGTTAGGATATAAGCGCAAAATTAAAAAGGAACGTTGTCATGTGTGTTTTCAATAGCGCTGTAACCCTCCGTGAAATCACATCAGGATATAAGGGCAAAAAAAATAAGAACGTTGTCATTTGTGTTTTCAACAGCGCCGTAACCCTCCACAAAATCACATCGGGATATAAGGGCAAAAAAAACAAGAACGTTGTCATTTGTGTTTTCAACAATGCCGTAACCCTCCGCGAAATCACAGCTACAATTTTTGAGTACGTTGGGTTTATTTTTCTTTTGTCATTATTATGTAATCTGGTATTCAGCTGTTAGAGAGCTAAAATACCCAGAAATGAGGACATATCTATGTTGAATTTATTGTTAGCGCCTTTGGTTATTTAGAAGTTTAATTTTATTTGTTCATCTTTCAAGCACAAACATTTTGTGGACCGTAACGTCTTCATTGTTTCGGGTATGCAGTGAAATAGCCCTAACTTGCAATTGCGATGTTGTCGGGATATAAGGGCAAAAAAAAAAAGGAACGTTGTCATTTGTGTTTTCAACAGCACCGTAACCCTCCGCGAAATCACATCGGGATATAAGGGAAAAAAAATAAGAATGTTGTCATTTGTGTTTTCAACAGTGCCGAGAGAGATTCCCTCCGTGAAATCACAGCTACAATTTCTGAGTACGTTGGGTTTATTTTTCTTTTTTCATTATTATGTAATCTGGTATTCAATTGTTAGAGAGCTAAAATACCCAGAAATGAGGACATATCTGTGTTGAATTTATTGTTAGCGGCTTTGGTTATTTAGAAGTTTAATTTTATTTGTTCATCTTTCAAGCACAAACATTTTGTGGACTGTAATGTCTTCATTGTTTCGGGTATGCAATGAAACAGCCCTAACTTGCGACTACCTTCACGGTACTTGTGTACATTATCATGTTGTCTTTACAGTGACTGTCCTCATTCAAGTGGCAATTACACAAGGGACAGTCACTGTGAGATGTCCTCATTTGTGACAAGGACAGTCACACTTAGGACATCTCATAGTGATATTCCCTTGTGTAATTTCCACTTGAATGTATTGCTATTGAACCACATTAATGCTTTTCTTCTTCAACAAATGAGGACAGTCACTGTAAAGACAACATGATAATGTACACAATTACCAAAAAATGATCTTGTTAATTGATGTAACACTTTGTCTTGCTCACTCCCTATCCTTCACTAGGGTCTCTTTAGGCCAATGTTTTGACTTGATAGGGTACTTAACTATCCCTACACTCTTTAGGTATCTCTACCCAAGATCCCACTCCTTCAACTAGTGCACACCAACAAGAAATACAACGAACTCTGCTTAATACCAATCTAGCTACTAGGACACTCCTAGTCTTGTCTTCACAAATTGAAACACATTCAACTAGAACTTTACTCCATGGAGAGGCTGGCCACTAGGACCTCTATTGGTTTCAATATTACTCCTTCACCTATACTTTTCATCAGTACTTCAATCCGGTTCATCAAACCATGCCAATTGCACCCAAAAATAGGCTACTAGCAATTAGGTCTTTGTCAAGCCTTTTTGTTTATATTAAACCACCTAAAGATCTTAGTATTCAGATGCCCTTTATTGAGAACTCCAAGATATCTAAGGTCTCCTCCTCCTAGATTTTTTGTACACCAACTGCTACAGCCATGCCTGAAAACAAGTATTTTGACACAACTTGGACAGTCTGACTAAGAGTTTGTTTTCTTAGCAGCCAAAGAAACTCACCCAATCTTCTAATTTGACTTGGGGCTTCTTTAGATATGTGTCTACCTCTCCATGAGATTTTAGTTGAAGCAACCAATGCATTCAACTTGTTGTAATCTTCTTGTAATGATTTGTCATCCCTAACTGTGCTCAACTGACTCACCTAGGACATCATTGCAAACATAGAAAATGAGCTTCCCAGGGCCCCTCCTTCGAAACATATAGTACATGGAGTCTCCTCACCCATTCCAAGAGCCCGTAAAAAATTGACAATGGAATGATGAGCTAAGACTCCATTTGTTCAACCTGCCTGGTTCAAACCAATGATAGGGTACTTAACAAAAGAATTAACAAACTAGTTGGAATGCTTCAAAAATAAAAAAAAACACAACACAGAATTAAAAAACAACTTGTACTAACTTTTCCAATAGACACTGTGAGCTATCTAATCCATTAATCAACTGAAAACAAAGAAACAAAAAAACTCAAGAATTCACTAAAACCGTGCTACTCTACAAATCTTCTTAATTCCAAATGTTTTTCCCCCCAACCTTTTGCACAGATCGATGGAGGCCTCTTATAGTTGATCTAATGCCTAATTCAATGGTTTCATATAGTTACATAACCATCTTACTCGAAAATGCTCCCTTGCACAAATGTTGTCAATGTTGTGAATGACAACATTGACAACTTGTTACAACCTTTGGCATTTTGGTTCAAAACTTATTGTTCAAACACCATAAGACCCTAACCATGACTTAGTTAGGCTATTTAGACCTCACATAGGCCACTTCTACACTTATTTGCCCAATTTGACCCCTAAATGCTTCATTCCCACTTTTGCCACAATATTGGTAACTTGCGTACAAATTGGCACTTGCCTTCACAAAGGTCACACATGAGGACATCTCACAGTGATCGATTGTCCCTTGTGTAATTGCCACTTGAATGTATTGCTATTGAACCACATTAATGCTTTTATTCTTCAACAAATGAGGACAGTCACTCTAAAGACAACATGATAATGTACACTCACTGTAAGGATAGTCACAAATGAGGACATCTCACAGTGACTGTCCCTTGTGTAATTGCCGCTTGAATGTATTGCTATTGAACCACATTAATGCTTTTCTTCTTCAACAAATGAGGATAGTCACTCTAAAGACAACATGATAATGTACACTCACTGTAAGGATAGTCACAAATGAGGACATCTCACAGTGACTATCCCTTGTGTAATTGCTGCTTGAATTACACAAGGGACAGTCATTGTGAGATGTCCTCATTTGTGACAAGGACAGTCACACATGAGGACATCTCATAGTGATTGTCCCTTGTGTAATTTCCACTTGAATGTATTGCTATTGAACCACATTAATCCTTTTCTTCTTCAACAAATGAGGACATTCACTCTAAAGACAACATGATAATGTACACTCACTGTAAGGACAGTCACAAATGAGGACATCTCACAGTGACTGTCCCTTGTGTAATTTCCGCTTGAATTACATAAGGGATAGTCATTGTGAGATGTCCTCATTTTTGACAAGGATGTTGGAAATATTCAGGAATTAACCGAGTTACTGAGAGGGGAGGGGTGAATCAGTAACTCCAAATTTTCTTATAATTTTAACATGAAATTTACCTTTTAACCTTTGCATACAGAAAGCATGAAACTTAAAAGCATTCACAATAATGACACATAGATTTGGTTACCCAGAAACCTTCCAAAAGAAAGTAAAACTGGGGTGGGGATGAAACCCACAAAGCTTTAATACTGCAGAATAAAGTTGGCCGGTTAAGACTTACAATTTGATCACTTATGATGATCTGCCCTGTTAGGAGCAATAAGGATTGCTAAATCCACCCTGTTAAAGGATTTACAAACATACAGTGAAGTATGCACTCGGTAAAGAGATTTTTACAAAGACTGTTAAGTCTACCAGGTTAAAGGATTTAGTACTGATTCACCTGTTAGAATGAAACAGTAGATCTCTGCTTTGCAACTGGATTGCTGATTGAGATTCTCTGATGTACTGATCACCTTCTGTGATGAATTTGTCTTTGCTGTACCTTATACTTTTGAAGCCTTCTGCAATTCTCTTATTTCTGCCTTTCTTTTTCTTTCACATATATTCTCCTTCATACATTTCATTACATCTTTTTATTTTTACAACATTGTTTATATACAAGTCTCAAACAATTAATTACAATTACAATTACACAGTCGGCTTGACAAATAAACATAAGTGCTACTAAGTCGGCCCAAGTATAGTTACTCAGTTCCTTCAAACTGACTCGGTGACTTTCTGATACTCGGCGTCCACTGCATTACTCGGCATCGTCATGCACTCGGTAAAAGTGAAGGCACGGTTCATACTGATCACTCGGTAGGTTTTGAACTCGGTAAGTACTGGTGACTCGGTAGACAAGATGTTACTCGGTTTACATTGTCTTGATCGGTTTGTACTAACTTGCTTGGTTTCCACTGTCTGCTCGGTTTGCACTATCTGCTCGGTTTGCACTGTCTGCTCGGTTTGCACTGTTTGCTCGGTTTGCACTTGTCTGCTCGGTTTGCACTGTCTGCTCGGTTTGCACTGTCTGCTCAGTTTGCACTGTCTGCTCGGTTTGCACTGTCTGCTTGGTTTGTATCCAGAATGCAAATAAGTGTTGTCACTAGTGGCAATTCTGCTTAATGCCAACAATCTCCCCCTTTGGCATTAGTGACAAAAACACTTATTGGCCAAAATTTATATACATGAGTCATGCTGAGTTTTATTTTGATTTTACAAAATTTGTCTTTGTTATAGGGCTATGTACATTGTCTCCCCCTTTCAATGTGCTAACTGTTCCTTATACAAATCTATAACTATATACATATCTCTCCTTCTATACATATCTCCCCCTTTTTGACGATAATGCCAAAGGTGCATATACAAGTTATTTACAGAGAGAATCCAAAATTTGATAAGAAATCAGAATGTACCTTCATTATTAGTGCCAGGGTTCTGTCCCAACTTTCTTGCAGGATCTTACATGTTTGTATAGCAATTTGGACTTCTGCAGAGAGTTCAATCATGTGATCTGCTATAGAGAACTAATTGTCATGAATCAATGTTCTGGAATGTTCAATGTGCTTATACATTGTATTCATGATGGGAAGGATCATGTGTTGGATGTCTAGCAGTGTGGACCGGATCCTTGAGTCTTCTTTCAGTAGATCAGACTGCATATTAGATAGGTGTGAAATTTTCATGTGATGAGCAGAGCTTGAACTTGGTTCAAGTTGCAGCTTCTGTATGCTAATCTTCATATCCTCATCCATTTTATTCATTTTATCTTTAACATCCTTTGTGAACTAAGAAAAATTGCATAGTCTGGCCAAAAGAGAGGTAGCATTCGAATAGATAGATTCTATGTTAGACAAAACTGAAGACAATTCCACTTGGTTAATAGCTATGTGCTGAGCAATGTGCTCAAGCACTTTATTGTTGAATCTCTTCTCGGCTCTTTCAACTAACTTTTCTGTCCTGGATGAGTCCTCATTGTATTTCTCAACTGCTTCTGCTAATTGTAACAAAACATGCTGGGAGGAGTCTACTTTAATGCCTAATGCATCAGACAAAATGTCCTTAGCATCCTTGATGATTTGATACTCCTTGTCTCTCTCCTCTTTAAGCTTCTTTTGTTTTGCTTTCCTTTGGAGGATCTCACCTATATTCTGCATTTGGTCCGCTGAGAGATTTGCAAAATCTAATGTAGGAATCTCTATCTCTTCATCTAGGTCTATATCCTCAACTACATTTTTACCCAAAAATTTTATACTCAGTAGAGCTTTAGGCTTATCTGTACTTAATGCTTTTGTAGTAGTGACAGTAGATAAAGTAGGGTTGGCTATTGATACTGGTATACTTTCTACTGGAGAACTTAAAATATTTACACTTGAAGATTCAAAAGCTAGAAAACTTACTGCTGGAAAACTTGATGGTACAGGAGACTGCAGCTCGGTAGAAGAAATGGTGGCTGCCTCTGATGTTGCTAGAGATGATTGGACAAATGTGGAAGTTGTCACAACCATGCTTGAAGGTGTCTCTGGGCTGGATGTAGAGACTTTCACTGGAGAGGTAGGAAGGGATGCAATGACTTTTTCTGCTATCCTTATAGTATCATCTACCTCAGTGTCTTCTTCTTGTTCATCGCTGTCATCTTCAATATCTTTTATTATTACAGTTTCAATGCTCAGTTGGTGAAGGTGGTATATGTTCTTCCATGTGGCTTTTGCAGCCTTCACAACCGATTCAATATTGTTGATCAAAATCAAACAAGTATTGAACTTCAATGTCATCTTATTTTCATTTTCTTTTAATGCCTTCTTTACTTCATCATTATTCAAGCTCGGCATCAACTGTCTCAGGTTTTGATCAAATATGTCTATCACAGTTTTCCCTGCATTGCTCCATCTCATTTTTATTGGATTCAATAGAACTGCTGGAACCTATGGGGTAATTTCTTCAGGAGAGTATTTCCACTGTCCCATCTTCTCAACAACAGCATCTTCTATTTCCTTCTGTTCTGCTTCCGATCTGGTTTCATATCTCAAGGATTTTATGTTACTTACTCCAGATCCTGATCCATCTCTAAAGAGTTTGAGCTTTTCTTGAAGGCTTAGAGGAGGCCTTTTGAATACTATGTCTTTATCTGCCTTTTCTGCCTTGTCTGCCTTGCCTCTTGTATTTCTCTTTGTAAACACAGTAGTGGGAGGCACAGGTGCCTTAGTGATGAAAACTTTTCCTTTCTTCTTTGCAGGTTCTGGTTCCTCTATTTTCTTATCCTTTTCCTCTTCTTTTTCATCTATTTCTTCTTTGTCCTTGGTTATCATTTGCATTTTGGCTATCCTCTTCTTTCCTTTGTTTACCGCCTGTGGAAGCTTTATGCTTAGTTCAATTCTCACCTTAGCTTCATCATATGTTCCAAAATATGGAGCTTTGGGATTGATAGGCTGATTTAGAAGAGCTTCAATGATATTCTTGGTTTCATCAATATTTACCTCATAAGGAAGAGGTTTTACATATACAGTTCTTGGTTTAACTGCTTGAATATACACATTATCACAATCTACCATAAAACAGATGTCATCTTTGTAATCTTCCACCAACTTCTGTGGAATCCAGAATCTGTCATTCATTTTCTCTTTGAAAGACTCAAAATAATTATCCATGATGCTTTCAAAGTTTTCACCCATTTCTGCGATGTATTCATTTATTTCATAGAGTACTGGCACATCTTTTCTCCATACAACTTTTCCTTTAGAAGGGAAGAATTTCTGAACATAGAAGAATAAACAGACCAACAAGGATCCAAACTTACATGGATTATTTTTGGAAGTTTTGATGCTTTCCATGTTCTTGTTAAACTGTTTCAACAATAAGTCTGCTAGGTCAAATGTTAAGTTGTTTTTGACCACTTTGTATGCTAGGTCAATAGCTTCACAGGAGACACTGTTCTGTCGACTAGAACTATAAATCTTGTGGGCAATGATATGTGTACCAAACTTCAGTTCAGCGTCGATAATGCTGCTAAATTTCATGCCTCTACCATCCCACTCGGCTAGGGTTTTCTTCTCTAGTTCCGTCCGACCTAGGGTTTTGGTAGTTTTAGCTTTGTTCAACATGGGAAGACCGGTGACTTGTTGAATCATTTTCTTTGTGATCTCAATAGGTTGCTCAAGCCAAATCTTGCCATCGTGTACTCGGCTGAGAATGTACCTAACCCATTTATCTCAAAAGTTTCGAGGAAGATGTACAATGTGAACTAAACCCTTATCTTCCAGATGTTTGTGCTCGGGTTTCAAAATACCATCCACACATAGTTCCTCACGCACAATGTCTAGTTCTAGGTTTCCCATTTCATGAATTGAATAGTTAAAATGATTGTGGATATCGTTAATAAGCAGTACCTTAGGAGGAATCTGAGATTGAGCTCCGTTCGGATCTAGGGCTGCTGCAATTGCGGGCACGATCTTAAAATCTGGTGCTTTCCACTCCCCTTGGACTAACATATCAGATCCTTTCTTCACTGAATTGCTGGATGATGCCATGGTAGCTCACAGAAAATTCCTTTCGCAAAAGTATTGAATCGCCGGGTTGCCCTTGAAATTTTCTGCTCTCAAAGTGCTAAAGATTCGCGGTGAAGAATGAGTTCGATTACTTACTTTTTGTTTACAATTCTGTCATTAATGCTCATTTCAAATTAGGGTAGGAATTCTGACAGACTATCACCCACTAAGAATTAATTGCTCAAAAAAGACTTCGCAGCTCGGTGAACTCGAGAATTCATACTGCTCTGACCTCGCTCGGTAAAGACAGGTACCGACCTTGCTCGGTGAAGACTATACCGACCTTGCTCGGTGAAGACTATACCGACCTTGCTGTGATCTCACTGCATCTTGCATGCTGATTTAGACTTTTCTTTTAATTTCAGTTCTGGAACTGCTTGAGATTGATCTATGAGAATACAGTTCTAGTGCTTCCTTGGAAATTAGTTTGAGTTGGTAGAGCCATCCATTCCATTACTTGGACTGGATTGCTTGGTAGCTTTAGGAATCCATTTTTGTCTTATCTGTTTCCTGACCTTAGTTGCTTCATTCTTCTTTCCTTCTTCAATTTCACTAGCATTCATGCAGTTTCTGGCTATGTGACTGAGTTTAGTGCATTTGAAACATCTTATGGTAGTATCTCTTTTCCTTAGATGATGTTTTATGCAATTCATGCCAATGTGTCCATATTCTCCACAGTAATGACATCTACACCAGGTGTTGTAGTCCCATCCAAACATTGCTTTCACGATTTGTTCTGCTAGATTAAATGTCTTGGATCTGCACTCGGATGCCTTGTGACCTTGTTTGTTGCACTTGTGACAGTTACCTCTGAATCTAGGTTTTTCCCTGCATTCATTTGCTTTGTGACCGGGTTGATTGTAGCTATAACACTTTCCATTGAATTCTACTTTTTCATTGTTCCAACATTTATTTGAAGTATGTCCTATTTTACCACAATGATTACAAGTAGGTTTTTGATTTCTTTGAGTACCTTGCTTAGAGGATTCGCCTTCTTCTTTGTATCCAAGTCCTGCTTTTCCTTTTTGCCTATGAAGATTTCGTTCATACAGCTGATTCAAGTCTTCTTGACTTTTCAGCATTCCTTCATTGATTTGTTTTTCAGCGTTTAGGTCATCCATCAATCTTAGATTGGTTTCCTTTTCAGATCTTAGTTCTTCTCTTGTGTTTTCTATTTCTGATCTTAGATTTAGAATTTCTTCATTTGTATGAGAGATCTGATCAATTAGATTTTCTAGCTGAAGGGTTTTGTTTTGGACTTCAATGTTTCTTCCATCTAATTCATCTTTCAACTTGTTTCTTTGTTCCAAGATCTCACAGAATCTTGTAGAGTGTAGTTCTTGTTCTCTTTTCAATTTTCTCACTTCTTCCTGCAGAGACCCATTCTTTTCTAGGAGTTCTTTGATAGCATTGTTTGCTTCATCTGAGTTATTTGAGGGAAGAAGATCTTCAATCTTTTCTTCAATGTAATTCTGATCATTCATCTGATTTGCAAGTTCCTTCCTTCTCCTTAGGGATTGGGAAAGATGTTCTTTTGCTTCTTTGAGTTTAGCTATGGCTATTTCCAGATCTATCTTTTCATTTTCAATCACCTTGTTCAGTTTGAATACCTCCATTGTCCTGGATCTTTGCTCAAGCTAGTTAAGCTTTGTCTTGAGAACCAATGCAGCTCTGATACCAATTGTTGGAAATATTCAGGAATTAACCGAGTTACTGAGAGGGGAGGGGTGAATCAGTAACTCCAAATTTTCTTATAATTTTAACATGAAATTTACCTTTTAACCTTTGCATACAGAAAGCATGAAACTTAAAAGCATTCACAATAATGACACATAGATTTGGTTACCCAGAAACCTTCCAAAAGAAAGTAAAACTAGGGTGGGGATGAAACCCACAAAGCTTTAATACTGCAGAATAAAGTTAGCCGGTTAAGGCTTACAATTTGATCACTTCTGATGATCTGCCCTGTTAGGAGCAATAAGGATTGCTAAATCCACCCTGTTAAAGGATTTACAAACATACAGTGAAGTATGCACTCGGTAAAGAGACTTTTACAAAGACTGTTAAGTCTACCCGGTTAAAGGATTTAGTACTGATTCACCTGTTAGAATGAAATAGTAGATCTCTGCTTTACAACTAGATTGCTGAATGAGATTCTCTGATGTACTGATCACCTTCTGTGATGAATTTGTCTTTGCTGTACCTTATACTTCTGAAGCCTTCTGCAATTCTCTTATTTCTGCCTTTCTTTTTCTTTCACATATATTCTCCTTCATACATTTCATTACATCTTTTTATTTTTACAACATTGTTTATATACAAGTCTCAAACAATTAATTACAATTACAATTACACAGTCGGCTTGACAAATAAATGTAAGTGCTACTAAGTCGGCCCAAATATAGTTACTCGGTTCCTTCAAACTAACTCGGTGACTTTCTGATACTCGGCATCCACTGCATTACTCGACATCGTCATGCACTCGGTAAAAGTGAAGGCACGGTTCATACTGATCACTCGGTAGGTTTTGAACTCGGTAAGTACTGGTGACTCGGTAGACAAGATGTTACTCGGTTTACATTGTCCTGATCGATTTGTACTAACTTGCTCGGTTTCCACTGTCTGCTTGGTTTGCACTGTCTGCTCGGTTTGCACTGTCTGCTCGGTTTGCACTTGTCTGCTCGGTTTGCACTGTCTGCTCCATTTGCACTATCTGCTCGGTTTGCACTGTCTGCTCATTTTGTATCCAGAATGCAAATAAGTGTTGTCACTAGTGGGAATTCTGCGTAATGCCAACAAAGGATAGTCACACATGAGGACATCTCACAGTGATTGTCCCTTGTGTAATTGTCACTTGAATGTATTGCTATTGAACCACATTAATGCTTTTCTTCTTCAACAAATGAGGATAGTCACTCTAAAGACAACATGATAATGTACACTCACTGTAAGGACAGTCACAAATGAGGACATCTCACAGTGACTGTCCCTTGTGTAATTGCCGCTTGAATTACACAAGGGACAGTCATTGTGAGATGTCCTCATTTGTGACAAGGACAGTCACACATGAGGACATCTCACAGTGATTGTCTGTAATGTCCCCTTTTTGGCTAACTTGGAAAATAGGAACAATTACTCCACTTCTCAGACTTACTCTATCAAATACTTACAATTAAACTAAGTAATGGAGGTTACTTAAGATATCAACCGCTATTTCAGATTCAATCACAATATGTGTGCAAGATGATATTGATACCAATATGTTTAATAGCACTGTCGGATATAATGATATGAAATATGCTATGAATATGATGTTTCCTATCACTTATAGTGATAGTATAATGATGGTATGTCTGATATAAACAATATCGATATACAATCAATAAGTATTGCTTACAGCAATGTATTTGCTGTGTCTGATATGATGATGTAATTATGCAAATGTGTAATATCGCTATGAGTGATGTTGCTATTTTAGATTCTGAATTATATGCTTGCAACTTCAAATATTGATGCTGTTTCTGACTATCCTTTCTATCTGTGCAATCATGGTGTTGTCTCTGATCTGCAATGATAAACTTGAAACCAAACTGCCAAAGGCAGATGCTCTATTGAGTATATCCAAATATGGATAAGTAAATAAAGTTCTAATGATGCCTTGAGTGACTGACGAGAATGCATTCTTATATTTTCTTTAACAAATGAAGAGATGCTATGAATGAGACATGTCTTGTTTCTTCCTCCATGTCCCTTTG
Organism: Chamaecyparis obtusa; assembly: GCA_027943335.1. Lineage (NCBI taxonomy): Eukaryota > Viridiplantae > Streptophyta > Pinopsida > Cupressales > Cupressaceae > Chamaecyparis > Chamaecyparis obtusa. Next base: position 94,192 of record BSBK01007194.1, on the reverse strand, counting down.
TTAATCACACCTTTCCATAATCCGACAGTTCACATAATATTATTTCATTATTTTCTGATCATAGATAACTCCCAGATTGACTCAATATCAAATCTTTTTATGAAGGTAATCTTCCCTAATTGGTAGTGCAACCAGTAGTTAACATCCATTGTGTTTGTATTAGTTTGGTCTAAATATCATTAGTATTTAGTCAATCGATATTAACTCTTGCCTTATCCCATATTGTTATGATGATATCCAATCTTTCTACTCTGATATAAGTCGATATCATTTTCTGATAATTGTCCATTTATTGGTTGATTGCTGGTAATGGAGTTTGATCTTCAAATTGACTTCCATTCTTGTTAATACTTAAGGATACATTGTACTTATTATCCATGACTGATGCCTCATTCATCAATAGCTTGTGATATAATCACTGATGCTTTTGTGTTTCTACAAGATGTGGTTTATCTCAGACAATCGATAATCTTTCAATCCTTTAGTCGATATCCTCCTATGTGGTGTCTATTGATATAGATAGTAGAATTCAATCTAGTTTATGTTATTGTCATGATAACATAGGAAGTGATGGTGCATATTTGCTAGCGGGTCTTCATGTTTGATATTGCTTTATCGGATATGTCATTGTCTAAACTTGTGCAATTAATGATTATTTATAATATATGAATGGTTATCCTTCTTGCTTATCAATACATCTTCTGAAACACATAGCGACCTATCCCTTATTCATATCATGTTGATCTTGACTTCATAGTATTTGGTTCATTAATCATCCTCTCAGGGTATCGATGTGTAATGACTAGTGATTCTTGTATCACTTCTTCATTCCTCATCGTGATAGATAATGTAGATGTATATCGATTACAGATATTCGATATTGCTTTAAACGTTATTATTATTATTATTATTATTATTATTATTAATGTTATTGTTATTATTAAATATTATAATTAATGATGTTAGTAATATTAATAATATTATAATAAATATTATTATAGTGATAACATATTGTTTTATATTGAGAGGTTTATTAATATTATTTATATATTAAAATTATTATATCAATAATTGATTTAATATTATTACTTAATATATTATTATAATATAATATATATAATTTATTAATAATTATTTATTATTAATTTATATTATAATTATAATCATAATTATATTATTTATTAATATTTTAATATTATTTAATTAACATATTACTTATTATGCTAACTATATATTATTATTATCTTTTGATAATAATTATATATTATTGTTATATACCGTTAATAATAGATTATTATATATCATCTAATCATTTTATTATTATACTAAGTTCAATATGTCACGGCTCATGACATTGTCCCTTGTGTAATTGCCACTTGAATGTATTGCTATTGAACCACATTAATGCTTTTCTTCTTCAACAAATGAGGACAGTCACTCTAAAGACAACATGATAATGTACACTCATTGTAAGGACAGTCACAAATGAGGACATCTCACAGTGACTATCCCTTGTGTAATTGCCACTTGAATTACACAAGGGACAGTCATTGTGAGATGTCCTCATTTGTGACAAGGACAGTCACACATGAGGACATCTCACAGTGATTGTCCCTTGTGTAATTGTCACTTGAATGTATTGCTATTGAACCACATTAATGCTTTTCTTCTTCAACAAATGAGGACAGTCACTCTAAAGACACCATGATAATGTACACTCACTGTAAGGACAGTCACAAATGAGGACATCTCATAGTGACTGTCCCTTGTGTAATTGCCACTTGAATGTATTGCTATTCAGCCACATTAATGCTTTTCTTCTTCAACAAATGAGGATAGTCACTCTAAGGACAACATGATAATGTACACTCACTGTAAGTGTACATTATCATGTTGTATTACAAATGGACCTTATGTTGGTTGGGATATAAGTGCAAAAAAAAAAAGGAACGTTGTCATTTGTGTTTTCAACAGCGCCGAGAGAGATTCCCTCTGTGAAATCAAGCGGGTTATCATTTGTGTTTTGAACAAAGCGGGTTGTCATTTGTGTTTTGAACAGCACCGAGGGAGATTCCCTCCACGAAATCAAGCGGGTTGTCATTTGTGTTTTCAACAGTACCGAGAGAGATTCCCTCCGCAAAATCACAGCTACAATTTCTGAGTACGTTGGGTTTATTTTTCTTTTGTCATTATTATTTAATCTGGTATTCAGCTGTTAGAGAGCTAAAATACCCAGAAATGAGGACATATCTGTGTTGAATTTATTGTTAGCAGCTTTGGTTATTTAGAATGCTTCCCCACAATACTTAATTACACAAGGGACAGTCACTGTGAGATGTCCTCATTTGTGACAAGGACAGTCACACATGAGGACATCTCACAGTGACTGTCCCTTGTGTAAGCCACTTGAATGTATTGCTATTCAACCACATTTATGGGCCCGTTTGGACCACGACACACAGTAGCATCTATAGAGAAGAATATCCCAGGTGTAACAAGTTGTAAGAATATACCAACAGTTCTAAGAAGTTCCCTAGCACATAGTAGCATCTACAGAGAAGAATATACAACATGAGGGCAGCCACTGTAAAGACAACATGATAATGTACACTCATTGTATGTGTACATTATCATGTTGTCTTTACAGTGACTGATCTCATTCAAGTGGCAATTACACAAGGGACAGTCACTGTGAGATGTCCTCATTTGTGACAAGGACAGTCACACATGAGGATATCTCACAGTGACTGTCCCTTGTGTAAGCCACTTGAATGTATTGCTATTCAACCACATTTATGGGTCCATTTGGACCACGGCACATAGTAGCATCTACAGAGAAGAATATCCCAGGTGTAACAAGTTGTAAGAATATACCAACAGTTCTAAGAAGTTCCCTAGCACATAGTAGCATCTTCTAATTGTCTATACCACTTCACAAGGTATTGTTTGCACACATTGTTTTTGGTTCTTTTGATGACCCTTGTTTTGAAATTGCTATTAGGCCTTGTAGCTTATATGTTTTGATTGCTGGAGAGCTTCTAAAGCTAAGCAAGAAGACCATTGCATGAGTTATAGCCGCGCGCTTAGGTTTGAAAATTGTATATTTTTTAATCTAATGTATATTTTAACTAGACTTTTAGCTTATTTTTGCTGTATATTTTAATCTAAAGGGAATCATGGATGTGAACTTGAAAGAATTTTGTACTTAGTTCTTATGGAGAGAATAGTAGTAGTTTACGGTCTAATATCAAATAGAGTTTTCCAATTATAGAAAGTTAATGAATTCTAATAGCTTATATGTTTTGTTTGCTGGAGAGCTTCTAGAGCTAAGCAAGAAGACCATTGCACGAGTTATAGCCGCGCGCTCAGGTTTGAAAATTGTATATATTTTAATCTAATGTATATTTTAATCCTTTTGCCATGTCATGTAATATGTCTTGCCTTGTAGCTTATATGTTTTGAAATTGTTGTTAGGCCTTGTAGCTTATATGTTTTGATTGCTAGAGAGCTTCTAGAGCTAAGCAAGAAGACCATTGCACTAGTCGTAGCCGTGCGCTCAGGCATGAAAATTGTATATTTTTTAATCTAATGTATATTTTAACTAGACTTTTAAAATATTAAAGGATTTAACTAGGTCTAAGAAGATTTGTGTACTTTTGACAATTTTGCTTAGTCACTGAAAGTTGTAGATCGAAGTTTTCATAGCCCAATTTTTGCTTCCTGCGAAGAACGATCATGTCAGATAATATAAGTGAAGAACAAAATAGGGAGACAATCGCTAGATTGTGGTCTAACTTGAAAAGAAAAGGTGATGGAAAATGTTATTGTCCCTGCAAAATTTGTAAGGGCTTAAACCATAGAAGATTGCTAATCAAAACAGTTAAGAGACATTGTAGGGAGAATGGTCACATTGAAGGGGGCCATGACTATCATCCACTGGTAAGTTGTTCATTATATCATTTTAACAATTTATATACATATGAAATCACTTGATGATGAGTTGAAGATCATGGTTTATTTATGTTAATCAATTTTATATAGGTTGATCTCCCCAGGGAAGTACATGATATGGAGGAACATGGGGGTGCGAATATCCAAGGTGAAGATAATGATCCCATGGAAGATGACGATCATGCGCTAGAAAACACAATTGAAGATGATGGTATAAATACATTGATCCATGACACATTTAGTCCAAGCGGATCTGATCATGATGATGATGATAGCCTTGATGTACCTCTACTTGAGAAGGCATACGAGCCCCTATACAAAGACTCCCAAACAACTCTTCTCTCTGCTGTATTGTTGTTGTTGAACTTGAAGGTTATGAATGGTTTATCCAACATAACAATGTCATGTATGTTAAGGTATGTCATATATGTCTTTATAGTTAACAAAGGGTGAATAATGTACCACTAATATTGTTTATATTAACAACTTATATTTTTTGTTGTAGATTGATAGGCGAGTTTTTGTTACCACCATCAAATATTCTACCTCGCTCATATCGAGAATTATCTGCTATTATGAAAGATATTGGAATGGAGTATCAAGCAATACATGCTTGTCCCAATGATCATATTATATATTATAAAGAACATGAATTTGCAACACAATGCCCTGTATGTCATACGAGTAGATATCGAACAGATCGAATAACAAAAAAGGTGCCTCACAAGGTTCTTCGTTACATCCCCATTATTCCATGGATGCGACAATTATTCAGGTGTACTAGCTTGGCACAATTTATGGATTACCATGCACGCAATAGAAGTCAAGATGACATTATTCGAATCCCTGCGGATGGTTCGGCATTTATGCACATAGAGGAAAAGTGGCAACACTTCAAAGAAGAACCTCTTAATCTCAGGCTTTCATTGGCAGCGGATGGTGTCAATCCATTTGGAGAGATGAGATCTGTTTGCTCGGTGTGGCCTGTTTTTGTTATCAACAATAACATTCCTCCGTGGATGTCAATAAAGAGGGAGCACATTATGTTGGCAATGATTGTTCCAGGTATTTTATCATTTGATAGTTATTAATTTACATGTACTTACAAATCTTACAGTAAAATGGTCAAAATAATTATGTAATGTTACTGTTCATTCAAGTAGGTAAATATCAAGTTAAAGATATGAATGTATATATTGAGCCTCTTATTGACGAGTTGGTGGAGTTATGGAATGGTGTCACTATGTATGACGTGTCTAGACCAATAGGACAAAGACAATTTCAATTCCATGCAATACTTGTATGGACAATACATGATGCCCCAGGGCTAACACATTTTTGTGGTATGTTATAGTGAATTCAAGTTGCGCATGATAATTCTAATTATAAAAATCAACATATTTAATAATCCAATTATATCATTATCTTGTAGGTCTTCAAACAAAGGGAAAATTTGCATATCCAGTTTGTGGTCCAAAGATGAAATCTCGTCATTCAAAAAGTTTAGGAAAGCATGTGTTTGATGAGTACAGACACTTCCTCCACAGGAATCATAAGTATCGAAGTATGGAAAAACATCTTTTCAATGGGAAAGAAGAGACTACATCAAAGCCACGAAGAATGACACCTCGCCTATGGAAGTTGGAATATAATAGAATTAATCGCCGAGGTAATGTCATTCGACTTAATGGTTTATGTTTGTAATTTATATATTTCTATTGTGATTTTTGTTTACTAATTATGTAATTGATGATCGTGAAGGTCGTCAAGGCACTACTGACAACCTTCCAAAGGGACTAAAAAGCTATCCCAGACAATTTAGTAGGTTTCCCTACTACGAGGACCTACAAATTGTGCATTTGTTTGATCTTATGCATGTTGGAAAGAATATAACAGAGACATTGTGGAAAATACTGGATGGAAGGCGTGACAAAGAAAAAATTGTCAAAATTTGTAATGACATTCATGAATCCAATCATGCACTGAAGAATTTCATTCACTCAAATAGCAATAGAGATCAGATTAATATAAGTTCCCTTCCTTGGTTATTAACGGAGCAGCAAAGTGATGCCATAAAAGAAGTCATACGAAAAATTCAATTTCCCACAGGATTTGCTGGGAACATAAGCAATCTCATATCAAAGAAAAGTGAATTTGGGCCAGGGCTTAAAATGCATGATTGGCATACTTTCATCAAGGTAAGTTATGTTCTTCTGTATTTACAATATATTCATAAACTACATGTACTATTCATTATGTTATGTTAGAAAATAATGAAATGATTGGTTTATAATTACTGCAGTACGTGCTACCTCTATCTCTCCCAGAGCACTTCAACAATAACATCAAACAAGTGATATATGATCTTGGAAAATACATGAGGTAAGCAGTAATATCTGTTCAATTTGTTGTATATATTTATTATATTCGCGATTTGTTTTTCTTGCTATGTAATCTATTGTATATTATTTTGTAAAGTCTCGTATTTATATATTTTTTGTGACTTGAATCTCTTAATGTAGGTGGTTGTCATCTAAAGAAATCCATAAAGAAGATATAAACTATTGGAAGAGAAGAATTCCTCATTTATTGTGTGAAATGCAAAAGTGTCTACCTCCAACTTTTTTCAATGCACAAGAACACTACCTCATACACCAAGTTGAGGAGATTGAATTGTGTGGACCTGCACACACTAGGTCAATGTGGATGGTTGAGAGGAACTTGAAATCTTTGAAGGCTTTGGTTCGACAAAGAGCACATCCTGAGGGTTCTATGGTAGAGGGATACATGGTATACCAGACTATGGTGTACATTACTGAATATCTTCCTAAGTTTGCTTCAAATATCCATGTAGATCACATTTGGGATCTCGACCCTTTTAAAAAATTCAAAGGGGAGTACTTGATGGGGAAAGGTAGATTGAGGAAAGTGACAGGTAATAAATTATAAGATGTTATTGTAATAAATTATTTCTTAATCTTCAAAATAAATTGGTTGTAAGTCATCTATTTTTTTTTGTATAGTTGCTCGAGAGTGGGATGCACTACATTTGTATATTGCAAACAATCTTGATTGGATGATGGTATGGATTGAACGATGTCAACATTCTGGTCACACATTAACATGGGAAGGTGTATCTTCATTGGTTAAAGAAGCTCATCGTAATGGAGATTCTAATGTTACGCAAAGGGAAATAGATTTAGCATATGGTTTAAGAGATTTCTAGGTACGTACAAAATTATTAATCACCCGTATGTTTATCAACTCACGATATAATAATTTTGACATGTTTCACGTATTATTGCAGGTTAAACACCACAAGGGTATGTTCTGTAATGGTCAAAAATTTCGCGTCAAAGTGTTGGATGACATGAAGAAAACTTGTGATTCTGGAATAACTGCAGTCTTTCAAGTGACTAATATTTCATCTAGAAATGACTTAGATCCTCAAGAGTCTAAAAATCAATACTATGGCATTTTGGATGATATACTTGAGTGCGACTTTAGTTCCTTCAAATTAGTACTCTTCGTTGTCAAATGGTACAGGCTACGACTTAATCCAAATGATCCTAATAGAACTGTTATTGAACATGATAATGGATTTACAATGGTTAATACAAGGTCGTTTGAGCCAGTTGGGGATGAGCCCTATGTTCTTCCAAGCCAATGTGAGCAGATATTTTACTCAGAGGTTTCACATAAACTAGGTTGGTCATTTGTTGTTAGACATGAACCGAGAGGAAGGCCGATAAAGTATAATGCGATGGAAGAAGAAGATACCGAAGAAGTAGAAGATGATGTAGATGATGATCATGATCGACAATTATTGGATGATGTTCCTGAGACAAATTTTCATGAAGAAGAAGAAGAAGATGATGCTGCTACTGATGATGATGATGAAGATGATGTTGATGTTGATGATGACGACAACGACGACAACGATGATGACGACGATGATGATGATGACGACGATGATGAGGATGATGATGATGATGATGATGATGATGATGATGATGATGATGATGATGATGATGATGATGATGATGAGGATGATGATGATGAAATTTAAAGGTATGCCATCAATCCTTAATGTATTTAATATTCATTTCTTGATAGAAATATATTTGTCTTAAATGGTTACATAGTTTATTCATTATCTATTTAAAAGCTATAAGTGTTATAATTTGTACATTTTAATGTTTTTAATTTTTATGTGATGCTTATGATGGATGTGATTATGATTATGATGTGATTATGCTCACGATAATTGAATTACATTTGCAGGAAATTGAACCCCTTTCAAGAGCATCCCGCACAGTCTCATGGATCAACAGGTATAAGTCAATACACCTTATAGAAATTCTATTTAATACACTTATCAATAGTAAGATTGATGTCTTCTAAGATCTCTCCCATTTGCAGGTACCAGCAAATAGGTATTTGTCAGAAGTGTCTTCCTCGAGTGAGGGAAATATAGGAATAGAAGAGGAAAGTGAGACATGCAGTTTATCTAGAATAGGGAGATTAACTAGAGGTCAAAGGACTAGAAGGAAATTCAATAAACACATGAAATTTTTCCTTGCTCAAGGGGGGTCATGTTCTTATGATGATGAGACAAAAGGTGACATCGAGGTGCCCTTGAGGTACCAACATCTACAGAAACATTGGGTACCCAAGGAACTTCCTCCAATAAACACTGATTTTTGTGTTAATGAGAGGATATATCGCATAGCACCATCATCATTACATGGTTTGGGCCTATTTTCTATGGATGGCATAAAGGTGTCTTACAACAAAGTTTCTGAATTGATGGAGTATGTTGGACCATGTTACGATTACAAAAGTTGGATGCATATTGTTCAATATAAAAAAACTATGCGTAGGTATGCACTCTCGGCAAATTATATACAACAGCAAGACAATAATCAAAGTAAAAGTGTGGCTATATACATTGATGGAAGGCCAAAAGCAACAGGGAATATTGCGGGTTTTATAAATAGTACACGACCTGGGTCAACTATAAAGCAACCCAATTGCATATTTGAGGCGCGCGAGGGAAATCGTGTATTCATCTGTGCGATAAAATCAATACGTGCAGGGGAAGAGCTGCTTATTCATTACAATTTGAACCGCATAGATACAAACGAGGCTACTATCATGGGGGTGGTACATACTATTAAACCAACTTTTAATCAATGACTCCAACATACCATTTAGTTATTAAATTTTTGGCTAACATTTTTATACTTGATCTTTGACACAGGGGCACAATATGGAGCAACCACCCGAAGGTGATGGTGATGATATTCCTATCTCATCTACACATGAGCAGGTAAAACTCATTGTAATTGTGCAAACTAGATAGAAGCAAAATGTTATTTTTTTTAATGTTATTTTCTTCATTGTTTTGGAGTAATTTTGATAATACTAATACTATTGTTGTCATAGAGGGCTGGTGGTCGGAGAGAGGGAAAGCAACCTGCAGTCCCTCAGGAGTCCCCCCTTGTGGAACCTTTTTTTATTGATTTAGCAGAGACCGATGACCCGATCGGTTCCATTCAAAAGCTACTAAAGAAAATTGGGAAAGAACTTCTACGTTTGGTATCCATACATCCTCAGACTCAGGAAATAAAAGACAGGGCAGTTGAGTTGTTGCGCACTTCTGAAAACTTTAAAGTAAGTATTAATGAAATTTTTAATTATTACAAGAGTTCAATAATGGTTTTTATGTTATGCTCTTTTATGACATTAATTAAAATATGGATGCATTGTCTTTACAGAGTTATTTGCGTAATTTTGAACCCCATTCCCATGATGAGGCCGGTATTGCAAGTGGTTCAGGTAGATCACATGTTCCATTCCCCACTTGTGTTTTCCACTGAATATATATAGGAATGATCATAATCATTGACAATACATGCTCGAACAATCTTTTTTTTTAATGCTCTAACAATCTTGTCCATGCTAGTCCACGCGTTCTATATTTATGCATGCTCTAACAATTTTATTCTTCATCTCCTTTCCATGATGATATGACAACGCCACCTCCATCTAGAACAACCACAAATGTCTTGCCGACTGCCATGTCAACAACACATAGCCTAAATGCACCAACTGTTGCACCATCTACTAGTACACAAATCCCTCTTTTTCTCTCTTTTGTTATGTGTTTAAGTGTTATGTGTTTACGATGTAGATCCCTTGATTGTGCTTGTGCCATGGGTGCTCTGCACCAATTTATTTCCCTTGAAGTATTATTTCTTGGAGGTATTTGATAATGGTTTTCATTTTTTGCAATAGGAGATGCAACAAGTCCCGATGCAACATCATTTCCTGGATGTTCCCGTGTTCCTAGTACGGGAACGGTGAAGGATTGCGTATTGATCATCAGCGATGATGAAGGCGTTCCCTTAAAAGTATCCAAACTTTCAGGTACTTTAAATTTATTATTATTCTATAGTGATATAATAGTAATTTAGTTTTTGATCACTCTTCATCGACTAATGATCCCATGATTATTTTGTAGGGAATGATATTTTTTGGTGAAAACTTGGTGATGAGTGTTTGCGAATATTCGGGCCCACCATAGGTACATGGTGGAACATCATATCCTAACTAAAACCCCAAACCACTATTTTGATTTCATATCATTGCTAGAATAGTTTTCCTTTTCATCAATTTCTTGAACTATATTAAAGGTAGCTTCTCTTCATTTATGAGTCTAACATGTTTTTTTTTACTTAAAAGGTGGAATAACCAAGATAAAAAGTTGAAGGATGATCTTGTACATAGTATGACCCAAATTTTTGGACCTCGTGCATTCGAGAGAAACAAGCTCCTTGAAAGAGCTGGTTTATGTTTGAAGTATATTAGGGACCAGTACAGGAAATATTTAGAGGTTAACCCAAGGCACGAGCGTCCACCCTGTGTTCTTGAGGCTGAGTGGCAGGGTTTGATTTTGGATGGAAAGTATAAAGCCGACATGAAAAAAGGAATTACGCCAGTAGAGAGTAGAGCAAGGTATGTGATACTTTTGAGAATGTAATTATGTACTAATTAACCTCTAAATTTTTCCTATACTGGTCTCTAACATATTTCAAACTTTTCATAGATTGCCTGACACATCAAAGGCAACAAAGGCAAGATTAGAAAAGCATGGGACACACAAGCTTGACTCTAGTGGTTTTTCCAAACTTCAAGCACGAGTTGTAAGTATTAGTAAATGAAAACTTGTATCAATTTTTTTATATATTGCAAGGAAATTTTTTTTTATCAAACAATGCAAGTAAAATTCACCATACCAAGAAAAAATGTAGGGGTCAGAGTTCAATAGATGCCTCATAGAAGAGGACAAGAGAATTGGCTTCCAACAAGGCTATAGAGCCGTGGCTGAACGGCTACGAACTGAAATCAGTGTGCAAGGTTCAAATAATGATGCATCTGAGCCACAGGTAAATAAGCTAAATGAAATTTATTTCAAATTGAATACTTTACCAATTACTCTATTTGATGTTAAGTTCTAATATAAAGTGAGTATATCTATTTTAAGAAAGAAATGATAACAATGTGTAGGATATTGGAATGCAGCCTGACAATCCTTCTACACAATCTATGCATAATGAAGGTTCGCATGATGTGCATCCTAGTGGTGGAGGTATACATTTGCTATTAAAATTTTTATATGTAATTACAATTGGTGTTTGGATTAATGTAACATTTTGTATAGCAACTGTAGAGGATCGAGGGGTCGGTGCTCATGAGCATGTTGAGGTTGAGTCTAGACAAAATGATGTGGCCAGATCAGGTAATTAAAGAGCGCCACAATTATGTTCTTTAAAATAATTAAATACTTGTAACAATTATAATTAAATATTTTAAATTTAACTCTTTTATTTGTTATTGTAGAGGACCCCCCTTTGCAGCAGCATAGGAATTTGAGATCATCAAGAACAAAGAACAAAACAACTGATGAGGGGGGTATTGATGATAACACTGATGCTCCTCTTAAAGCTTACATAGAAAAAAAAATTAGAAAGAGAAAAAAGAAATGATTGTCATCTAAATACCTTAATTGATAATGACTGAATTTTATGTCTCAATGAATTTAATTATGTGCTAATGAATGTTCATGAATTATGTGTTTATTTTCATATTGATGAATGTTGCGTGTTAACGAATCTAATGTGTTAATGAATGTTATCATGTGATATTGATTGAATGTTACATTTTATTAATAATTGAAAGAATGAATGAATGTTAGATGTTAACGGGGAATGTAGAGTGATGTTAGGGGGAGGGGGGTGGGGCCAAATGAGCTTCCACCTTCATGTGGTTGGCCCTATTTAGTAGAGAATATTAAACTATATTCTCGAAACAAAGTGAAGCTCAATAAGATACTAAATGAGTCAAAATGGTTATCAAGGTCCTCTATCCATAAGATACTTGTAGTCAAAATGGTTATTAATAAGATACTTGTAGTCAAAATGGTTATCTAGGTCCTCTATCCATTCCATAAGTTCTTCACCATTCAAAATTCCTCCATAACAAGGAATGTGCTCTAGGTTAGTCATGAAGCCTAGCATGGACTCTCTGTCAGATAGAGCTACTATTTCAGAGCCTTTTCTGTGCATTTCCTTCAAGCACTGTACAGTGTACGGATGTGAAAGGGAGGGAAGACCAGTTTGGAAGTTAGAGTATTTATATCTTATGCTTTGAGAGTTTATTTGGTAGATTCAAGACACCTTATATCAAAGTTATTCCTTTTTCTTTTCTGTTGTTCTGTCAAACCCTCATTTTTTGGGTTATTGCATTCAAATGGCCTTAACTTGCAAATAAACCATAGGATATCCTCTGTTCTTTGTAAAATGCAAGTTAAGGGGGTTTATTTTCATATTTTAAAAGCTTTGGAACAGGATACTAAGCCAGAGAATTTCAAGAGCAAGCCCTAGGTCAAGAATCTCAATGTTCTTGACTAGGAGTTGATGGATTATGCAAGATCAGAGGGTAGCGGCAAGTAAAGGACCTCAAACCTTGTTGAATCTAGATCTTTAGAGCATGGTGGACATCTTCAAACTTTGATCTTGGTTTCATGCATCCATTTTCAATGCCTTGTTTTGGAACCCACACCCAAAGGCATGCATTAGGTCTGCGGACTCAATAAGGACATTGATATGCTGGAGTGGAGTCAGGGTTTGGGAGTTGGAGGATTGTTAGAACATCGAAAAGGGTACTCAAAAAACATATAAGTTCATAAGGTCCTTTGTCAAATTGAAGAGTTATTGCTACAGAATAGGTTTTGGAGACCTACTAGAGTCACTAGGTCTATTTAGACCCGTTTGGACCATGACACACAGTAGCATCTACAGAGAAGAAGTTTGGTATGCAATGGTCTTGAAACCTCCTGAGAAATTCTTGGTATGCATTTGTGTGGTGCAAAAGCTTCGTTGAAAGAGAAAAAGAAGAAAAGAATAGAAATGATTTTTTTTCTTTTTATGTCATATACTGTAACCAGCTACTTATAACTTGCAAAAATTATTATAACCATTTGAAATTGAAACTTAGTTTAATGTGAAACTGAGAACTGCTTTATTAGAGCTTTCTGTGATTTAGATTCAGACATCAAGAACATTGTTTGCCTAATATTGTGATTAATGTTTATTTATTAATATCTCATACTGACAAACAATTGATAATTGTAGGGAAAATGTCATTGGGGGTCTTTGAGGATCCACCAGAAGCCAAGGAGAAAATGTATTCAAATGCTAAAGATGGTGTAACAGTCCTTACAGCTGTTGAACCTTGCTGTGTAGATCATCTCCGATTCTCCAAGTTCAACAGTACTGTGGTATTCCTTTGGATACTTCTAATGGTAAATTTCAGACATCAAGTTCTTTTCGTATGAAACTACTACATTTGTAATCTGTAGTTTTAAACTTTTAGTTTATAAATCTTCATCAGCTTTAGTTCGTATGCTGCCATTTCAAGTATGATTAATGAAGTTACCTTTATCACAAGATGAAAGTGAGCAGTCAGCAGACTGGTACGGAGCTGGCAGCATTGATACGGTGACTAGGGCATCATTTAATGGTGGTATTGTGTTTTCCCGTATTTAGGGCATCGGCCTTTTGAAGAATTGCCTTCATCTTTCTTAAGTCTGAGTTTTAAGTTTGTTTATCTCTCTCGGTGCTGTTGAAAATACAAATGACAACGTTCTTGTTTGTTTTGCCCTTATATCCCGATGTGATTTCGCGGAGGGTTACGGCGCTGTTGAAAACACAAATGAAAACACAAATCCCTTGTGTAATTGCCACTTGAAGGAGGACAGTCACTGTAAAGACAACATGATAATGTACACTTACAGTGAGTGTACATTATCATGTTGTCTTTAGAGTGACTATCCTCATTTGTTGAAGAAGAAAAGCATTAATGTGGCTGAATAGCAATACATTCAAGTGGCAATCACACAAGGGACAGTCACTGTGAGATGTCCTCATTTGTGACTATCCTTATAGTGAGTGTACATTATCATGTTGTCTTTAGAGTGACTGTCCTCATTTGTTGAAGAAGAAAAGCATTAATGTGGTTCAATAGCAATACATTCAAGTGGCAATTACACAAGGGACAATCGATCACTGTGAGATGTCCTCATTTGTGACTATCCTTGTCACAAATGAGGACATCTCACAATGACTGTCCCTTGTGTAATTCAAGTGGCAATTACACAAGGGACAGTCACTGTGAGATGTCCTCATTTGTGACTGTCCTTACAATGAGTGTACATTATCATGTTGTCTTTAGAGTGACTGTCCTCATTTTTTGAAGAAGAAAAGCATTAATGTGGTTCAATAGCAATACATTCAAGTGGCAATTACACAAGGGACAATCGATCACTATGAGATGTCCTCATGTGTGACTATCCTTGTCACAAATGAGGACATCTCACAATGACTGTCCCTTCTGTAATTGCCACTTGAATGAGGACAGTCACTGTAAAGACAACATGATAATGTACACATACAATGAGTGTACATTATCATGTTGTCTTTATAATGGCTGCCCTCATGTTGTATATCTTCTCTGTAGATGCCACTATGTGCTAGGGAACTTCTTAGAACTGTTGGTATATTCTTATAACTTGTTACACCTGGGATATTCTTCTTTGTAGATGCTATTGTGTGCCATGGTCCAAACAGGCCCATAAATGTGGTTGAATAGCAATACATTCAAGTGGCAATTACACAAGGGATAGTCACTGTGAGATGTCCTCATGTGTGACTGTCCTTGTCACAAATGAGGACATCTCACAGTGACTGTCCCTTATGTAATTGCCACTTGAAGGAAAAAAGCATTAATGTGGTTCAATAGCAATGTATTCAAGTGGCAATTACACAAGGGATAATCACTCTGAGATTTCCTCATTTGTGACTATCCTTACACTGAGTGTACATTATCATGTTGTCTTTACAGTGACTGTCCTCATTTGTTGAAGGAAAAAAGCATTAATGTGGTTCAATAGTGATGCAGAGTAGTCAGGGCTTTTAGAATATACAAATATACATCCTTAACTCTCATTCCACCAAGGAAGAAGGAATTCCAATGGTTGAAACGTGAGTTAAGGTCTTTACATTAGTCAAACCCTGAAAATGAGGGTTTGTAAACAATGCATAGAAAATTTGAAATAACTTAGATATAAAACAAAGAGAATCAATCAAACCAACTTCCAAAGCATCAGATGTCACTATTACAACTTCCAGGCAAATTTTATCATACAACCACCATCCGTACAGTCGTACAGAGTTTGTTTTTCACCAGAAATACACTAAAACAGGGTTATTTTTATTTTTTATGAAAGCAAAATGATTACAATACTGGTTCTCTGTCTATCTTCGACCATTTGAAGCCTAAAATAGGCTCTCCAAATGTTGGTTCAACCATCTAGGTGGTTAGAATAGTTTATCCAACAAATGTCAACTTTGCTGAGCAACTTTTAAAGTTGCATTACAACTTTGAAAACAACTTGCCGAGAAGGTTAAAAATGTGTTGTGAAACTTTAGGAACCTTATTAAAGTTATTTTGGACCTTCAAACTTCTTAACAACATCTAAAAGACACCTAATAAACACTTACTATGCTCATTTCATCCAAGGACTCAAAAGATGCCCAAGGTTTATAAGTCACCAAGGGGTCTTGTGTCCAACAAGTGGATGTTTATAAGGAGATAAAATCAATCCTTAATATTTATTACAAACCAAGAAAACATCTAAAACTCCTATTCTAATTTATTGTCATTAAAAAAGACTCTGATTTGTCATTCAAAAAGACTCTGATTTGTCAATCAAAAGGACCTTTCACCAGTCAATCCTTCAAAGCTCCAAGGTGAAAATCTTATGTTCCAATTGATAGGATTTGACTCCTTGGCTTCATGGCAACTTCCTTCAATCATGGTGTCTTTGGCTTGCATTAGGGATGCCCCTGCATCAAATAGCAATGCATTCAAGTGGCAATTACACAAGGGACAGTACATGCCCATTAAAGTTGGTGTTTTGTTATCCAGCATGACAATGGAGACAACATACTCTATGTCAATTTTACTGATCAAATTTCCCTCCGCCAGGCAAAGCAACAATCTGGGTATGATAAGGTGAAATTTTGTAGTCCTTTTGGGTATGATAACAGTTCCAGTTTCCAATAAGATGGTTCATTTTTATAATCTAGCTTCAATTTCTCTTGTGAAAATCTTTTTTTCATTTTATGGGTGGTAAAATATAATTATTATGCTAGAGGTGTGTACTTATGGATGATAATGAAACAAAATGATAAGATTTAAGACTCTTGTTTTTTTTTTAAATAGCAATTTAAGTTTCCTTCTATTATAAATTACTATTTTTCTATTTTTTAATGTATCTTTCCAAATCTTTTATATCAATTTTATTTATGAAATATAAATATATTAATAATGTTTTAGTGTTTTTAGGATTAGTTTATATCAATTCTATGTATCATCATTCGTCATTCAATTGTCAGTATTATTAATTTAGACTGTGCAATTGTAGAACTACTCGAATATGGGTTGGATGGATACTCAAGCAGGGGAACCCTCCTCAAATATCTCAAGCAGTGAACTTGGAAAAATGTGTCCTGAAGGAACCCTTTCCATCAGAGAGATAAAAGTACAAACAAGTAAAAGAAGCAGGCTCTACAAATATGTTTTTGAGAAGAAAAATGATAGATTATTCGAGTATGGTTCATGAGGTATATCTAAAAAGACATTTTTTTTCTTATTATAATAAAAGAGGAAGTTGTGAATGTCAAAGTTGAGTGAAACAAAAATTATTTTCATCAAATTTTGTTAGGCTTGCTTTTGGGAATAGTTTCTTACAATATTGCTATTAAGATTTTTATTGTGTAGCTTTTAGATTAGGTTTATAAAATTATATTTCATGAGTAGTGATTCATATTAATCAATTAACAATACTTTTGGAAGGTATTTTCAATGTGTCAAATTTTGATATTTTTACAAGAATTAGATTGTGTAATTTTTTTAATTAAAGTCATTGACTCATATTTCATAAATAATAGTTCTCATGAATCCATCTCTTATAAGATTGAATAGTCTATTTAGGAAGTATTTCTGATAGTATGTCAAATTATGATATTACTATTACCATTAGATTGCATGGCTTTGAAGTCAACCTCGTTGACCCATATTCTTCTCTGTAGATGCTACTATGTGCTAGGGAACTTCTTAGAACTGTTGGTATATTCTTACAACTTGTTACACTTGGGATATTCTTCTCTGTAGATGCTACTATGTGCCGCGGTCCAAACGGGCCCATAAATGTGGTTGAATAGAAATACATTCAAGTGGAAATTACACAAGGGACAGTCACTGTGAGATGTCCTCATGTGTGACTGTCCTTGTCACAAATGAGGACATCTCAAAGTGACTGTCCCTTGTGTAATTTCCACTTGAATGAGGATAGTCACTGTAAAGACAACATGATAATGTACACATACAATGAGTGTACATTATCATGTTGTCTTTACAGTGGCTGCCCTCATGTTGTATATTCTTCTCTGTAGATGCTACTATGTGCTAGGGAACTTCTTAGAACTGTTGGTATATTCTTACAACTTGTTACACCTAGGATATTCTTCTCTGTAGATGCTACTGTGTGTTGTGGTCCAAATGGGCCCATAAATGTGGTTGAATAGCAATACATTCAAGTGGCAATTACACAAGGGACAGTCACTGTGAGATGTCCTCATGTGTGACTGTCCTTGTCACAAATGAGGACATCTCACAGTCACTGTCCCTTGTGTAATTGCCACTTGAATGAGGACAGTCACTGTAAAGACAACATGATAATGTACACAAGTACCGTGAAGGTAGTTGCAAGTTATGGCTGTTTCATTGCATACCTAAAACAATGAAGATGTTATGGTCCATAAAACATTTGTGCTTGAAAGATGAACAAATAAAATTAAACTTGTAAATAACCAAAGCCGCTAAAAATAAATTCAACACAGATATGTCCTCATTTCTAGGTATTTTAGCTCTGTAACAGCTGAATAC
Source organism: Chamaecyparis obtusa (assembly GCA_027943335.1). Classification (NCBI taxonomy): domain Eukaryota; kingdom Viridiplantae; phylum Streptophyta; class Pinopsida; order Cupressales; family Cupressaceae; genus Chamaecyparis; species Chamaecyparis obtusa. Next base: position 75,667 of record BSBK01007194.1, on the reverse strand, counting down.
CAGATTACATAATAATGACAAAAGAAAAATAAACCCAACGTACTCAGAAATTGTAGCTGTGATTTCGCAAAGGGAATCTCTCTCGGCACTGTTGAAAATACAAATGACAACGTTTCTCTACATTATCATGTTGCCTTTACAGTGACTGTCCCTTGTGTAATTGCCACTTGAAGGACGACAGTCACTGTAAAGACAACATGATAATGTACACTTACAGCCCGTGTACATTATCATGTTGTCTTTAGAGTGACTATCCTCATTTGTTGAAGAAGAAAAGCATTAATGTGGCTGAATAGCAATACATTCAAGTGGCAATCACACAAGGGACAGTCACTATGAGATGTCCTCATTTGTGACTGTCCTTACAGTGAGTGTACATTATCATGTTGTCTTTAGAGTGACTGTCCTCATTTGTTGAAGAAGAAAAGCATTAATGTGGTTCAATAGCAATACATTCAAGTGGCAATTACACAAGAGACAATCGATCACTGTCAGATGTCCTCATGTGTGACTATCCTTGACACAAATGAGGACATCTCACAATGACTGTCCCTTGTGTAATTCAAGTGGAAATTACACAAGGGACAGTCACTGTGAGATGTCCTCATTTGTGACTATCCTTACAATGAGTGTACATTATCATGTTGTCTTTAGAGTGACTGTCCTCATTTGTTGAAGAAGAAAAGCATTAATGTGGTTCAGTAGCAATACATTCAAGTGGCAATTACACAACGGACAATCGATCACTGTGAGATGTCCTCATGTGTGACTATCCTTGTCACAAATGAGGACATCTCACAATGACTGTCCCTTCTGTAATTGCCACTTGAATGAGGACAGTCACTGTAAAGACAACATGATAATGTACACATACAATGAGTGTACATTATCATGTTTCCTTTACAGTGGCTGCCCTCATGTTGTATATTCTTCTCTGTAGATGATACTATGTGCTAGGGAACTTCTTAGAACTATTGGTATATTCTTACAACTTGTTACACCTGGGATATTCTTCTTTGTAGATGCTACTGTGTGCTATGGTCCAAACGGGCCCATAAATGTGGTTGAATAGCAATACATTCAAATTGCAATTACACAAGGGACAGTTACTGTGTGATGTCCTCATGTGTGACTGTCCTTGTCACAAATGAGGACATCTCACAGTGACTGTCCCTTGTGTAATTGCCAATTGAATGAGGACAGTCACTGTAAAGACAACATGATAATGTACACAAGTACCGTGAAGGTAGTTGCAAGTTACGGCTGTTTCATTGCATACCCGAAACAATGAAGATGTTACAGTCCACAAAACATTTGTGCTTGAAAGATGAACAAATAAAATTAAACTTGTAAATAACCAAAGCCGCTAACAATAAATTCAACACAGATATGTCCTCATTTCTGGGTATTTTAGCTCTATAACAGCTGAATACCAGATTAAATAATAATGAAAAAAGAAAAATAAACCCAACGTACTCATAAATTGTAGCTGTGATTTCATGGAGGGAATCTCTCTCGGCACTATTAAAAATACAAATGACAACGTTTCTCTACATTATCATGTTGCCTTTACAGTGACTGTCCCTTGTGTAATTGCCACTTGAAGGAGGATAGTCACTGTAAAGACAACATGATAATGTACACTTACAGCCCGTGTACATTATCATGTTGTCTTTAGAGTGACTGTCCTCATTTGTTGAAGAAGAAAAGCATTAATGTGGTTCAATAGCAATACATTCAAGTGGCAATTACACAACGGACAATCGATCACTGTGAGATGTCCTCATGTGTGAATATCCTTGTCACAAATGAGGACATCTCACAATGACTGTCCCTTCTATAATTGCCACTTGAATGAGGACAGTCACTGTAAAGACAACATGATAATGTACACATACAATGAGTGTACATTATCATGTTGTCTTTACAGTGGCTGCCCTCATGTTGTATATTCTTCTCTGTAGATGCTACTATGTGCTAGGGAACTTCTTAGAACTATTGGTATATTCTTACAACTTGTTACACCTGGGATATTCTTCTCTGTAGATGCTACTATGTGCTGTGGTCCAAACGGGCCCATAAATGTGGTTGAATAGCAATACATTCAAGTGGCAATTACACAAGGGACAGTCACTGTGAGATGTCCTCATGTGTGACTGTCCTTGTCACAAATGAGGACATCTCATAGTCACTGTCCCTTGTGTAATTGCCACTTGAATGAGGACAGTCATTGTAAAGACAACATGATAATGTACACAAGTACCGTGAAGGTAGTTGCAAGTTACGGCTGTTTCATTGCATACCCGAAACAATGAAGATGTTATGGTCCACAAAATGTTTGTACTTGAAAGATGAACAAATAAAATTAAACTTCTAAATAACCAAAGCCGCTAACAATAAATTCAACACAGATATGTCCTCATTTCTGGGTATTTTAGCTCTGTAACAGCTGAATACCAGATTACATAATAATGACAAAAGAAAAATAAACCCAATGTACTCAGAAATTGTAGCTATGATTTCGCGGAGGGAATCTCTCTCGGCACTGTTGAAAATACAAATGACAACGTTTCTCTACATTATCATGTTGCCTTTACAGTGACTGTCCCTTGTGTAATTGCCACTTGAAGGAGGACAGTCACTGTAAAGACATCATGATAATGTCCACTTACAGCCTGTGTACATTATCATGTTGTCTTTAGAGTGACTATCCTCATTTGTTGAAGAAGAATAGCATTAATGTGGCTGAATAGCAATACATTCAAGTGGCAATCACACAAGGGACAGTCACTGTGAGATGTCCTCATTTGTGACTGTCCTTACAGTGAGTGTACATTATCATGTTGTCTTTAGAGTGACTGTCCTCATTTGTTGAAGAAGAAAAGCATTAATGTGGTTCAATAGCAATACATTCAAGTGGCAATTACACAAGGCACAATCGATCACTGTGAGATGTCCTCATGTGTGACTATTCTTGTCACAAATGAGGACATCTCACAATGATTGTCCCTTGTGTAATTCAAGTGGTAATTACACAAGGGACAGTCACTGTGAGATGTCCTGATTTGTGACTGTCCTTACAATGAGTGTACATTATCATGTTGTCTTTAGAGTGACTGTCCTCATTTGTTGAAGAAGAAAAGCATTAATGTGGTTCAATAGCAATACATTCAAGTGGCAATTACACAAGGGACAATCGATCACTGTGAGATGTCCTCATGTGTGACTATCCTTGTCACAAATGAGGACATCTCACAATGACTGTCCCTTCTGTAATTGCCACTTGAATGAGGACAGTCACTGTAAAGACAACATGATAATGTACACATACAATGAGTGTACATTATCATGTTGTCTTTACAGTGGCTGCCCTCATGTTGTATATTCTTCTCTGTACATGCTACTATGTGCTAGGGAACTTCTTAGAACTGTTGGTATATTCTTACAACTTGTTACACCTGGGATATTCTTCTCTGTAGATGCTACTATGTGTTGTGGTCCAAACGGGCCCATAAATGTGGTTGAATAGCAATACATTCAAGTGGCAATTACACAAGGGACAGTCACTATGAGATGTCCTCATGTGTGACTGTCCTTGTCACAAATGAGGACATCTCACAGTGACTGTCCCTTGTGTAATTGCCACTTGAATGAGGACAGTCACTGTAAAGACAACATGATAATGTACACAAGTACCGTGAAGGTAGTTGCAAGTTACGGCTGTTTCATTGCATACCCGAAACAATGAAGATGTTATGGTCCACAAAACGTTTGTGCTTGAAAGATGAACAAATAAAATTAAACTTCTAAATAACCAAAGCTGCTAACAATAAATTCAACACAGATATGTCCTCATTTCTGGGTATTTTAGCTCTGTAACAGTTGAATACCAGATTACATAATAATGAAAAAAGAAAAATAAACCCAACGTACTCAGAAATTGTCGCTGTGATTTCACGGAGGGAATCTCTCTCGGCACTGTTGAAAATACAAATGACAACATTTCTCTACATTATCATGTTGCCTTTACAGTGACTGTCCCTTGTGTAATTGCCACTTGAAGGAGGACAGTCACTGTAAAGACAACATGATAATGTACACTTACAGCCCGTGTACATTATCATGTTGTCTTTAGAGTGACTATCCTCATTTGTTGAAGAACAAAAGCATTAATGTGGCTGAATAGCAATACATTCAAGTGGCAATCACACAAGGGACAGTCACTGTGAGATGTCCTCATTTGTGACTGTCCTTACAGTGAGTGTACATTATCATGTTGTCTTTAGAGTGACTGTCCTCATTTGTTGAAGAAGAAAATCATTAATGTGGTTCAATAGAAATACATTCAAGTGGCAATTACACAAGGAACAATCGATCACTGTGAGATGTCCTCATGTGTGACTATCCTTGTCACAAATGAGGACATCTCACAATGACTGTCCCTTGTGTAATTCAAGTGGAAATTACACAAGGGACAGTCACTGTGAGATGTCCTCATTTGTGACTGTCCTTACAATGAGTGTACATTATCATGTTGTCTTTAGAGTGACTGTCCTCATTTGTTGAAGAAGAAAAGCATTAATGTGGTTCAATAGCAATACATTCAAGTGGCAATTACACAACGGACAATCGATCACTGTGAGATGTTCTCATGTGTGACTATCCTTGTCACAAATGAGGACATCTCACAATGACTTTCCCTTCTGTAATTGCCACTTGAATGAGGACAGTCACTGTAAAGACAACATGATAATGTACACATACAATGAGTGTACATTATCATGTTGTCTTTACAGTGGCTGCCCTCATGTTGTATATTCTTCTCTGTAGATGCTACTATGTGCTAGGGAACTTCTTAGAACTGTTGGTATATTCTTACAACTTGTTACACCTGGGATATTCTTCTCTGTAGATGCTACTGTGTGCTATGGTCCAAACAGGCCCATAAATGTGGTTGAATAGCAATACATTCAAGTGGCAATTACACAAGGGACAGTCACTGTGAGATGTCCTCATGTGTGACTGTCCTTGTCACAAATGAGGACATCTCACAGTGATTGTCCCTTGTGTAATTGCCACTTGAATGAGGGCAGTCACTGTAAAGACAACATGATAATGTACACAAGTACCGTGAAGGTAGTTGCAAGTTACGGCTGTTTCATTGCATACCCAAAAAAATGAAGATGTTACGGTCCACAAAACATTTGTGCTTGAAAGATGAACAAATAAAATTAAACTTCTAAATAACCAAAGCCGCTAACAATAAATTCAACACAGATATGTCCTCATTTCTGGGTATTTTAGCTCTGTAACAGCTGAATACCAGATTACATAATAATGACAAAAGAAAAATAAACCCAACGTACTCAGAAATTGTAGCTATGATTTCGCGGAGGGAATCTCTCTTGGCACTGTTGAAAATACAAATGACAACGTTTCTCTACATTATCATGTTTCCCTTACAGTGACTGTCCCTTGTGTAATTGCCACTTGAAGGAGGACAGTCACTGTAAAGACAACATGATAATGTACACTTACAGCCCATGTACATTATCATGTTGTCTTTAGATTGACTATCATCATTTGTTGAAGAAGAAAAGCATTAATGTGGGTGAATAGCAATACATTCAAGTGGCAATTACACAAGGGATAGTCACTGTGAGATGTCCTCATTTGTGACTATCCTTACAGTGAGTGTACATTATCATGTTGTCTTTAAAGTGACTGTCCTCATTTGTTGAAGGAAAAAAGCATTAATGTGGTTCATTAGCAATGTATTCCCAGCATCTGTACCTGCATCTCTCTTATATACTACAAGTTACTTGCCATCAGAAATTGCAGTTCCCTCACGTGACATTGATGGTGAAGTGTTCTTTTCAAAACCATCATCTGTGGTTTCCAATGCTCCTATTTTAGGCAATAAGTTTGTTGCATTCCATGAGCCATTGGTCAAGTTTCTTGTACAAGCTTCTGATGCCTCAAAATCTAAGCAGCACCTACGCATGCCTCGTTGTGGTTGATTATCATTCTGTACATGAATTATAATGAGTAATCAGTTTTGGGCCTTGGAATCTTGTATGTAACATGCACAGGCATTTCATGGCTAAATGAATCTATTTTAAAAGCATCAACTTTTCTTACATGATGCTAGATACATAAGTAGAACAAGCCTATACCAAATTGGAAGCAATCAGAACTCCACAATGACATATTATTTATAGTACTCTTCAATTTAAGTAATAATGTATATATTGACACTGTAAAGACAACATGATAATGTACACTCACTGTAAAGACAACATGATAATGTACACTCACTGTAAGGACAGTCACAAATGAGGACATCTCACAGTGACTGTCTCTAGTGTAATGGCCACTTGAATGTATTGTTATTCAGCCACATTAATGCTTTTCTTCTTCAACAAATGAGGATAGTCACTGTAAAGACAACATGATAATGTACACTCACTGTGAGTGTACATTATCATGTTTTCTTTAGAGTGACTATCCTCATTTGTTGAAGAATAAAAGCATTAATGTGGCTGAATAGCAATACATTCAAGTGGCAATTACACTAGGGACAGTCACTGTGAGATGTCCTCATTTGTGACTGTCCTTACAGTGAGTGTACATTATCATGTTGTCTTTACAGTGGCTGTCCTCATTTGTTGAAAGAAAAAAGCATTAATGTGGTTCATTAGCAATGTATTAAATAATTTTATTTTTTTTAATCCACCAACGGGCGTCGCAATTGCGACGGCAACCCATTGCAATGCGATGCAGGCGCCCGTCGCAATTGCTTGGGAGGTCCGTCGTGATTGCGACGGCCCTCCGAAGCCATGCGATGGGGGGGTGACGCCCATGCCGCTAACAAATCTTAGTCACATTGCGACGGGATATGTGTCACAATTGCGACGGCTACCCATAGACGTCACAATTTGTGACTAAAAAATAGTGATGTCTATGGGTGTTGCTATTGCGACACATAGCTGTCGCAATTGTGACACATAGCCATCACAAAATGCCCCCAAATGTATTAGTGTCATGTATGAATTCCATGGATAAAGCACCAAACTCTCTCAGGTGATCTTAGGGATCAGTCGTACCCAAATATTTCTCATATTTAGGCAACTCCACTCCTTTGGGTAAAGGATGCATGTGAAGACTCTTATCAAATGGAAAAGGGCATATGCTTCCCATTGTGAATTGTTGTGTGGGCTTATCATTATCTCTCACAAGTTGGCTAATCTGGTCTTTCATATCCTGAATCATCTTTTGCAACTTGACAGTTTTAGTCTCTTCTTCCTTAGCCACAAGCATTTTAACTTGGTAGTTTGGGGGTAACTTGGCCCCTTGTTTGGACAACTAAAGAAAGTACTTCTCCTTCTCTTCTAGAAGGAGTATCTCTATCATTTTGATAAGACTCTTATTAGCTTTTGCAACAGCTATATTATTTTGGGTTATCATGTCATCATCATTTCCATGAATCTCATAAATGCTTAGAACTTGGTCTTGTTGCTGATCATCTTGGTTTTGGTCATATGGAGGAGGGTGATAGTGATATGGTTCTCAATTGCCTTGAGATTTATTCTAGGATTGATCAATTTGGGATTAATCATAATGTTGATCATTCTTAGATTGACCCTGATCTTGGGCATGACTTTTGTCATTTTGAGATTGGTCATGGCTTTTGCTATATTCTCCCTATTGGAAATCAAATGGGTCTCCCATCTTGTCAATGTGGGATTATGCAGCATTTGTAGAATCAATAAAATGATAGTAATGATGTCAAAAGGGCATAGCTAAGGTAACCTTCATGCATTGACAAGATCAAAAGGGTCGATAGGTTCAAACAGGTTGACAGGTTCAACAAGGTCATTAAGATCAATATGGATAATAGGGCTAGTCCAAGGAAGTGGCCTTCCAAAGTTATCAAATGATGAGTTGTCTTTCTCTTGAAACAATATGTCAAGTTTTGCTTGAAACAATGGATAATTACACTCCAAAAACACTAGAGGTGATGATTGAGGTGGGTTGTCTTTCAATGTACTTAATGTAGAGGAACTTGATGATCCCTCACAATACTCAAATTGTGTAACAGGTTTACGATGACCTCTATCTTGGTTATGAGATCTACCTCTACCCTGTTTGATTCCATGAATGGAAAATGTGTTGTCACTTCTTGTTGTAACACACATAGATGAAGATTAAGCGATGAGAGAGGACTTTGGGATTATGCTAGAAATCTATCTCTAAGATAATGAAAAAGGAGATAAAGGCTAGAATAGCCAAGATGTGAAATGGACCTGACATGAGTTTTCAAGAATGTGGCTAGAATAGCCAAGATGTGACTATCACGTTGCAAGGCACAAAAGTACAATAAGATAGGAAAGATAAAAGAGAGACAAAATGAGTCAAAGTAGTAGTTGGTCAGTTCTCAACTTGAGACACTCAATTTCTCACAGTGAACAATAGGAGAAAAAGCAGACACACCCCAGGCAAAAATTAGATCAAGCAAAAAATTGACCAGTCAATGGGAAATAGCTTGTTATTTTGGAAAACATGGTATAGTCTCACATGAGAAAGTGTTGGTTTGCATGAGGAAATGCTAAGTTTCACATGAGAAAATGTTGGATCATGTGAGGAAATGCTCTGGAAAGTGAAATCTCACACAAAAAAAGGTCAAAGTTTGACATTTCAACACAAATTTTGAGATAAAAATTAGGTTTCAAGATACAACATAAATAGTTTTCAAATAGGAAATCCATTTTTTAGATAGGTTTTAGATAGTTTGAATCAGCAATCTCAGTTTCAAGGTTTCAAGAAATCATTTACAAGCATGAAGTTTTAGATCAAGCAATAGTGACGCAAGAAGTAGTTGAGAATAGTTCTACCAAGGATAAAACAACTTGGTAGAATCAAGGGAGTATTTTTTTAATCATGATGGATAGTTTAAGACTTGAAATAATCACTTAATTATCCCTATTGAAAAAAAATAGTGGAGAAGATAAAATTTGTGCCTCGCAGCTTATGTGCATGCATTCACCTCACATAGTTGTGTCACCCCCTAGAGGGCACCTCTACTTTTGGTGTTTCCAAGGACTAAATAACATATGTTTAAATTTTAGCCTTGAAGTAGGGGCCAGTGTCATATACCACCTTCAAACATCCAGGTGCATGTCTATGGTGAGAATCTATGGCAGAGATTCTTCCCCCTCCCTGCGCAAAGATTATGTCTCCTTTCAGAGGTGATTAAGGTAGGAAACTAACTAAGAAAGGTTTTTAGTGGGATTCTATTCACACTAACCTTCAGTGCCCTTGATACAAGGTTGAGGCTTTGCAGTCATAGTGATACCTAAAAGTCATACACCCCCGCAAGCAGGGTTAGGAGCAGAGCCGCTCAATATAACAAACAGAACCTTCTCTAGATGATAGTAGAAATCAAGAGAAGGATGTTAATATGGATTTCAAGTTTTTAGACACAACAAATATTTTTTCATTATAGTGAGGTGGAATCACCGGTGATAGGTGTGTACTCACTTGGGTCATTCCCGAAGGTTCAACTTCCACTAGGCCCTCTAAAGGTGACTCAAACTTGGCTCGGATCCGAGGTTCAAATTTTCTAATTCTCTCAAAGAGAGAAGAGCATACTTCTCTACCTCTTCACCTTACCCAAAAACACAAAACATATTCATCACTGAGCTAACTCTCCCTCAACCAATTCACAAGCTTTTGGGTTTCTGATTCTCTCAAAGAGAGAAGAGCATAATCCCCTAACAAGTGAACATGCTAAAGGTTCATTTACTCTCCTTGCTTCCCTAGGTATCTATCATGCTATTAAGATCTAGGTCTCAAATTCATCCAAGGAAATCACTTCCATGTAATGAAGAGCCTATTACCCTATCCCACTATCAAGGCCCTTAAGAAATTTTAACAAGGCCCTAATTATACTAGGTAAATAAAAAATAGTAAATAAGCACAACATTTTTAAATATCTTCCACAACCATCCTGCAAGAAAATTGTTAGCAAGTTTATAGTCTTTTTTAAGTATCCTATAGACCACTATTTTGTTGTCAGAAAAATAGTGATATAAAAATCAACAACATGTAATAATGTTAGAATATAGTGCAAGAAATGTTCCAGATTTGCCAGCAAGCCAATGCTGACTATATGTTTTTCATTGATGAAAACATATGGTAAGTAGCATGCATGAAGGATTTATATAGTAAGCCTTGTGTATATGAAGCATGGACATGTTATCAGCATGATATCATGAACATAGAGGTTAACTATTGGTACAGAAAGTTATATAGTAGCTTGTGTTAGTAGTGTTCCTAATAGAGCTAAAGGTAGTGTTTTGTGAATGATTGTTTGTACAGATATCATGGAGCCTTGTACATTTGGATATGTGATGGAGACATGTTAGTGATGTTACATTCATGGATGTAGAGTCTGATGATTAGTAGAAGTAAAGTTATGCAGTCGCTATTCACCAATAGCAGTTCTTGTGTTTATTTAGAAGAGCCGATAGGGATTATATTGGTTCAAGAGTTGTGCCTATCATATCGGTATGCACCCTGGGATTAGTGCTAGGAGAAGATTTAGTAATGTTTTATTAAGACTACATGATGTAATTCAGCTTGAGGAGAAAGATCTAGTTATTTTGGTAGAGCTGACAGTGTGTAGCATGCATCTACAATTATCTTATTGGACAGGTCCCAGAATGTATTGCATGCTTAGTAGAGATGACTAAATTATTATTGGAGTTTTTTATGGCTTCTCTAATATAATTTCAAGGTCGCTCTAATAGGATGATTTGATTAAATCATTTAGAGGAAAGATATTTATAGGAAGTCATTTTTTATTGCTAGAGTGTGGTTCACAGTTAATTGTGAAGAGCAGAGCAGAGTGTGCGAAGTATTGAGCCATCAAAAGAAGGTCAATATGACCAAGTCAAGTATTTTTGATATACATTGGAACTGATCTAGATAGTAGGTCAAAGTGCATTTCACCAAGATCTAGATATAGTGTGTATCTATTATTTGAAAGGTTGTAGCCTTCACCTATTTGAGCAGTGTGCTCTCGAACAGTGCATCTTCACCCCTAACAAGGTTAATTGTAAAAGACTCCTAATAGGGTTCAACCCTTGAAAAGGTATACTATAGTAAATATATTGTAAATAAACTCTTAAAAGGGTTAAGGATCTTCTAACAAGGATCATAATTTAGTAGAGAACAAGTTGGATCTGATTCATACAGACCTATGTGGTCCAACTCAAACAAGATCATACTATGGTGAAAGGTACTTCATTTTGTTTCTTGATGACTATAATAGAATGATGTAGGTTGGGTTCTTAAAAGATAAGTCAGAAGCATTTGAGAAGTTCAAAATATTTAAAGCTAAGTTTGACAATGAATCTGGACTAAAGATAAAATGTTTGAGATCGGATAGAGGAGGAGAATTCACCTCTAATAGATTCTATGAGTACTATGAAGAACATGACATATAGAGATAGTTGAGTGTACCTAGAACCCCTCAAAAGAATGGAATTATAGAGAGAAGGAATAGGATCATCCTTCATATAGCACGCACCATCATGATTGAAGGAAAAGTTGCACACACCTATTGGAGAGATGCAGTCAATACAATAGTCTATACCATCAATAGAATTCAATTAAGGCCTGGTACAGACAAAACTCCATATGAGCTATGGTTTGGTAATGTTTCAATAGTAAAATACTTCAAAATATTTGGAAGCAAGTTCTACATCAAGAGGGACGAAGCAGTAGTCAAGTTTGATGCAAGAAGCGATGAAGGTATTTTCTTTGGTTACTCTACTAAAAGAAAAGCTTATAGATGTTAAAATTTAAGGTTAAAGAAGATCGTTGAAAGTGGTCATGTTAATATTGATGAAAATTTTATGGTTCAAGAAAGATATCATGATTATTCACCTATAATTGAAGAAGAACCCAAACCTTCCACTAGTGAGATAGTAGTTGAAGAGATGTTTGATAGTATTGATGTATTATTCTGATGAAGGGTGCTCCCCTTAATGCCACAAACACATAACAGAAATAGAGAAACAACAACAATAATATGCAAGAATAGAAAAATTGGCTTCTTATTATCTCCACAAATGTGGAATTACAAACTTTTAGAATTACAATATGCAAAGCCACATGGGCATTCCCTTACAATATTCTGTAGGACAAAGCCTTGAATCAATACCCAGAACTATTCTGAACTGCCTAAGACAATAATACAGCCTTCCTTATATAGGCAATTTTCCACCGCCTGGGAAGGTTCCAAAATTTTTAGCCAATAAGGCCGACCAAACTTAGAATTATTTTATTTTACATTTTATTACATCATAGTTGGCTCAAGATAACCTTTGAAACTCGAACAAAAATTTTGAAGAAAATTATTTTCTGCCATTTCGGGTGGCCCAACTTCCGAAGACCATAAGTCATCACCAATTGACCCGCTCGGCTATTATAACCCCATTTCAGAAATGCCACAAAGCACTCTACAGGCATGACCCATGCAAGCGCCCATCACCCAAATTTTTGACCTCATCTGGGGCCTCTAAAGCCTTCAAAATTGAGTTCAAAGTTTCTGTACCCTGCTGCCAATACCGAAAATCTTCAATATCTTCCAATATACACTTGATCTGGCAATGAAACTTTACTGGCAGACTTATATGACCAAAATGAACCTCCAAGAAAGAAATCAAATCATTCTGAGCACATACAAAAATTACCAAAAATAGTAACTTTCCATAAATAGCAGCTCTGCACAAAATAGCCCTTATTGAATACAAAAATAGAAATATTTTTGGGTGATGCAAGATTGCTCTTACACCCAGGATGCTCCTGCATCAGACACCCGGGGGAATTTGAGAAGTGACCCTGTCACGACTCAGGTGTGCAGAGGAAAACCAAGACGGCTAACCTCCTCCTTTGTCAGCCATGATGAATCTTCAATAGGTCATCCTTTCCATTTGACCAAATATTCTTCATATGTCATGTTCCTTCTGCGTCTGCCAACATGACTGTCCAGTATATCTTCGATCTCCTTAGTGTCTGAACTAGTTGCTGGAATACGCCACTGTGCTGCTGTGATCTCATCTTCAACACCTCCTTCATGATACTCTGTCAGATCTGAAATGTTAAACACTGGTGAAATATTTAGCTCAGTAGGCAATTCTACCTCATATGCATTTCCTGAATCATGTTTCTTCAGTATCCTACATGGTCCAAACTTCTTCATTTTCAGCTTGTTATATGTACCAACTGAAAATCGTTCCTTCCGCAAATGAACCATGACTTCATCACCAACTTGAAATTCCTTATACCTCCTTTTCTCATCTGCCTTAGCCTTATATTGTGCATTCATCTTGGTAATATGCTTCCTCACCTCCTCATGGATGTTCTTCAAGTGTTCTGCAAAATCCTCAGCTTCAGCACTACTTATTTCTCCTTTATCTATCTTCCTCAATTCAGATGCATTTTTTGGACTACTTCCATATACAATCTGGAATGGTGATTTATCAGTGCTTCTATTGACAAAATTATTGTATGCAAATTCTTCCTATCATAAAATTAAATCCCATCCTGTTGGCTTATCTCCAACCAAACATCTCAGCAAATTTCCCAAGCTCCTATTCACCACCTCTGTCTGTCCATCAATCTGTGGATGATGTGATGAACTAAACTTCAAATCTATCTTCAACTTCTTCCACAATCTACGTCAGAAATATCCAACAAACTTAGTGTCCCGATCTGAAACTATGGTCTTTGGCAAACCATGAAGTCTCACTACTTCTCTGAAAAACAATTCTGCTACATGAACAGCATCATTAGTCTTCTTGCAGGAAATAAAATGTGCCATCTTTGAAAATCTATCAACTACCACAAAAATTCAATCGTGTCCCCACTATGTCCTCGGTAAACCAAGAACAAAGTCCATGCTGATATCCTCCCAAGGCTTCTCTGGTACAGGTAATGGCTGATACAAACCTATATTCTACTTCACTCCTTTCACCATCTGACATACTCTGCAACTCTGTACAAACTTCTTCACATCTTACTGCAACTGTGGCCAATAATAATTCTCACTAACCAAACCAAGGGTTTTATCACGACTAAAATGTCCAGCCAATCCTCCGTTATGCTTCTCCTTGATGAGATTCTCCCTCATAGAAGTTTGTGGAATGCACAACTGACTCCCTCTGAATAGCATATCATCCTGGATGATGAAATCCAACCATTTCATCCTGTCTAGAGTAACAGGTTCTATACAAGCTTTCCAAGCTTCACCAAAATTAGGATCCTCTGGATATAAATTCTTGAGTTCCTTGAACCCAACCACTTCAATCTACATTTCTGTCAGCAATAGTTGCCTTCTGCTAAGAGCATCTGCAACTCTATTAGACTTTCCACTCTTGTGTTTCAAAACAAATGTATAACTCTGCAAAAACTCAACCCACTTCAAATGCATTTGATTCAATTTTCCTTGACTATTCAAATATTGCAAAGCTTGGTGATCAGTATACAAAACAAACTCCTTAGGAAGCAGATAGTGCCTCCACTTTTTCAATGCCTGAACTATAGCATAAAATTCCTGATCATAAATAGAATATTTCCTCTTGGCATCATTTAACTTCTCACTGAAATAAGCAACAGGTTTACCTTCTTGGCTCATAATAGCTCCTATTGCAGTACCACTAGCATCACAATCTACTTGAAACACCTTATTGAAATCTGGAAGTGCTAAAATAGGTTATTCTGTAACTTTTTGTTTCAATAATTGAAAACTCTTTTCTGCTCCTTTAGTCCACTTAAACTCTTTTCTATCCCCTCTCATTGTTTCAGTCAAGGGTCCACAAATACTGCTAAAATTTCTGATAAACTTTCTATAAAAGCTAGCTAGACCATGAAAAGATCTTACCTCAGTAACACTCCTTGGAGTAGGCCATTCAAGGATAGCCTGTACCTTCTCCGGGTCCATTTTTTGACCTTCTCCTGAAACTACAAATCCCAAATACACTAACTCTTTCTTCACAAAACTGCACTTCTTCAAATTAATCAACAATTTCTCTTCTCTCAACTTTTCAAATACCATACGAATATGCATCATATGCTCATCCAATTTCTTACTAAAGATCAAAATATCATCTAGGTAAACAATGACAAACTTACCTAGAAATTCTTTCAGAACCTCATTCATGAGCCGCATGAAAGTGCTCGGTGCATTGGTTAGCCCAAAAGGCATGAATAACCACTCATATAGTCCTTCCTTTGTCTTGAAGGTAGTCTTCCATTCATCTCCTTCTCTGATCTAAATCTGATGATATCCACTTTTCAGATCTATCTTTGAGAAATACATAGCTCCACTCAAACAGTCCATAATATCATCCATTCGTGGCAATGGAAACCTATACTTGATTGTGATCTTATTTATTGCCCTAGAATCTATACACATCCTCCATTCTCCATTCTTCTTTGGTGCTAATACTGTAGGTACAGCACAGGAACTCAGACTCTCTTGAATCAATCCTTTCTGTAACAACTCATGTACTTGTCTGTTCAACTCCTCACTTTCTGCAGGTGTCATTCTGTGCGCTGCCTTATTGGGTAAACTTGCTCCTGGGATCAAGTCCATCTAATGACTGATCTTCCTGACTGGTGGTAATCCGTCAGGCATGTTATCGGATACAATATCCTGAAACTCATTCAACAAATCTGCAACTTCTACAGGAACATCTTCTACTTCCTCTTTACCAGCTTTTGGAATTAAAAAAAAACATACATGCTCATGCCTCATACCATCTAGGAAATTTCTTCCATCAACAAAAGTTATCCTTGCATTACCACATACCTTTTCTTCAGTCTCCTTCAATGGTTTTAGCTTATGCTGCACTCCATCCTTTGTCAGGGAATAAGTATTTGCAGGACCATCATGTCCAGCACATCTGTCAAACTACCATGGTCTACCCAACAACATATGACATGCATCCATAGATATGATATCACATAATACCTCATCTTGGTATCTACCAATCTTGAACTTCACTTGGCATTGTTCATTGACCATGACCTTGTGGTCATCCTATACCCAGGCAATCCGATATGGATGTGGGTGTTTCTATCTCTTGAGCTTCAACTTTGTCACCATCTCTTCTGACACCAAATTGTCAGAGCTTCCACTATCAATGATCACATCACAACATTTACCTTCACACTTGCACCTGGTGCAAAATAGGCTCCTCCTTTGCTCAGGTTCATTCTCACCACTCAACAGGACTCTTCTGTTAATCAACATTTCTCCTCTTTCAGCATCTTCAGAATTTGATGATTTGGCATCTTCATCTACATGTGCAACTCTGGCCTGGCCTTCATTTCTTCTGTCTATTCTACCTTGGCACTGAGGACATTTAAATGCCCTATGACCTTTTTCTCCATAGTGAAAACATGTTCCACGGAAGCCTCCTCTTCCAGATCCTTATCCTCTTCCTCTTCCTCTCTGATCTCTATTATTCTAATCCTGGAAGTGGTTGGAATTATTTCCACGCTGATTTTGACTGCTACTGGCCTCATCCTTCTTTTTCAAATCTTTATTTTGGCCACCATATGACTGTCCACCGTGACCTCTTCCATTTTGTCTGCTCTCAAACTTCTTGTTCAGCTTTTCCTCTACTTTTAGGGCAAATTGGTATGCCTCCTCAATACTGCTCATTCGAACCAGATTCAACTCCTCCTGAATGCTTGGCCTTAACCCATTAAGGTATCAGGCAACTTTCTCCTTATCAGCTTCTGCATGGCCTATTCTGATGAGGAGTCGATAGAACTCCTCTGTATACTCCTGAATAGATCTTCCTGCTTGCTTCAAACTTTGCATTTTCTTTAGTAGATCAAGCTCATAATCAACAGGAATGAACTATCACTTCAATTTATCCACCATCCGATCCCATCTTTTGATTTTATCTTTCCCTCTTCTATTTCGCTCCATTTGAATTTCTTGCCACCAGATTTTTGCATGACCTTTCAGTCTGGCCTTCGCAAATTTGACCCTATCAGGATCCTCAACATCTTCATACTCAAAATATTCCTCACATTCATTGATCCAGTCGATCAATTCCTCTGGGTTAAGATTTCTAGAAAATGTATGAACCTCAATCTTAGGTCTTTTCCCAATCTTGGAAATCGCCTGAAAAAGTCTTTCTTCCTCTTGGTTCACAATTTCAGCTTCTCCTTCTTGATATTCTTCTTCAGCTCCATCCTCGCTTTCCTCTCTGACATTAAGATTCATTCCTCTACGAATCTCTTCTTGTAATGCTCGCACTTGTCTCTACAGCTCTCTAACCTTAGGTGTTACAACACTAGCTCTTCTGCCACGTTCCTTTCATGGAGGCATTTTCACGATGCGTGCTGAAACCCTAGCCACGGTCCTGGTCCAAACTACCTCACAGTCGGCGATCTATTTACACACTCAAGAACTCCTACTCTGATACCACCTAATGAAGGGTGCTCCCCTTAATGCCACAAACACATAACAGAAATAGAGAAACAACAACAATAATATGCAAGAACAGAAAAATTGGTTTCTTATTATCTCCACAAATGTAGAATTAAAAACTTTTAGAATTACAATATGCAAAGCCACATGGGCATTCCCTTACAATATTCTGTAGGACAAAGCCTCGAATCAATACCCAGATCTACTACCCAGAACTATTCTGAACTGCCTAAGACAATAATACAGCCTTCCTTATATAGGCAATTTTCCACCGCCTGGGAATGTTCCAGAATTTTTAGCCAATAAGGCCGACCAAACTTAGAATTATTTTATTTTACATTTTATTACATCATAGTCAGCTCAAGATAACCTTTGAAACCCGAACAGAAATTTTGAAGAAAATTATTTTCCGTCATTTCAGGTGGCCTAACTTCTGAAGACCATAAGTCATCACCAGTTGACCCGCTCGGCTATTATAACCCCATTTCGGAAATGCCACGAAGTGCTCTACAAGCTTAACCCGAGCAAGCACCCATCACCCAAATTTTTGACCTCATCTGGGGCCTCTAAAGCCTTCAAAACTGAGTTCAAAGTTTTTGTACCCTACTGCCAATACCAAAAATCTTCAATATCTTCCAATATACACTTGATCTGGCAATGAAAATTTACTGGCAGACTTATATGACCAAAATGAACCTCCAAGAAAGAAATCAGATCATTTTGAGCACATACAAAAATTACCAAAAATAGTAACTTTCCATAAATAGCAGCACTGCACAAAATAGCCCTTATTGAATACAAAAATAAAAATATTTTTGGGTGATGCAAGATTGCTCTTACACCCAGGATGCTCCTGCATCAGACACCCGGGGTAATTTGAGAAGTGACCCTGTCACGACTCAGGTGTGCAGAGGAAAACCAAGATGGCTAACCTCCTCCTTTGTCAGCCATGATGAATCTTCAATAGGTCATCCTTTCCATTTGACCAAATATTCTTCATATGTCATGTTCCTTCT
The DNA here is from genome assembly GCA_027943335.1 of Chamaecyparis obtusa. Classification (NCBI taxonomy): domain Eukaryota; kingdom Viridiplantae; phylum Streptophyta; class Pinopsida; order Cupressales; family Cupressaceae; genus Chamaecyparis; species Chamaecyparis obtusa. Next base: position 57,133 of record BSBK01007194.1, on the reverse strand, counting down.
GCGTTTGCCAACATGACTGTCCAGTATATCTTCAATCTCCTTAGTATCTGAACTAGTTGCTGGAATACTCCACTGTGCTGCTGTGATCTCATCTTCAACACCTCCTTCATGATACTCTATCAGATCTGAAATGTTAAACACTGGTGAAATATTTAGCTCAGTAGAAAATTCTACCTCATATGCATTTCCTAAATCATGTTTCTTCAGTATCCTACATGGTCCATACTTCTTCATTTTCAGCTTGTTATATGTACCAACTAAAAACCGCTCCTTCCGCAAATGAACCATGACTTCGTCACCAACTTGAAATTCCTTATACCTCCTTTTCTCATCTGCCTTAGCCTTATACTATGCATTCATCTTGGTAATATGCTTCCTCACCTCCTCATGGATGTTCTTCAAGTGTTCTACAAAATCCTCAGCTTCAGCACTACTTATTTCTCTTTTATCTATCTTCCTCAATTCAGATGTATTTCTTGGACTACTTCCATATACAATCTGGAATGGTGATTTATCAGTGCTTCTATTGACAGAATTATTGTATGCAAATTCGGCCTGTGATAAAATTAAATCCCATCCTGTTGGCTTATCTCCAACCAAACATCTCAGCAAATTTCCCAAGCTCCTATTCACCACCTCTGTCTATCCATCAGTCTGTGGATGATGTGATGAACTAAACTTTAAATCTATCTTCAACTTCTTCCACAATGTACGCCAGAAATATCTAACAAATTTAGTGTCCTGATCTGAAACTATGGTCTTGGGCAAACCATGAAGTCTCACTACTTCTCTGAAAAACAATTCTACTACATGAACAACATCATTAGTCTTCTTGCAGAGAATAAAATGTGCCATCTTTGAAAATCTATCAACTACCACAAAAATTGAATCGTGTCCCCGTTGTGTCCTCGATAAACCAAGAACAAAGTCCATGCTGATATCCTCCCAAGGCTTCTCTGGTACAGGTAATAGCTGATACAACCATGTATTTTGCTTCACTCCTTTCACCATCTGACATACTCTGCAACTGTGGCCAATAATAATTCTCACTAACCAAACCAAGGGTTTTATCATGACCAAAATGTCCAGCCAATCCTCTGCTATGCTTCTCCTTGATGAGATTCTCCCTCATAGAACTTCGTGGAATGCACAACTGACTCCCTCTGAATAGCATATCATCCTGGATGATGAAATCCAACCATTTCATCCTGTCTAGAGTAACAGGTTCTGTACAAGCTTTCCAAGATTCACCAAAATCAGGATCTTCTGGATATAAATTCTTGAGTTCCTTGAACCCAACCACTTCAATCTGCATTTCTGTCAGCAATAGTTGCCTTCTGCTAAGAGCATCCGCAACCCTATTAGACTTTCCACTCCTGTGTTTCAAAACAAATTTATAACTCTGCAAAAACTCAACCCACTTCAAATGTCTTTGATTCAATTTTCTTTGACTATTCAAATATTGCAAAGCTTGGTGATCAGTATACAAAACAAACTCCTTAGGAAGTAGATAGTGCCTCCACTTTTTTAATGCTTGAACTATAGCATAAAATTCCTGATCATAAATAGAATATTTCCTCTTGGCATCATTTAACTTCTCACTGAAATAAGCAACAGGTTTACCTTCTTGGCTCATAACAGCTCCTATTGCAGTACCACTAGCATCACAATCTACTTGAAACACCTTATTGAAATCTGAAAGTGCTAAAACAAGTTGTTCTGTAACTTTTTGTTTCAATAATTGAAAACTCTTTTCTGCTCCTTTAGTCCACTTAAACTCTTTTCTATCCCCTCTCATTGTTTCAGTCAAGGGTCCACAAATACTGCTAAAATTTCTGATAAACTTTCTGTAAAAGCTAGCTAGACCATGAAAAGATCTTACCTCAGTAGCACTCCTTGGAGTAGGCCATTCATTGATAGCCTGTACCTTCTCTGGGTCCATTTTTAGACCTTCTGCTGAAACTACAAATCCCAAATACACTAACTCTTTCTTCACAAAACTGCACTTCTTCAAATTAATCAACAATTTCTCTTCTCTCAACTTCTCAAATATCATACGAATATGCATCATATGCTCATCCAATGTCTTACTAAAGATCAAAATATCATCTAGGTAAACAATGACAAACTTACCTAGAAATTCTTTCAGAACCTCGTTCATGAGTCGCATGAAAGTGCTCGGTGCATTGGTTAGCCCAAAAGGCATGACTAACCACTCATATAGTCCTTCCTTTGTCTTGAAGGTAGTCTTCCATTCATCTTCTTCTCTTATCCAAATCTGATGATATCCACTTTTCAGATCTATCTTTGAGAAATAAACAGCTCCACTCAAACGGTCCATAATATCATCCATTCGTGGCAATAGAAACCTGTACTTGATTGTGATCTTGTTTATTGCCCTAGAATCTCTACACATCCTCCATTCTACATTCTTCTTTGGTGCTAATACCGTAGGTACAGCACAGGGACTCAGACTCTCTTGAATCAATCCTTTCTGTAATAACTCATGTACTTGTCTGTTCAACTCCTCACTTTCTACAGGTGTCATTCTGTGCACTGCCTTATTCGGTAAACTCGCTCCTGGGATCAAGTCCATCTGATGACTGATCTTCTTGACTGGTGGTAATGCATCAGGCACGTTATCGGATACAATATCCTGAAACTCATTCAACAAATCTGCAACTTCTACAGGAACATCTTCTACTTCCTCTTTACCAGCTTTTGGAATTAAAGCAAAACATACATGCTCATGCCTCATACCATCTAGGAAATTTCTTCCATCAACAAAAGTTATCCTTGCATTACCACATACCTTTTCTTCAGTGTCCTTCAATGGTTTTAGCTTATGCCGCACTCCATCCTTTGTCAGGGAATAAGTATTCGCATGACCATCATGTACAGCACATCTGTCAAACTGCCATGGTCTACCCAACAACATATGACATGCATCCATAGATATGATATCACACAATACCTCATCTTGGTATCCACCAATCTGGAACTTCATTAGGCATTGTTCATTGACCATGACCTTCTGGTCATCCTGTACCCAGGCAATCCGATATGGATGTGGGTGTTTCTATCTCTTGAGCTTCAACTTTGTCACCATCTCTTCTGACACCAAATTGTCAGTGCTTCCACTATCAATGATCACATCACAACATTTACCTTCACACTTGCACCTGGTGGGAAACAGGCTCCTCCTTTGCTTAGGTTCATTCTCACCACTCAACAGGACTCTTCTGTTAATCAACGTTTCTCCTCTTTCAGCATCTTCAGAATTTGATGATCTGGCATCTTCATAAACATGTGCAACTCTAGCCTGGCCTTCATTTCTTCTGTCTATTCTACCTTGGTGCTGAGGACATTCAAATGCCCTATGGCCTTCTTCTCCATAGTGAAAACATGTTCCACGGAAGCCTCCTCTTCCAGATCCTTGTCCTCTTCCTCTTCCTCTCTGATCTCTATTATTCTGATCCTGGAAGTGATTGGAATTATTTCCACACTGATTCTAACTGCTACTGGCCTCATCCTTCTTTTTCAAATCTTCATTTTGGCCACCATATGACTGTCCACCAGATTGTCCATCGTGACCTCTTCCATTTTTTTTGCTCTCAAACTTCTTGTTCAGCTTTTCCTCTACTTTTAGGGAAAATTGGTATGCCTCCTCAATACTACTCATTCGAACCAGATTCAACTCCTCCTGAATGCTTGGCCTTAACCCATTAAGGTATTGGGCAACTTTCTCCTTATCAGCTTCTGCATGGCCTGTTCTGATGAGGAGTCGATAGAACTCCTCTGTATACTCCTGAACAGATCTTCCTGCTTGCTTCAAACTTTGCATTTTCTTTAGTAGATCAAGCTCATAATCAACAGGAATGAACTGTCACTTCAATTTATCCACCATCCAATCCCATCTTGTGATTTTATCTTTCCCTCTTCTATTTCACTCCAATTGAATTTCTTGCCACCAGATTTTCGCATGACCTTTCAGTCTGGCCTTCGCAAATTTTACCCTATCAGGATCCTCAACATCTTCATACTCAAAATATTCCTCACATTCATTGATCCAGTCGATCAATTCCTCTGGCTTAAGATTTCTAGAAAATGTAGGAACCTCAATCTTAGGTCTTTTCCCAATCTTGGAAATCGCCCGAAAAAGTCTTTCTTCCTCTTGGTTCACAATTTTAGCTTCTCCTTCTTGATATTCTTCTTTGGCTCCATCCTCGCTTTCATCTCTGACATTAAGATTCATTCCTCTACGAATCTCTTCTTTTAATTCTCGCACTTGTCTCTGCAGCTCTCTAACCTCAGGTGTTACAACACCAGCTCTTCCACCACGTTCCCTTCATGGAGGCATTTTCATGATGCGCGCTGAAACCCTAGCCACGGGCTTGGTGCAAACTGCCTCACAGTCGGTGATCTGTTTACACACTTAAGAACTCCTGCTCTGATACCACCTGATGAAGGGTGCTCCCCTTAATGCCACAAATACATAACAGAAATAGAGAAACAACAACAATAATATGCAAGAACAGAAAAATTGGCTTCTTATTATCTCGACAAATGTGGAATTACAAACTTTCAGAATTATAATATGCAAAGCCACATGGGCATTCCCTTACAATATTCTGTAGGACAAAGCCTCGAATCAATACCCAGATCTACTACCCAAAACTATTCTAAACTGCCTAAGACAATAATACAGCCTTCCTTATATAGGCAATTTTTCACCGCCTGGGAAGGTTCCAGAATTTTTAGCCAATAAGGCTGACCAAACTTAGAATTATTTTATTTTATTTTTTATTACATCATAGTCGGCTCAAGATAACCTTTGAAACCCGAACAGAAATTTTGAAAAAAATTATTTTCTGCCATTTCATGTGGCCCAACTTCCGAAGACTATAAGTCATCACCAGTTGACCCGCTCGGCTATTATAACCCCATTTCAGAAATGCCACGAAGCACTCTATAGGCTTGTGCTATGCAAGTGCCTGTCACCCAAATTTTTGACCTCATTCGGGGCCTCTAAAGCCTTCAAAACTAAGTTCAAAGTTTCTGTACCCTGCTGCCAATACCGAAAATCTTCAATATCTTCCAATATACACTTGATCTGGCAATGAAACTTTACTGGCAGACCTATATGACCAAAATGAACCTCCAAGAAACAAATCAGATCATTCTAAGCACATACAAAAATTAACAAAAATAGTAACTTTCCATAAATAGCAGCTCTGCACAAAATAGCCCTTATTGAATACAAAAATAGAAATATTTTTGGGTGATGCAAGATTGCTCTTACACCCAGGATGCTCCTGCATCATATTCAATGACCCTAAGACAAGTGAAGAAGAAACCCCAAAGGAAGATGAGACAACATCACCTAAAGTTACAAATTTTACATCTAGATAAAATTCTAAGGATGACATCATTGGAGATCAGAGTAGAAAATTCACAACAAGATCAAAAGAAAAGAATCAAGAAAACAATGAAGCGGTATGTTTACTATCTCAGATTTAACCTTTATGTTTTGAAGATGTATATAATAATTTTGATTGGCATGATGCTATGAAAGAATAAATAGATTAGATTATTAAGAATGATACTTGGGAATAGGCCCCAAGATCTAGTGATAAGAATGTGATTCGAAAAAAATAGATATTTAGACATAAGATGAATGAAGATGGCACAATAGTAAGGAACAAAGCAAGGCTAGTATTTAAAGGATATGTGCAAAGAGAAGGCATTGATTATTCAGACACATTTGCACCTATGGGAAGATTAGAAGCTATTAAGTCATTCTTAGCCTATGCAACAATCAAAAACTTTAAAGTCTATCAAATGGATGTTAAGTCAGCATTCTTAAATGGAGAACTAAAAGAAAAACTATACATTGAGAAGCCAAAAGGATTCTCCTTATTAGACATACCTGATATGGTATGTAGAATGAAGAAAGCTTTGTCTGGACTTAAGAAAGCCCTTAGAGCATGGTATGAGAGATGTGATGGATATCTAACTAAAATTGGATTCAAGAAAGGAGTAGAAAATTGTAATCTATTCATAAGAGAAAACTCTGAAGGACTACTACTTGTAGCTATATTTGTTGATGACATTATCTTTGGAGGTAATGAGAAACTTAGTCCTAAATTTGCTAAGGAGATCCATAGTGAATTTGAGATGAACATGATTTGACCTCTAAAATACTTTTTTAGGATTGAATGTGTAGCAAACAGAGAAAGGTATATTCATTAACTAGTCCAAATATGTGAAAGAGATATTGAAGAAGTTCAAGATGGATGATTTCAAGCTAGTAGATAAACCTATGATAATTGGATGCAAGATTACAAAAGAAAATGATTCTCTAGTAGTAGATACAACATTGTACAAGTCTATGATTGGTAAACTCATATATCTTACTCAAACTAGACCTAATATTTCCAATGCAGTTGGCATAGTTGGAAGATTTGCAGCAGAGCCTAAACAAAGTCACCTCATGGCACTAAAGATAATATTCATATATTTGTAGGGAACTATAGATTATGGTCTATGGTATCCTAATTTAGAAAATGTTGAGCTTCATGTGCATACTGATGTTGATTGGGTAGGATGCATTGATGATAGGAAGAGTACATTAGGAGGAGTGTTTCTTGGTGATAGACTTGTCACTTGGACAAGCAAGAAGCAAAATTGTATCTCTTAGTCAATAGCAGAAGCAGAGTATGTTGCGGCAGCCCTAAATTTTTCAACAATTGTTTGGATCAAGAAAATGATAAAAGATTTTGGAATTTAGATTGATTATCCTATTATTATTCATTGTGATAACACTATCACTATTAACATGTCGAAGAACCCTGTGATGCATGCAAAGACAAAGCACATTGAGATCAAGTATCACTTTCTAGGAGAGAAAGTGGCAAAGAAAGAAGTCAAGTTGCACTTTTTGAGTACTAAAGATTAGTTTGCAGACATATTCACAAAGCCTTTTCCAAAAGATACTTTTGAGTATCTCAAGGAGAAGTTGGGAGTAATTCCCTTCCTTGATTCTTCTTAGAAGAAAGAAGAAAGAGCATCAGTCCTTAGGGACTAATGGATGGTTGACTACTCTACTTCAAGAGTAGTACTAGTGCTTGAACTAATTATCACCCTTTGCCATTAATGTCAAAGGGGGAGTAGTATACAGTTATGAAAAATAGTACCAAAGAATGAGTAATATACTAAGGGGGATTAACATTCAGTCATGAAAGTAGTTCAGTTGAGGAAATGGAGAATATTGGAAAATATTGCAATAGATGGAGGATTCATCTTTGGGGGAGCTTTTCATGAGGAAATTGAGAATGTTATAAAATAATTTTCATTTGGGTTGCTAGTATATTTCATTCCATATGTTTCCATAATTGCCAAAGGGGGAGATTGTTGGAGATTCGCTAGCAAGCCAATGATGACTCTATATTTTTCATTGATGACAACATATGCTAAGTAGCATGTGTGAAGGACTCATGCAGTAAGCCTTGAGTATATGAAGCAAAAACATGTCATCAACATGATATCATGAATGCAAAGGTTAACTATTAGTACAGATAATTATATCAATTATATAGCAGCTTGTGTCAGTAGTCTTCCTGATAGAGTTATAGGCAATGTTCTGTGAATGATTGTTCATATAGTTATCATGGAGCCTTGTATGTTTCAATATGTGATGGTGACATGTTAGTGATGCTAAATTCATGGACACAAAGTCTGATGATGAGTAGAAGTGAAGTTATGCAGTTGATATTCACCATTAGCAGTTGCTATGTTTATTCAAAAGAGTCGATGGAGATTACATTGGTTTAGGAGTTGTGCCTATCATATTGGTATGCACCCTTGGCTTAGTGCTTGGAGAAGAGTTAGTAATGTTTTTTTAAGAGAAAATGATGTAATTTAGCTTGAGGATAAAGATCCATTTACTTTGGTAGATCTGATAGTGTGTAGCATGCATCTACAATTATCTTATTGGACAAGTCACAGAATGTGTTGCATGCTTAGTAGAGCTGATTGAATTATTATTCCAGAGTTTGTTATGGCTTCTCTAATATGATTTCAAGGTGGTTCTAATAGGCTGACTTCATTTTATAATTTAGAGGAAAGATATTTATAGGAAGTCATTTGTGATTGCTAGAGTGTGGCTCACAGTCAATTGTGAAGAGCAAAGTAGAGTGTGCAAAGTGTTGAGCCATCAGAAGAAGGTCTATGTGACTAAGTAAAGTATTTTTTCTATACATTGGAACTGATCTAGATAGTAGGTCAAAGTATAGCTCACCAAGATCAAGATATAGTGTGTATCTATTATTCAAAAGGTTGTAGCCTTCACCCATTTGAGCAGTGTGCTCTCGGATAGTGCATCCTCACCCCTAACAAGGTTAATTGTAAAAGACTCCTAATAGGGTCTGACCCTTGACAAGGTGTACTATACTAAATATATTGTAAAGAAACTCCTAACAGGGTTAAGGATCTTCTAACAAGGATAATAATACACTAGTGTAGAATATTAGTGGCTGTCAATTCCCACTAGGTTTTTTATCTATTTCTTTTCCCCGTAACCAAAATATTGGTGTTTTGTTCAAGTGTTCTTTCATTGAGTTTATGATTTATATTTAATTATACTTAATTGGATAAAGAATTAAATCTTATAGATAACTGATTCACCCCACCCCCCTCTCAGTTATCTATTAGGACTATTCCTAATAGGAAATTCACAAAAACAAATTTTTTTTTAAAAAAATTGATCCCTTATGACCCCCAAGGAATTTTAGCAAAAAAAAACACACTTATGACCCCCATGGAATTGGAATCATGGAGCCCATACCCCATGATTTCTCCCTCTCCTCCCCAAGGAGAGACTCTACACCCATGAGCTTTCCTAAAATGCCTTCACCCCAAGGCTATGTTTCCTCTCAAGGGTGAGTGTGGCCTTGAGACTCCCAAAACAAACAACAACACAATACAATGGAAAATATCACATTACTATACAACAACAAAACCATGATCTTCACAAAATTTGAGCAAGATTTACATTGCACAACTATTCAACAAACAAGAACAAGCAAGATTTACAAACAAGCAAGAACATGAAGAGTTTCTAGATCTCTCAACTCTCAAAACAAATTTTTCTCATGCAACATGAACATCTAAAAAAGGTTGGAGCCACCAACCTAGATCCAAATGAAAATAGAAAGTGATTGTGTTGAGATCCTTGTTATCCAAGATTCTCCTCCTTTCCAAACTCCTCCAAAAATAGTCTAGTCTCTAAGTTAGAGAGTGGGTGTTCAAACTCTCCAAAATGAAGAGTCCCCACTAAAAAGGACTCCACACAACTCCCCAAAACCCCCTAGGGATAAGGTCTCCTTTATCATTGATTGGTCTTCCCTAATCCCCTTAAAAACATTCCAAAAATGGGCTCTTACAAAGGTTGGCCAAAAAGTTGGGTTAAGAACTTTCATTCAAATGGATGGTCTTCTTACCAAGACCTTGCTTCAAAAGTTGATTTTAGGGTATTTTGAAAATCCAAATTTTGGAAGGGTCTTTTGGTCAACTATGGGTTGTCCTATGCTTAAAATTGATCCTTAATCATACGTATACATGTTTATGCCTGAATATGTGTTAGGAATAAATGCTGAAGCCTTTGGCAGTCATTTTGTAGTAGTGGTTGTTGCATTCATGACTATGATTGTCATTGATGTCAACATAGTGATATTCTAGAGTTTAGCAGAGAAGCAGGCACAGTTTTGTTTTGCACACATGTTATATTGCAAATTGAGTTATGCACAATTGATGGTATGTTATTTGGTGTGTTATTGACCTATGGTTAATAATGCCAAAAGAAATTCATTTATTCATGAAAGTTATAAGCATTTTGGTGGAAGTAGTATTCTGGCAGTGTTCATGAGTAGCGGTTTTTAGTAATCGGAGGATATCTCCTAACCAGGATGGAATCTGATTCTATGTAGTTAAAAGGAATTTTGAGTCTCATTGGTGGTGACATGGTTCATAACACAAACTTTGAGGTCACACGATTGAAAAGTTATTGTATCTGGAAGCCGACAGTTTTATATAATTTTGATGTAGCATGTTGAAATTATTATTTTGTATTTGGATGCTGACTCATTTGTAATTATTTGAGTGTGGTATAAAGGAAGGAATTTTTTCCTTGTTATGATGGGATTGTAATAGTTGTGATGCAAATATATGCATGAGGTGAAGAATAGAGCTAATTCAGTGATGAAGGAAGACTTGCAAAGTACAGAGATCTAGATTTGTGATCTTTTGTAGTAGAGAGTGTGGTTTTAGCATAGTGTGAAGAAGGTAACATATTTCATATTATTCTATTGAATAATCCTAAGATCTATTGGATAGTGAGTTTAGAGATGTTGCCTTGAATTTGTTTGGGCAATGGGTCCTTCTGTCTTCCATAACTCCTAACAGGGTTAGAATCTTCTAACAAGGATTCAAAATCTCCCAACAGAGATTCATATGTACTAAATGTATTTCATAAGACTCCTAACAGTGTGCATCCTTTCACAAGGAGCTTTCATATTAGTGCATCACTTTGTGGGCATCATTCCCACTAGGGTTTACTCTTTGATCAAGAGGTTCCCTAGTTAACATATGTTGTGTTATTGTGTAATTGTGTATGATTATCTTTCTATGGTTGGTTACTGCATTGATTATATTGTTTAAAGCTATTGAAGTTCATATTGAAGTTGATAAATGGTTTAATTATCAAATAACTAATTCACCCTCCCCCCCTCTCAATTATCTTGGTGGTCTTTACTTTCTAACAATTGGTATCAGAGTGGCAAGTCCTTCAAAGAGAAGTTTAACAACTTAAGGAGATCCATGGTGAATCTTAGGAAGGAAAGCCCTAAGTTTGATGGAGTAAATTTTGACAGCTGGAAAGAAAAGATGAAGACACATCTCTTGTGTTTAGGACCAGGTTATTGGTTGATTACAAAGAATGAAAGGACTATAATTGAAGAAGACAATCTTGAAACAAGTAATAAAGATGAGGTAGATCTATTCATGTGTAACATACTTGGAAGAGAATCACTTTTATCAGCACTTTTGGAGAATGAATATAGTCAGGTAAAAGGTTTAACTAGATCTTATGATATTTGGAAAGCTTTACATTCTACTTTTGAAGGTGATGAACATGCAAAGAAAGCTAGGTTACATAATTGGATTTGTGCATTTGAAGACATAAGAATGATGGAAGATGAATCTGTTAGAAGCTATATTGGTAGGATGTCAGAAATTGTTGTAGGAATAAAGTCTTGTGGAGTTGAAAAGATAGAGAATGAAGTAATATGGAATATTTTGAGAACATTGACACTGGTATTTTGGTAGACTACACAAATGATTGAACAAGTGATACCTTGTACACTAAAATTTTCAAGAGAGACTCTTCTTGGAAGATTGGAAGCAACAAAGATGAATTTGAGATTATTAGGAGATTTACCTAGAGTGGAGACAAGATTCAGTGCTATTAGCATCAGACCAACTTTGTCTAGAAGTACAAGTATGAATGGAGATTATGCCAATAGTAGTAGATCCAAATCTGATGAAGATAAGAAGATTGAAGAAGGTATTGCCTTGCTTGTGAAAAGAGAACTAGATGGTAAGAAAATCTTTAAATTTTGGACATGTCAAGAATATGGTCATTTTGCATCTAAGTGTCCTAAGAGATTTAAGAAGTATAGGAATAATTTCAAGCCTAGAAGATCTAAAGAATGTTATTATGCAAATGATGAAGAAATTGAAGTAGGAATTGAAAGACATCTGAGCAATAGTGATAATGATAACTTTGATGACATAAGATTTCTAGCAATTAAGGAAGAAAATTCTAAATCTAATGTTAAGGAAGAGAAAGCCTTAGTTTCCCAAGTTGAAAAGAAAGCTAATTGGATTATAGACAATGATTATTCACATCATATGACTAGTGATAAAGGAAAGTTCATAAAGTTTAACAATTATGATGGATGAGTTGTTAGAGTTGGTAACAATGCACCTTATTTGATTAAAGGTATAGGATCTATTACTCTTTATGCAAAGACTAATAATGATGATTTTTACTTTGTTGATGGATTGAAACATAATATTTTGAGTGTTGGATAGTTAGTGGATAAGGGATATCAAGTTTGGTTTACTGAGAAAACTTGTGTGATAAAGGATAAAGATGGAAATCTAATTGGAAGTGGATCTAGAACTAGAGGTAATGTATTTTAGTTGAACCCTACTGAGATGACATGTTTGATGACTAAGATTGATGAAAGATGGTTATGGCATAGAAGGTTTTGTCATATAAACTTTGCTAATATTGTGAAAGTAAGTTCTACACTTGCAGTAAGAGATTTACCTAAGATTATGAAGCCTACTAACATGATTTGCAATGAATGTGTGATGGCTAAGTAGAAAAGGATTTCATTTCCTAGCAAGAAGTTCACATCTATAGAAAAGTTGGAGATTGTTCATACAGACTTGAGCAGTCCTACTAGGACTAGAGGATTCTACGGAGAAAGGTATTTTACGATTCTTGTTGATGATTTTACAAGAATGATGTGGATTGCATTTTTGAAAGAAAAATTTGAAGGTTTTCCTTTGACTCAAGAAGGAGACATGGTATGTAAACTAAAGAAAGCATTGTATGGACTAAAGAAAGAACCTAGAACTTGGTATGCTAGATTGGATAAGTATTTGTTAAAATTGAGATTTACAAAAAGGAATAGTTGATAGTAACTTATATACAAAAGAAATTGAGAATGGATTGTTAGTTTTGGTTATTTTTGTTGATGACATTATTTTTGGAGGAGAAGATGAAGGTAGTGACAAATTTGCTGATGAAATGAAGATAGAATTTGAAATGAGTATGATTGGAGAAATGAAATACTTTTTGGGATTATAGATAACACAAAATAAAGATGGTATCTTTGTAAGTCAGACAAAGTACTTGAATGATTTGTTGAAAATATTTGGTATCGAGAATTGTAAACTAGTTGTAACACCTATGGTTATAGGACATAAACTATCTAGTAAAGATGAGACACCAGCAGTTGAGAAAAAGAAATACAGATCTATGATTGGTGGATTGTAGTACTTGACACACACTAGACTAGATATACAACATTTAGTTGGAATGGTAGAAAGATTTCAAGCTAAACCTAGAGAGTCACACTATGAAGTAGTAAAGAGGATATTGAGATATCTTAGAGGCACAATGGACTATGGATTGTGTTATGAAACTTCTGATGATTTTACCCTATGTGCATATACTAATGCTGATTGGGGAGGCAACGTTGATGATAAGAAAAGCACCAGTGGTGGAGCCTTTTTTCTTCAAGGAAGATTAGTTTCTTGGTTGGGAAAAAAGTAGAATTGTATCTCACAGAGTACATCAAAAGTAGAGTATGTAGTAGTAGAAAACAATTGTAACCAGATAATTTGGATGAAGCAAATGTTGAAGGACATTGGAATCAAGTTTGATGAGCCTATTGTCATACATTATGACAATACAAGTACAATTAATATGTCTAAGAATCATGTATTACATTCTAAAACTAAGCATATAGAGATCAAGTATCATGTTGTAAGAGAGAAAGTAGTTGAGAAAGAAGTCAGACTAGAATACATAAGCATAAAGGAGCAGATAGCAAATATATTTACAAAGCCTTTGCCTAAGGATACATTTGAGTATCTAAAAGGTATGCTTGGGGTTATGCCCCAACCTACTCTTGAGTAAAGATGTAGATGGCTACATCTGTCTAGCAGAATATGGCCCTATCTATTTTATGGTTTGGACATTGGTACTTCCTCTATGGGGGTGTATGTGTACTTAAGCTGAGTCATTGAGGACTCTAGTAAATGCTTTTTTTGAACAATGTCTTTTGACATTGAGCTATTGTTTGACATAGTGATAGAATTTCTATCATTGATGTCAATGGGGGAGAGAATCATGAAAAACATTGAGGAACTACATTTTTTGGAGAGATTGAATAGGAAAATGAAGCAAGATTTGATTGATGAAGAGCAGCAGAGCAATTGAGCAGTAGTGATTGGATTTTTGGAACATTAGATGTTTTTCATCTATGTTTCCATCAATTCCAATGGGGGATATTGTTAGGAATGAATTCTTAATCCTTTGGTATTCATTCTATAGTAGTAGTTGTTGTATTCATGACTATGATTGTCATTGATGTCAACACAGTGATATTCTGGAGTTTAGCAGAGAAGAAGGCATAGTTTTGTTTTGCGCACATGTTATATTGTAAATTGAGTTATGTGTAGTTGATGGTATGTTCTTTGGCATGGTATTAACCTATGGTTAATATCACAAAAATAAATTCATTTATTTATGAAAGTTATAAGCATTTTGGTGGAAGTAGTATTCTCGTAGTGTTCCTGAGTAGCAATTTTTGGTAATCGGAGGATATCTCCTAACCAGGATGGAATATGATTCTATGTAGTTAAAGGGAAGTTTGAGACTCATTGGTAGTGATGTGGTTCATAGAAAAAACTTTGAGGTCACATGATTGGAAAGTTATTTTATCTAGGAGCTGACAGTTTTATGTAATTTTGATGTAGTGTGTTGAAATTATTATTTTGTATTTGGATGCTGACTCATTTGTAATTATTTGAGTGTGGTATAAAGGAAGGAATTTTTTCCTTGTTATTATGGGATTTTAATAGTCATGATATGAAATTGTTAAAGTTGTGATGCAAATATATGCATGAGTTGAAGAATAGAGCTAATTCAGTGATGAAGGAAGACTTGTGAAGTATAGAGATCTAGATTTGTGATCTTGTGTAGCAGAGAGTGCAGTTTTGGCATAGTATGAAGGAGGTAACATATTTCATATTTTTCTATTGAATAAACCTAAGATCTATTGGACAGTGAGTTCAGAGATTTTGCCTTGAAGTTGTTTGGGTAGTGGGTCCTTTTGTCTTCCATAACTGCTAATAGGGTTAAAATCTTTTAATAGGGATTCAAAATATCCTAACATAGATTCATATGTACTAAATGTATTTCATAAGACTCCTAACAAGGTCCATCCTTTCACAAGAAAATTTCATATTAGTGCATCATTCCCATCGGGGTTTACTCTTTAATCAAGAGGTTCCCTAGTTAACATATCTTGTGTTATTGTGTCATTGTGTATGATTATCTTTCTATGGTTGGTTACTACATTAATTATACAGTTTAAATCTATTGAAGTTGATAAATGGTTTAATTATCAGATAACTGATTCACCCCCCCCCCCCCCCACCCTCTTAGTTATCTTGGTGGTCTTTACTTTCTAACAATATGGACCTCAAAATTCAACCATATACACAACATAGTCATTTCTCACAAAAATAATTATGAAAATGAGTATGATTTACCCACTTCACACATTCATAGTGAATCAACCTATTGCCTACTAATTAGTTGGGGTGTTTGAATTACTCTTAGATTGGAGAGCCAACAACCATAAACCAAGAGCTAAAATAGAGGATTTTTGAAGATGCTATGAAGATGATTGAATTGAAATTAATCTAAAATGAAGATGCAATTGTAGTCTAAGAAATGAAAGTGCATATTTTATCTAAGAAGCTTTAAAATAAATATGAGAATTGAGCTACTAACAAAATAAGAAAACTATATTAAGATGACAATGCAGTTTAATGCTACGAACATGAAATTATACTAATATTAAATGAAAAGCTTGAAAGCATGAGAGAATTGAGACAAAAAAATTTTAATGTCCCCGCTAGGAACCCATAAGGAATCAGGTCTATAACCTAAAATTACAACTAACAAATTTTTTTAACATTCTAACATATCATCATTAGCATTCACAAGTACATTCCTTAAGGTTCCCTTAATGAATTCATTTAATATTATCAAGCATTGAATTTTTACTACTTAATCAAATGAAGTTCATTCCCTTATTTTTTTACTCCTTAACCTTATCTATGCACAACCTGATTGCATTAACAATACATAAATAAGCTTTCCATTAAAAGACCTCACTATCCATTTTTGCTTAAGATCATAATAGAAGGAGTGTAAATTACTTAACCATATATTGATAACCAACACAAACCATTCAATGAATCTTTCTTTTTCTGTAAGTTTCCACAAATCATCATCTATAACCTTGTATAAATCTAGTTAAGAATTGAGCTTAAAACCTTGTTTGAATAAGCATACATTACTCACATTGAACTATACATTTAAGAAGTCACATCTCATTACTACTTTAAATAACATACATGTTTCCTTTTTCCCTTATTATTTCACCTAAAGATACCCTTGAACTCTTAGCATATCTTTTCACTAACCATATATCAAAACAAGTTTCCTTTTAAAGAAGTTTATATCCATAAATAATTACATTACCATTACTTCCAATTTACATTTAAAAATTCACAAGAGATATAAGGTAGGAATTACTCATTGATTTAACCATATTCAATCCCCTTTTCAAATTCATAATTCTACCCTTCCCTTATACATAACTTATTTCTTACAATTTCCTTTTACAAACATAATTATAGTTACTGCACATTGCCCAAAGGCATATAGAAAGATAATTACATCAATCTACCCAAGGGATTACAATACATCTTTACATCTTGATAACAAAAGATAGAGATACATGATACAAGAGCATAATCTTCACCTTTGAGAAAATTAGAATCCAAGCCATGACATGAACCATGAACCATACCTCGAAAGAGATTTGCCACCCAACCATGTGAAACTGGTAAAGTTCCACCCCCTGTGCTAGGAGATAGAACCAAGGTACTCTCAAGACCTTAAGGAAATCAAAGTCTCAAAAACCAAAAAATCTAAGACTCAAATAAAAGGAATAAGGTACATAAAAATATCATCATATTATAACATCGAGGTTAAGGTTCTAGGAGACCACCTAAGTGAGTGTCATCACACAACCTGTGTATTGGGATCCACCCTGGCAACCATGTAACCCTGGTCCCCCCTTTATGAATAGGGATCCACCCTAGTAGTTATCCTTGGTCTCGGTACTCCAATTAGGTCTGTGTGGCCATTATTATGTTTTATTTCATTATCTTTTGGAATCCCCTTTTCCCAGGTTAATTTTTAAGGTTATCACTTTTACAAACCCACCCATAGGATCATCTAGAAACCACTTTATGGTTCTAACACCTATGGTGAGCCACTCACTTAAGCTTCTTATTCCCTTACCCCATCACAAGCCACAAATATAGGATAACACTTCTAAGTCCTGATTCATAGGTTTAGGAAACTCCCTTGTGCACTCAGGCCCTCAAAGTGAGTCCTAACCTCAGCCATATACATAGTAGGAACCACTGGAAGAATGTCTATCACAAGACATCTCAAAAAGAAACATAAAACCTTTTTCATGCATAAGTAAAAACTTTCCAAGGCTCATTTATAGGTCTAAGGAACCCTCCCATGCACACAGACCACAAAGATGAGTCCTACCCTCATAAACTAAACTCAAGTCTATGCCAAGTGAAAAATCATCATAAGTAAACCATATAACCTCCACAAAAGAAGTGACGAATGTACACAGCTGATACAAACCTCACACATCACAAATAAAATACATCATAAACACTTTCAAGAACTAGAATCAAAGCATAGAAAAGAATAGGAAAGTTTAGGAACGTTTGGGGAACATTTAGGAGGCCTTAGAATAGTCCTAGTCCATTGGACAACCCTAACCCTAAAAAACATCCTAAACCTTATTCAATCATCTATATGCACCATATAATCCCAACAAAACAAGAAATGAACATATTTAAATTTTACACAAAATTTCATATGCCAAAACACCATGCTCTGCAAAATCTCATGTGCCTGAAATATAACTGAGTCTGATTTTATTAGAAATCTCAAAATTAGAAGGATCATTTTAACTCCTATGAATATAGAACCTATCTCAATCATCTTAGAAGGTACCTAAACCCTTTATACAAGTATGACTTAAAGTATAAGAAATTAAAGTACATAAACTTATACTTCTTGTATAAATCTTGATAACACCAATCTGCTTGGTTGCTCGGTTGACACTACCTTCCTCGGTTCAAATAGTTTGGTTAGTTGATATAGACTGGTTGGTTGACATAGACTACTCGGTTGACACTAGCTTTGGTTGGTTGACATAGTTTTTGTCGGTTAACACTATATTCCTATCTTCCTTGGTCAATACTACACTGACCTTGCTTGGCTAATACTAGACCAACCCTACTCAGCTAATACTAGACTGACCTTCTTGGATAATACCAAACTGACTTGCTCGGTCAATATTAAACTGACAAAAACTTCAAAATATGACTGTCAGCTATGTCTTGCAGGTAAAACTAGGTATTATGAAGACTATGGTTGCCTAATCTAAGCATGACCCATTTGAGATTTCCCAATTTCCCCTCAAACAATGTCTCATCAATCCATCCTATCTATCTAGCAAATATGTTCTAGATCTAGACAAAGAAAGGTGGTGCACAAACTCACATGGACCAGTAAGGTTTGAAATAATAGTTTCCAAATTCTAGAAGCACTCCTGAATATTTTGAAAAGAATGAAGATAAAAAGGGAGAATACTAAGGATCCTACAGACCAAATTAATCCAAATAAAAACATCCATTTCACAGAGAAATCTGCAAGAGGAAAATAGTAAGAAAATGACTGTATTCCAATCCTACACCTTCCCGACCCTTCCTATTTCTTACTAGACTTCCCTATTTCATTCAATATTAGATAAACTCATCCTTCGACATGTCTATAAACAAAACTATATGATCATACACAATTTTATTATCATATCATATACAAACACATTCACATACAAAGGGAAATTATGGAGATTCCTCCTAGTTTAGACCCTACCTTGGGTCCTGCGGAGAATCCTTTTCCCTTGACTGGATAATCTCTACAAAGCATCAATCCTTGAGTAGATATTCTTCTAGAAATCTTCCTCTAGCAATCAAATCCCAGCAATCCAAAAACTCTCAAACTCACATAAAATTTCACCAAAAATTTCTGGAGAAATCAATTACAGACCACTCAAAAGAAAACAAATCTTCCAAAAATTCACTTCCCTCTGCACACAAAAATCTTCAAATATTTATCTCCCAACTATGTGGTTGGAGGAGTTGCTTTACGGGAAGCAACTTCTCCAACTTCCATAGTTGGTTGGAGGAACAACCAAATTATCTCCCGTAAAGACTTAATCAAGGTTTTTAATAAATTTAATTAAAATAGTCTCAAAATAAAACCATAAGAAGAAAACTCTACAAATAACTTTCAAGAAAAACCATAGCACATATGGAAACCAACTAGCCTAACTCCTAGGAGGTCTCGAGTTCAACTCCCTCCTAGATAGCTAGTTTTTACTACAAGAGCATTTCTTTTAATAATAATAATTATTAATATTATTTTCACTTTTCATTTAATACATTTATCAAATTCACTCACTTTATTTATTTATCATAAATAACATACCATTACACAATTAATGAAAAATGTACAATTATTATTATTTATATAAGCATGGATATATGTGTGTGCACCCACATATACACATACCTATATAAAATACAAACAATATAACACATATAAAATAAATAAATATATAATATACTTACAAGGATAAATCTAACTCACATCATAAATCATAGAATAATGTCAAATCATAAATCACAAGACCACATGACATACTGCATTCAAATCCCCCAGCTAGGCCTAAACATAAATCTAAGCCCAAGAGTAACCTTGAGAGTAATCTTGGTAATATCTACACACAACAACAGTTCAAGGATTTTGAAGGCATGCTCAGACCTATGTAGCTAGGTGGAGTCAATGCCTAGTACCTGCATCCTGCAACACCAACCAACATGCATATATACATATATATAAATAGACAATGGAAACAAGGAGGGAGAGTGTGACATCGTGTGGACCTCCTATAGGAGTAACTATGACTGCCTCCCCTCATCCTACACTCACACCAAACAATGGCATCAACAAAGCATAATTAGATTAGTATGGTTAGTACCGGAATAATCTCTTTTCCATATTGTAATAAAGAATGCATCATAACATAATCATGTGAATATAAATCATCTATTAACTTTCAAAAACCCATTTAACCATTGGGCATGTACTAAAAATGTCCCATTATCAAATCAATATAAACATATCATATAACCCTAAATGCATTAGTCATGTCTAATCCCAGGTAATGTTATAAAAGAAGGTAACACATCTAACCCTTAAGTGATTATAATCAATTAACCTAAGGTACACATTAATAATAATAATGAGTATTTCACATCAAAGCATATAAGTCTATCAAGTGATCCTTTTAGCATTAAGGTCCTTAACTATTTTTGACACACAAGGAGACATATAGGAACACACCTATGCAATTATTATTATTTCCCATATTAAAATATGATGTTAGGGTGAGTTGTAAGAGGTTCGGTTTAAGAAGCATCACAAGAAAGATCATTCTCACATATAATCCTTCCTAATTTCAAGAGATCATAACCAAAACTTGATAGGGTTGGAGGGGAATTACAAATTCACTATAGTTTTAGTACTCTAAAAATTTCCCCCTCAATAAAGAAAAAGAGGTTCATAATATAGAGGAGCCAGGGGGAATGATGAAGAGTTTCTTGAAATGAAACGACTGACTCTTCATCTCCATGGAAGAAGGTGAGACAAATTGAAGAGAATTATTTAATTAAATGAATGAATATTGCCACATGGGTGGCTTTTCAATTTATTTTGAATAATTAAATTCAAATAGAGATGTCCATTCAAATAACCAAATAATCTTTAATTCCTTTGATGTGTATTAGCTAAAGAGGGTGGATTTAATTTTAAAGCACTTAGGACTTTAGATTTAAATTAATTAATCATAGGGATTATTTAGCTAATAAAGTTGAATATTTAAGAATTAAATATAATGTTTGATTAATACAAATTAAAGGTTTTTTTACATTTGAGACCAAGTCAAATAAAGTTAATTAGGAGACATAATTGCCTACTAAAATAGGACTTTAATGATGTATAAATTTGAAGGAATGCACCAAAATTGATTAGAATTGCAAGGTGCCAATTTTGGAGTATTACAATACCAAGTGGGCTAACTAAAAATGGCATAAACACACCCCTAGGAACCTTTCTAACCCCCAAAAAGGTCATTAAAAGTTCAATTTAAAAATTCTATGATAAGACACTACCTCAGGCACCCTAAACAAGGGATTCAAATGGGGATTCTAAAGGGGTACTATCCTAGGTTGGTGGACAACCAATCCTCAAGTGGAACATGTCATGGCCACATCTACACATTACAAGTGTCAAATGACACAACATACAATTCACACATCATAGGATACATGGGATTTCCAGTTGAGTATTCACATAAGCAATAATGAAATTAACATTTTACAAATTAAATTGAAACATACAAGCTCATTACATTTACAAAATAAAACACAATTTAAACGAGGTTTTGTCTCTAATTAGATGCAACCTTGAATTGAACTAAATTCACATAGGTCTATACTTTGGTTCCCCAATATAATACCATGGTCTAATTCCCTGCACACTAAATTTCATCATCAGTAGTCCAAGGAATATAAATCCATAGCATACATGATTCCATTACATTCAATCTTAATAATTCATTTACAACATCTCAATAAAAAATTACAAATCACATAGCCTAATAATTCATATATAACTCATCATGTAATGAAACAATTTTAATACTTAATAAAGCTCTTAGCTTCATAATAGAATCAATCAGACATTTCCTAATTAATCACATAATTAAATTTCATCAAGACATCCTAACATTCAGAAAAAACATATTAACCAAAATGCAGAGCCATAAGGGTCTCACAACAAATTGTCAAAATAAACATATCATAAAGTGCATCTAGCCTCTAAGGTGATAAAATCCATAACATAAAGTGTCTAAAAACCATAATGCATCAAAGTATAGTATCAAATAAGTATATCTTAAATGTATAAATTGAAAAGATATGACGGGCTCGGGGTGAGGCCTCACACCCATTTAGGGAAAAACCACCTAGTATCTTTACCCAAAATATTTTTACTCTTCTAAAGTGAGATCAATTAAGAGCCAACCCTCTTAAAGGTTACAAAACACACTATAAGGTGGGACCTTGTTAGAGGATTTATCACTAGTATTTCTCCATCATCATACATTCACTTGGGTCAATAAGAAAAAAATCAACATTCATTCAATATCATAAAGAAATAAGTAAAGATTGTTAAGTCTCACTCGGTTAATAGATTTTATCTGTAGCAATAGTGAGAATGCAATAGTAAATGACCTGATTCAAATGGAAATTCCTTTGCAAATATTCATATCTATCCTAATCTCAATATACCTCTGGCCATCATAATCTCTTCGATTTCATTTTATCCTCCAACTTTGTTTTGTTCGGTTAATCTCTTCTAACACTCGACGTAGTCTACAAAAATTCTTGTTTCTTACTTCAACCTATCTAACCAGATTTGAATAAATACAATCTTCTCCTCATGTGCATTCTCTATTTTGAATATCTTGTCTCATTAAATAGACATGATAAACCATTTAATTTTTAGCCATAGATTTTGGCTCTTAATCTCCAACGTTGATTTTTCCCCTTTAACCTTCCTCAGAACTTGTGCCTTGAAATGTTTTCTATCTACATCATCCAATCAACCTTGAATTTTTTCAATTGTAGATCTTCATAACAAAAATTATCTTTATCCTCATAATCACCTAGATTCATCAAGCTCATCATCTCATGTCATAAATCATATGTTTCTTGTTATTTTTCTCACTCGGTCAATACTGTGATGAGTCAGTGACTTCCTACTTAGCTAATACTGCACTCAATGTACACTACACTTTATTAGTGTACACTGTGTCTACTATGTGTATACTAAGTGATTAATATAATGACCACATTAACTTGTAGATTCTTGATCTTCAATACCTAAATGAATCATGTAATATTATCCAATCATTGTCATCTTGTCATAGACTCATCAATAAGTTACCCAATCAATACCATATTCATAACTTACTCATACATCTCATCTTTAAGCTAATATGTCTTTCCTTCACCAATATTGCCTTCTTTAGATGTTTGTAACTATCATGATAAGTACAGTCAAAACTAGTTGACATAAATGATAATATAATAACTGATCTAATGACTCACATATACCTTTGTAGCTTGGTGATCATCTTCATATTCTATTCTCCAAGTACTCAACTAGTTGTTGTCAAACAATGGGTAGTATAAATTTTTTAGAAAGTAAAGTCCACCTAGATAAATGAGAGGGGAGGTGAATCAGTTATCTGATAATTAAAACATTTATCAACTTTAATAGATTTCAACCATGTAAGTAATGTAATCAACAACCATAGAAAGATATATATACACAATGACACAAGATATGTTGACTAGGGAACCTCTTGATCAAAGAGTAAACCCCGGTGGGAATGATGCCCACAAAAGATGCACTAATGAAAATGTTCCTTGTGAAAGGATGGACTCTATTAGGAGTCTTATGAAATACATTCAGTACATATGAATCCCTCTTAGGAGATTTTGAATCCCTGCTAAAAGATTCTAACTCTATTAGGAGTTATAGAAGACAGAAGGACCCATTGCCCAAACAACTTCTGGTGAAGATCGCTAAACTCAATGTCCAACTAATCTTTTTATTACTCAATAGAATAATACCAAAACATTCCTTATCTCTTCAATCCAATAATCCTTCTCTGATTGTGCCAAACTGCACCACTGCTACTACATATCTCAATACCAAATCTTTGTAATTCGTATATCCTCTTCACAAATTCACTTTAAAAATGCTTACATTCACCTCTCTACTATTTCTTATTACAACAAGAAAAAAATTCCTTCCTTTATACCACACTCAAGTCATTACAAATGAGCCAGCATACAAATTACAAAATAAAAGTTTCCACATGTTACATCAAAATTACACAAAACTGTCAGCTTCCAAACAATATAATTCTTCACTCATGTGACCTCAGATCTTGCACTATCAACCATGTCACTATCAACATGTCTTCAATTTCTCTCTAATTAAGCAGAACTAGATTCTATCCCAATTAGGAGATATCATCTGATTTCCACAACCTACTACTCAGGAACACTACCTAAATACTACTTCCACTAAAATGCTCATAACTTCCATGAATAAATGAATTACTATCTACACCCTTAACCATGATCTCATAGAACATCATAGAGTAAGTCCTCAACTTTTCATAGCTTAATCTTCAATATCCCAAGTGTACTAACTAAAACATTGTATTCTTCTCTGTTGGTCTTCAGTAGATCACTGTGTTGACATCAATGACAATCACAGTCATGAATGCAACAACAACTACTATAGAATGGATTTTAATACTCTTCAATAGAATATATTCAAAATTTATTCTTAACAATATCCCCCATTGGCACTGATGGAAACATAGATGAAAAACATCCAATGTTCCATGAATCCAACATTATAATATTGCTACGCTGAAAATGCTTTCAAATCCTCATCATCAGTTAAATCTTGCTTCATTTTCCTATTCAGATCCTCTCCAAGAGATCGTACAACTAGTTTTTCATGTATACTTCTCCCCCATTGACATCAATGATAGAATTGCCATCACTATGTCAACAACAACTTCAATGTCAAAAGACACTATTTTGAAAATACATTTACTAGAGTCCTCATGACTCAACTTAGATACATCTACTCCCCCATAGAGGGAGTATGAACATCTAGTCTAGAAGAAAGATAAGGCTCATATACCACTAGATGGATGCAACAAGCTACATCACTTCTCAAAAGTAGGTTGGGGCATAGCCCCAAGCATACCTCTCAGATACTCAAATGTATCCTTCAGCAAAGGTTTTGTAAATATGTCTGCAATCTTCTCCTTTGTGCTTATCTACTCAAGTCTCACTTCTTTCTCTACTACTTTCTCTCTTACCACATGATACTTTATATCTATATGCTTTGTCTTAGAATGTAACATAGGGTTCTTAGACATACTAACTGTGCTAGTGTTATCACAATGTATAACAACAGGTTCAACAAATTTTACTCCAATATCCTTTAGCTTCTGCTTCATCCAAATTATTTGATTACAATTTTTTGTTGCTACTACATATTTTTCTTCTATTGTGCTTTGTGAAATACAATTTTGCTTCTTGCTTATCCAAGAAAGTAATCTTCCTCCAAGGAAAAATGATCCACCACAGGTACTCTTTTTATCATCAACACTACCTGCCCAATCAGCATATGTATATGCACATAGGGTAAAATCATCAAATTTTTCATACCACAATCCATACTCAATTGTGCCTCTTAAGTACCTTAGTATCCTCTTTACTATTTCATAATGTAATATTTTAGGTTTAGCTTGAAATCTTGCTACAATTCCAATAGCATGTGCTATATCAGGTCTTGTATGAGTCAAATATTGCAATCCTCCAATCATAGATCTATACTTCTTTAGTTCTACTGTAGGAGTCTCATCTATGCTAGATAACTTATGTCTAGCTACCATAGGTTTTCCAACTAGTTTACAATTCTCCATTCTAAATCTCTTTAACAAATCATTCAAGTACTTTGTCTAACTTACAAAGATACCATCACTATTCTGCATTATCTACAATCCTAAAAAGTATTTCATCTCACCAAACATACTCATTTCAAATTCAGTCTTCATTTCATCTACAAATTTATCACTAGATTTAGCTTCTCCTCCAAAGATAATATCATCAACAAAAATAACTACAATCAACAAACCATTTTCAATTTCTTTTGTGTACAAGTTTCTATATGTTGTTCCTTTAGTAAATCCCAATTTCACTAAATATTTATCCAATATTGCATACCAAGTTTGAGGTGCTTGCTTTAGTCCATATAAAGATTTCTTCAATTTACATACCATATCTCCTTCTTTTATCAAAGGAAAAACTTCAGGTTGCTCAATGTAGACTTCTTCTTCTAATTCTCCATTCAAAAATGTTGACTTCACATCCATCTAATACACTTTGAATTTCTTACAAGCTGCATAAGCCAAAAAAATTCTTACTACTTCAATTCTTGCTACTGGTGCAAAATTTTCTTCATAATCAATTCCTTCTTGCTGCAAGTATCATTTACATACTGATCTTTCTTTGTTCCTTACAACTTCTCCTTGTTCATTCATCTTTTTTCTAAATACCCATTTTGTTGCAATAATATTCTTATCTTTAAATCTAGGTACCAGTTCCCATGTCTTGTTCTTTTCAATCTGATCTAGTTCTTCTTTCATAGCTTTAATCTAATATTCATCTTCACAAGCTTCACTAGTAGATTTAGGTTCAATTTGAGAAATCAAACACAACTCTTCTTGTACCTTATTTTGAGTTAGAACTCCCCTGTCTATGCTTCCAATAATTTTCTCAATAGGGTGATTCCTTGATAAATTCCTATTAGCTGTCACTGTCTCTGATCTTACTTCAGGTGTCCTTTCTTCAATGATTTCACTGTGTCTTTTATTCAACAAATCACTATCAGTTTCATAAAATAATTCAGTAGTCTCAATGTTAGGTGTAGGATGAGTTTCTTCTTTTGAGTCATATTGAAGCATTCTTTCCTAAATTTTGGACTTTTCTTCAACTTTCACATTTCCGCTCTCAACAATAGTCTTAGTTCTCTTATTGTAACATCTATAAGCTTTTCTCTTCAATGAATATTGAATAAATATACCTTCATCACTTCTAGGATCAAACTTTCCAATGTCATCATCTCTCTTAATATAACATTTTCTTCCAAAAATTCTAAAATACATAACTAATGGTGCATCTCCAAACCATAGTTCATAGGGTGTCTTGTCTGTGTTTTCTCAGATTTGTACTTTGTTCATTGTATACACTATTGTATTCACTACTACTCTCCAGAATATCTTCCCTAAGTCATTCTCAAATAACATAGCTCTTACTACTTTAGTTAATGACCTATTTCTTCTTTCTGCAATACCATTTTGTTCAGGTGTCCTAGGGGCTAAAAATTGTCTCTTGATACCATTCACTTCACAAAAAGTTTTAAATTTTTTTCAAGTAAATTATCCACCTCTATCTAATCTCAAACATTTAATCTTCATTCCAGATTCATTCTCAACTTTATTTTTAATGATCTTAAACTTATCAAATGCTTCAGATTTTTCTTAAAGAAATGCAATCCACATCATTCTTGTAAAGTCATCAACAAGAATCATAAAATACCTTTCTCCATAGAATCCTCTAGTCCTTGTAGGACCACTCAAGTCTATATGAACATTCTCCAACTTTTCTATTGTAGTGAATTTATTGCTTGTAAATGAACTTCTTTTCTATTTAGCCATCAAACATTCTTTGCAAATCATGTTAGTAGGTTTCATAATTTTAGGCAAATCTCTTACTGCAAGTGTAATACTCACTTTCACAATGTTATCAAATTTTATATGATAAAATATTCTATGTCATAACCAACTATCATCATTCTTAGTAATCAAACATGTCATCTCAGTAGGATTCAACTGAAATACATTACCTCTAGTTCTAGATCTAGTACCAATCAAATTACCATTCTTATCTTTTATCACACAAGTTTTCTCAGTAAACCAAACTTGATATCCCTCGTCAACTTATTTTCTAACACTCAAAATACTATGTCTCAAACCATCCACCAAGTAAACATCATTAGTATTAGTCTTTCCATCAAGAGTAATAGATCCTATGTTAGAAATAGTGAATACTAAGAGGGGGGGGTGAATCAATATTCTACAAACTTTTACTTTTGCCCAATTATGGATATAACTGATTATCTTTACACATGCATAACATAAGAAGCTAAAAAACATGTGTAGCAATAAAACTAAAGAACTCATAACACATTATTTATTCTCGAGGAAACCTTGGCCAAGGGAAAACCCTGGTGGGGATGGTACTCACAAAGATCCACTAATCAAAAGTATCATGTTAAGGATGTTGACCCTGTTAGGAGTCTATTACATGCATATAGTATCTTATTCTTGATTAAGGGACTATAGGCCTTGTTAGAAGCCTCAACCCTATTAGGAGTTGGCAGTACAAAAAGTGATTACCAAATGAGCCCACTACCCAAACAAGTAATGTACAATATTTACTCATTACAAAAGTAGTTCAAGGTACATAACCTTATACTTCTTACATCAATATCTTTTTTCTTCTCTTTCACTATTTCTATTACATACATTCATTCCTTCTTCCTTCATTCTTTTTCTTCTTACAATTTACCATTAAATTTATACAAGTTATTAAGATTAATAAGTTTCCATGAGTCGGCTATCATATTAAAAAATAACTTTATCCAAGGGTTAACATATAGGATGTCATCCCTTTATATTTTTAATTCATTATTTTGATAAAAAAAATAATCCCTTAACTCTTTACCAATTTCGTCTTCATATTCTGTTTTGTCGACTTAACACTGTCTTTAGAAAAATTGTCATAACTTCTTTCGTCCATGCCATACCAACTTACGCTTTGAGATGAGTCTTCAATAGTCACCATAGAGTCTATGTTCAAGTGCAGAAGCACTAAAATTTCTCCATTCTACATCGCAAACAAAAACTGTCTTCAGGTTCACTGGTAAAAATACATTGTCTCATACTTAGATAATTTCGCATTACGCTCTGACATTATAGTTCTCTAACCTATGCGATCTTCATGTAGATCATATGTTTCCATAATGACAACATATATTTAACCAACTCAGCCAAATTTCCAACAATCTCCCCCTTTGTCATTGGTGGCAACATATGAGAAAATTAGCTAAGTCTTACAACTTCAAAATTTCAAAATTGTGGCCATAGTATAAAATATATATACTATCCTTATAAATCCTCAAAAATATTATCTCTAATACATTATTTCCCCTAATATTATCAATCCTTATCATTTTCTTATCAATTTTTTGCTATATATCTCTCCCCCTTTGACAACAATGACAAAATAACGGTAAGGAGGGTTACAAAATTGTATTCACAAAAAGATTATACCTTAATTCAATATTGCAAAGCCAGTAGGCTTGCAACACAATCTAAAAAATAAATTTTTATAGCCTCTAACTCCTTCTCCCATGATTTTTTAATATAATCTTCCACACTGAGTAGTGCGCATAATCCATAAGATGCTATCTCACATGCTTGGAGATTCTCAAAGCTAAACTTTTGAAAAGATGTCTTAGCTGAAGGACACTCTTCCAATTTCCCTTCAATAACACTTAACTTTATAGAAGTGTGCTCTCTTAAAAGAGTTAATCTTTTCATTTTCCTATCCTTTTCATCTTACAAAATTTTGATTTCATCATATATCTTACAAATTTTCTTCTCAACATTAGATACCTTTACATTGGGGCTTGAAAGAAAGTTAGTTTCATTCTAAATTTTTTCTTCCTTCATCTTCATCTTGTGATCTTCTTCTACTGTCAAGGTCTTTGATTTTGTACACTAGATGTACAAGGATTTTCCTCTTTCCAAATTCTTCCTTAAGTCCTTTATACAGATATCAAGATTGTTGATATCATTCCTGATATTCTGGCTAATGTTCAAAAGAGTTTTGGCTTCACAGGATACTTGAGCTTTCACTTTTGGTATATCAATTAAATTTTTGAATTCACTATCAAAAGTGTTCATCACTTTATTTGCTTTCTCTAGAGGGTTAGCTTCTGCAATTTCTATAGTTACAATGCCTTGTAACTTCTTAGTAAGCTCCTTCAGACATCCTTCAAGACTTTTTACTTTCTTATTCTTTCCAATGATTTTGTTCAAGGATGTGATCAATTCCGTCTGATCATCATCATCTACTTCCTTTCCCAAATTTTCAATCATAGATCCAATCTAATTCTTCTTTCCAGTCTCAGGAGTAAGACTAACATCTTCTTTAGTGGAATCAGGTACTAGTTTTTCTGTCACTTTAGGTTCTACAACTGTGGTCTCTATTTTCTCTTCTCCTTTGGTGGTCTCTTGCTCTTCAAAAGTTGAATTGTCAACAATGTTTTCCAGATTCTTGAATATATTATCATCAGTATCCAAGGTGATCTTAGTTCCTTCTACATTCATGACTTCATCTTTAATATTTATGGCTGCTGGAGAGGTAATGTCCTCTTGTTCTATTTCACCTGCTTGCTCTGCTACAACTCATGGTTCTCCAGCATTCTCTAACATAACCTTGATGATTTCTTGCTCTATTTCTGCATTAACTTCCTCATATCTACCTCCCATAATCTGAATGGTTCTCTTCTTGGTTCTCAAATGGGTTCTTAAATCTTTCATAATTTGACTAAAGTGTGCGTCATCTTTTATAACACAAAGCTTTCTTACAAGATTTTCTCTAATAGATGTGTCTTCTTCTGATGCTCTCTTCTTCCTATTCACAAATTTATTGTACAAATCATCAAGTATCTTACTCTAAATTGTATCAAACTTCTTATTAGATGAAATCATATGCTTTACCACTGCATTTTCTAGATTTAATCTCTTTGCATAATCATAGAGATCATAATACTTATTCATTCTTGTAAAGTCTCCATCTTCAATGATCTTCTCATTAAGCTTCTCAACTCTAGGTTTCCAAGTTTTCTTCTTAATACAAGTAACATCATCTTTGATTTCTACAATTCTCCTTGGAACTAGTTGCACTAATGTTTTATGCCTTTTACCTAGTCCAGTAGCACTCTCTTTTACACTTTTGCTAGGTGTGGAGGAAGTGGATCTAGTGGATATCTTTTCTTCTTGATCCTTCTCAATTTCTTCCACTTTCACCTTAACTTTTGTTTCTTCTTGTTGTGTTGTAATTGATGATAGAGGTGGAATAGACAAAACTTGTTTTTGTCCAATATCTCTAATTGTTGCTAATGTTTTCTTTGCTACCAAGAATTCATGCTCAGTCATCTCTATATCTTTTAGGATTTTCTTGATAGTACTCTCAACTCTTTTCTTTGACTGATTCTGTTCAAGTAAGGTCTTTGCGGAGTTGAAGTTCTCCTCAAAGGTTCCAACCCTATTACAATGAGTGTCTGACTTGCACTTAAGTAACCTACTCACATACTTTTCTATCTCTACCTCAGATATCTCATAGCCAAGAGGTTCTATGAACTCTATTCTAGGTTCTACTACTTCAATGTAGGTTAAGTTAGTATCAACTATAAAACATATCTAATTTTTATACTTCTCCATAAGAGACTATGGGATCCTTGATCTGCTAGACACTATATCCTGAAATGTCTTGATTACCAATATTACACTCTCATTCACTTTATCAATAACATGCCTCCTATACACTAGGTTAATCCTTTCCATTGTAGTTTAGCCATCATTCCAGTCATTTCCAATGGTGTAAGGAAATCTTCTCAATAGATGAAAAAACATATAGGTGATTAGGGATGAGAATCTAAACTGTGTATACTTAGTTTTCTTAATCTTTTCCAAATTCTCAAATAGTTGAATTCTCAAAATCTCACACATATCAACTTGTACTTTATCAACACACATCAGATAAGCTGCATGTATCATTCTAGCTTCCATGTCATCCTCTCTTGAGTTTGCACAAAACTTAGTGGTTAGGATCTTACATAAGTATCTGACATCATCTTGTTGAATCTTACTAATCACAATTCCTCTACCATTATAGGATGAATTTGTGTTGTCTATAACTATTTTCCTCATGTTCTTCTCATTTAAAGGAATGGCTCCAATTTTAGATAATCTAGTAATTTCATGAATCAGATTAGCTGTGATATCTGTCACTCTATCTTCTAACCAAAACTTTCCATTATGAATTCTTCTTAGAATTATCTTAGTACATTCTTCATTATCAAATTCATGCTGTAATGCATACTTAATGATCTCATTATCTTTCAAATTTTTAAATCCCCCTTTCAATGCCATGTCCTAATTGTAGATCTTCTGATATTCCTTGGTGAAATAAGTATCACTAATAGTCCCTAGTTTACATCCAAGATAACTTCTAACATTCTCTAGATGTAAAACTCCATTTGGTACGGATGATAAAGCTAGCCTAGGATCATCTTCCAAGGGTTCTACTGGTTCCCTTTTCATCTTCGGTCTATTTTTATCTCTGACATTGTGAATTAAAGAAACATCCATTATTTCCTCTAATTCAATTACTGGTTTAAAGATCTTCCAAGTAGAATACCTCAATTTTGCAATTTAGGGATTGCGTAGATTCGACACAAAATTCTTCTCCAAATCTTGGCAAAATGCTTACAATCATTTCTCTTTGATCTCCTTAACACTTGAATTCACTTTGATGATCAAATAATACTAATCATGACCTTTTATAAATTCAATCTCACTTAGATCTGACATCCCATTCAATTCTTTTGCCACTTCTTTCCAAAAAGCTAATTCTGCTAACCTACAAAACTTAAAACTTCTTGCAATCTCACAGAACATAATATTTTTCTTTGCACTCTTAACCATAGCATTAGAACATCATATACTACCTTGCATTAACTGCACAAGACTTAATCCATCATATATATACTTCTAAACTAATCTAAGTTCCTATTCTACTGCAATTTTCATAAATTAAGTACTTTGAGATGGGTCAGTAAAAGATTCATTCTTACCTTTTAATACTTCACCTTCCTGATTACCTTCAATGTTGAATACGTCTCCTTCATTTGTGCTTTTTATAAACTTCACTTCATCTGAATTACTATAGCATCCTTTCTGACTGTTACTTGCATCTTCATTTCTTCTTGTGCATGACTTCTAGGGTTAGGATTCATATGAAAAACTCTATTGTTCATTCTGCAAAAGCTTGTTGTGTGTCCAATCTTGTTGCATATCTAAAAAACTATTCCATTTTTCCCATATCTTGGTCCAGGTTGATTGATATGTGATCTACAATTTCTAGCAATGTGTCCAACCTGATTGCATCTATAACATATTACATCATTTCTTCTGTTCATATCTTTAGTAGGTTTCGTATCTACATTGTTAGTATTCCTAAACATTCTACTACTATTATTATTCTCAATAAATTTAGGTTTCCTACATTCAATAGCTCTATGTCCAAAACCATGACAATTATAACAATAACCATTAAGAGGTTTGAATTGCTTACCTATGCAATCTCTCTTCATATGACCAATATTATTACAGGAAAACATCTACCTTTGAATTCTCTTTGCATACCTTTGGGTGATTCCTCTTTCTTAGGTGATTCTTCTTCCTTAGGTGTATCTTCAAATTTTTTAATCTCATCAGACTTCTTCTCATCTATGCTTTCAGATATTTTCAGATCTGGTTCCTTGCTTTCTTCATTTTCTTTAAAAGTGTTGAATCCAAGACCAATCTTATCATAGAATGGTTTTTGATAAGATATTTGTTCATCAATATTCTCACTAGTTGAATATAGCCTTTCAAGTTGTTGTTTAGATTCAGTCAATTCACCTTTCACAATTGCATTTTATTTCTCAAAATCAGCATACTGCAGATTGACTTTCTCAAATTCAGATGTCAATTTACCAAGTTTAGATTTTAGTCCTTTATTTTCAGTTTTTAGACTTTCATTCTAATATTTCAAATTTGCTTCATTATTGCCATTTCCATCTTTTAAAATAAGCTTCAAATTTTTTATATTCAGTTCATGCTTAAGGATCTCATTTTATTTTTCTAAATCGTCATCATAATCTTCAATGAAAACTTTGGATTCCTTTTTAGATTTCAGATCTTCCAATTTGTTTTTCAGTTTCTCAATGAGGTTCTTTGCATCATCATATTTTCTTTTTAGAGTATCTCTTTCATTAGTAAGCATATCAATCTATTCAAGAGCTTCTTAAAGATTCTTTTATAGTTGATCTATATCCATAGACATCTTACCCAAGTTGCTAAACTTTCCTTGAATGATTCTTTTCTGAGTAACTAAGCTCTGATACCAATTATTAGAAATAGGGAATACTGAGAGGGGGAGGTGAATCAATATTCTACAAACTTTTAATTTTTCCCAATTATGGATATAACAGATTATCTTTACACATGCATAACATAAGAAGCTAAAAAACATGCATAGCAATAACACTAAAGAACTCATAACACATTATTTGTTCTCGACGAAACCTTGGCCAAGGAAAAACCCGTGTGGGGATGGTACCAACAAAGATCCACTAATCAAAAATATCATGTTAAGGATGTTGACCCTATTAGGAGTCTATTACATGCATATAGTGTCTTAGTCCTGATTAAGGGACTATAGGCCTTGTTAGAAGCCTCAACCCTGTTAGGAGTTGGCAGTAGAAAAAGTGATTACGAGATGAGCCCATTACCCAAACAAGTAATGTACAATATTTACTGATTAAAAAAGTAGGTCAAGAAACATAACCTTATACTTCTTGCATCAATAGCTTTTCTCGTCTCTTTCACTATTGCTATTACATACATTCTTTCCTTCTTACTTTATTCTTTTTGTTCTTACAATTTACAATTACATTTATACAAGTTATTAAGATTAATAACTTTCCAGTCAACTATCATATTAAAAAATAAATTTATCCAAGGTTAACATCTAGCATGTCATCCCTTTATATTGTTAAGTCGTTATTTTGATAAAAAAAAATAACCCCTTAACTCTTTACCAATTCTGTCTTCATATTTTGTCATGTTAGCTTAACACTATCTTTATAAAAACTATCATAACTTCTTCTGTACATATCGTACTGACTTGCACTCTGAGATGAGTCTTGAATAGTCACCATAGATTCTATGTTCAAGTGTGCAAGCACTAAAATTACTATAGTTGATATCACAAAAAAAAACTATCTTCAGGTTCACTAGTAAAAACACACTATCTCATACTTAGACAATTTCACATTGCACTCTAACATACTTGCTCTCTAACCTATGTGATCTTCATGTAGATCATATGTTGCGATAATGACAACATCTATGTAACCAAATCAGCCAAATTTCCAACATCCTATACCTTTAATCAAACAAGGTGCACGATTTCCAACTCTAACAACTCCTCCATTATAATTGTTAAACTTTATGAATTTCCTCATGTCTCCAGTCATATGATGTGAACAACCACTATCTATAATCCAATAATTTTTCTTTTCTACTTGAGAACATAAATATTTTTCTTCATTAATTTCAATTTCTAAATTTTCTTCTTTAATTGCTACAAATCCTATATCATCATTCTCATTCTCACTTCTAGTCAAGGATTTTTCAAAACTAGCTTCAAGTTCTTCATCATTTTCATAGTAACATTCTTTAGATCTTCTAGGATTAAAGTTCTTCTTATACTTCTTAACTCTCTTAGGACATTTAGATGCAAAATGACCATATTCTTGACAAGTCTAACATTTCTAAAATTTCTTAACATTTGCTTCTCTTTTCACAAGCAAGGCAATACCTTCTTCAATCTTCATGTCTTCTTCATTTTGAGATCTTCTATTGCTAGCATAATCTCCACTCACACTGAAGCCTCTTGATAAATTAGGGTGAACTCTAAGAGCACTGAATGTTTTCTCCATTCTAGGTAAGTCTCCAGATAACCTCAGATTCATTTATGTTGCTTCTAATCTTCCAAGAAGGGTCTCTTTGGTAAAGTTTGTAGTACAAGGAATAACTTGCTCAATCATCAATGTTGTCTTCTTGAATGCATGAGTCAATGTCCTTATAATTTTCCATATCAACTCATTCTTTGTCTTTGTTCCTCCACAAGATTTTATACCTGTAACAATTTTTGACATTCTACCAATATAGCTTCTAACAAATTCATCTTCCACATTCTTATATCTTCGAATGCACATATCCAATTATGTAATCTAACTTTTTTTGCATGCTCATCACCTTCAAAAGTAGATTTGAAAGCTAACCAAATTTCATGAGATGTTTTCAAATATTTTACTTGACTGTACTCATTCTTTGGAAGTGCTAACAAAAGTGCTTCTCTGGCAAGTATGTTACACATGAACAAATCTCTTTCATCATTAGTACAAGTTTCAATGTTATCCTCATCAATGATAGTTTCTCATTCTTTGTGATAAACCAATAACCTAGTCCTAAACATAGTAGATGTGTCTTCATCTTTTCTTTCTAGCTATCAAAATTTACTCCATCAAACTTAGGGCTTTCTTTCCTAAAATTCACCATGGATCTCCTTAAGTTGTTAAAATTTTATTTCGAGGACATGTTGCTCTGATACCAATTGTTAGAAAGTAAAGTCCACCAAGATAAATAAGAGGGGGGGTGAATCATTTATCTGATAATTACAACATTTATCAACTTCAATAGATTTCAACCATGTAAGTAATGTAATCAACAACCATAGAAAGATATACATACAAAATGACACAATAATATAAGATATGTTAACTAGGGAACCTCTTGATCAAAGAGTAAACCCCGGTGGAAATGATGCCCAAAAAATATGCACTAATAAAAATATTCCTTGTGAAAGGATGGACTTTGTTAGGAGTCTTATGAAATACATTCAGTACATATGAATCCCTGCTAAAATATTCTAACTCTCTTAGGAGTTATAGAAGATAGAAGGACCCATTGCCCAAACAACTTCTGGTGAAGATCACTAAACTCATTGTCCAACTGATCTTTGTATTACTCAATAGAATAATACCAAAAGATTCCTGATCTCTTCAATCCAATACTCCTTCTCTGACTATGCCAAACCTCACCATTGCTACAATAGATCTCAATACTAGATCTTTGTACTTCGTATATCCTCTTCAAAAATTCACTTTCACAATGCTTACATTCACCTCTCTACTATTTCTTATTAAAACAAGGAAAACAATCCTTCCTCTATACCACACTCAAGTAATTACAAAAAAGTCGGCATACAAATTACAAAATAAAATTTTCCACATTTTACATCAAAATTACACAAAACTGTCAGCTTCCAAACAATATAATTCTTCACTCGTGCAAGCTCAGATCTTGCATTGTCAACCATGTCACTATCAACATGTCTTCAAATACTCTCTAATTGCACATAACCAGATTCTATCCCAATTAGGAGATATCATCTTATTTCCACAACCCGCTACTCAAGAACACTACCTAAATATTGCTTCCACTAAAATGCTCATAACTTCCATGAATAAATGAATTATTGTCTGTGATCTTAACCATGATCTCATAGAACATCATAGAGTAAGTCCTCAACTTTGCATAGCTTCATCTTCAACATCCCAAGTGTGCTAACTAAAACATTGTGTACTTCTCTCCTAGTCTTTAGTAGATCACTGTGTTAACATCAATGACAATCACACTCATGAATGCAACAACAACTACTATAGAATGGCTGCTAATACTCCTCAATAGGATATATTCAACATTAATTCCTAACAAAATTTTTACTAAGCCATTAGGTAAGGTGAAATTTATCTTCTCAAGGGATAAGGTAGGTGTAATGGAGAACAAATTCCTTGCTAAGATGAAGTGTTAGTTTAGGTACCTTGGACTAATCTTCATCCATAACTAGGAATTTAGTAAAGAATTCTTTTTTATGGATAATTTTTTGGCAATAGGATAATTATTTATTATTTTAAGTGATTCCTTCAGGGACATGTAATAAGCAATTAGTTAGGGTTTTTAATGTCTAAATTATCTTACTTGTTAGTTTAATTAAATATCATTTGTTGATTTTCCAAAGAGGGTAGTATAAAAGGGAGTCATTGGCCATTTGGAGAACAAAAGGTTGAGAATCTTTTTTGGTGTTAGCAAATTAATTTATAGTGTTTGTCATGCCCCTGACAGTTTCAGGCTTTACTTTTCTATGTTATGTTATGTTATGTTATGTTAGACTTCTATGAGTTCAAACTCTGACTTCGTTCATTTGAACTTTGTTATTTGGATTAAATATGTTTATCTCTGTAATTCTACCAGACACTCAGAGAATTATGTCTATTTCTGTTGCTTAATGAGTCTTTTTCTGATGACAGAATTGGCTTAGACTGAATTTTGAATATTGGTTTGATTATGAAATAAGGACAATTTAAATGGTTAGTCAATTGTCAGATTATTGGTTCATTATTATTATTATTATTATTATTGTTGTTGTTGTTGTTGTTGTTGTTGTTGTTGTTGTTGTTGTTGTTGTTGTTGTTGTTGTTGTTGTTATTATTATTATTATTATTATTATTATTTTTATTATTATTATTATTATTATTATTATTATTATTATTATTATGGTGAATTGTATCTTAATGACTATAGACAGTATATAGAGAATTATTGTTATTTAATGTTAATCAAATTCTGAATTCAAAAATAAATAAACTTGTATATATGTATTTTTATACATATAAATATGAGCAATTGTTTTAGTAATTATGTTGTTTATCTTTTACTAAAACTCTATGAATTATCTAAGTTAGTATATCCTATTTTGTATGTTAGTAGGAGGTTAGTGTGATGAAGTGTTAGTAATTTGGCATTGTCATGCACTGTTATCTTTGATGTTTAAGTTAGTAAAATGACTAATGTTATTAACATAGATGTGTATTAATCTATCCCTAAGTCTTCTTATTATAATCTGGCTCGAAGACATGACTTATCGATAGGGTTTTAATGCACTATCATCACATTGAGGTGTTAGTGGGGTTCAAGCTATTTTTGGGTTATGGGAATTGTACTTTGTTGGACATTTGGCAAGTAATGTGTTGTGTTTACTGAAAGAGATAAGTTTGCATTGAATGAACTTATCGATGAAAATTCATTGTTGTGTTTGATGACCACCATTAGCTCTGGTGAAGAGTTGCAGTTGGATTTTGACTCCATTTTTCACAATGTTATTATGCGAGAGTTTGGGTAAATAGTTAGTCATGGACTTGTTTCCTTGTTATATCTTACATGATAAGTGGCTTGGGATGGAAAGGGGTTTTCACGATAAGTTAAACCCTTCTGTTCATGGTCATTTAGGAAGTTGGGTGTTTCATACCATTATCTCTACATTTTGGGCTCTCTTGCACGGCATTTTGGCAGTCTGTGAAGCTCACCAGGTAGGGGCTAGCTTTGGCATTTCAATTTTGGATATCTCCTCACACGAATACCAGGCAGGGGCATTCTCTCACCTTATCCTATGTTTCCATTTTATGTTCTGCAAATGAATTAAAAGAATGTTGAATACTACTGTTTGTTAGTCGATGAATGTGAGGTTTTTGATTGAAAACTTTGTGAGTTTCGGTCATGAACCGGTGTTTCTTCTTGGTTAGATTATGTAGTTTATTTAGTTTATGGTGGTTATGTTTAGTAGAAGAATGCGAAATACATGTTTTTAATATGTTGTTTTCGAGCATAATGTGTTGAGGGGTTTTCTCTGTACCGAGTATGGATTTGGAAATGTTTTAGTTAAGTTTGTGCTAAACTATGGGAATATAGTTATTGCAGATGATATATGGTTATTTCCTAGTGTGTTTTGGTGTCGATGTATACTTTATCTTTGGCCAGTATAAAGGGAGTTAATTAGGAATGAGAACCAGTTTGGAATACAGGATGAGTGTTTGTTAAAAAAACTTCTTTAATGATGTTCTCGCACTATACTTGTTGTTAGGAACACTGTAGCAGCATAATGTATTCAATTTGTAAAAGTCTTGGTTATAAGGTGGAATCAGGTTTTTCTACCACTGTTATTAACCGAAGTTGGTATCGATGTTTTTCTTTTGAGTTGTATTGTGGAAATAGGGATTAGAGGTAATTCATAGTGTTATCTGTTACCTGTCGTATTTTGTATTTACACTTGCAACATAGGTGTGGATTGAAGTATTTTTCTGGGTGTACTTCTTTAGTTATCTGGTGTCTATGTTTTGTCAAATGGGTGTTGTCACTGTCTATTTTAGTTAATAGTGATAATGTGGATATCTTTGGTTAAACCAAAACTTGATTGCAAGCTTTATGTATCTTCAGAAATTGTCACCAGTGTGAAATATAGTTTGTAACGACATTAGGAAATGTTAGGAATTTATAGGAAAGTAAATTACTATCTTGTTCAGACAGTAAGGAAAAACACTTTGGTATTTTGTTTACAGGTAGAAGCCGGTTATTATTATTATTCTGTCATTATTTTATGTATTCAGCAGATTTAGTAGTATATTAAGGTAGATGTATTCTGTGACAGAACTGAGATGATTAGTATTTTTTTTTCTATTGTATATTTATGGACTTAAACTATTAATTACAAGTTTATGCAATTAGAAATATATATATATACCTACTGGGATATGTATATGTATACACAAGCCGTGGTGTATACATGTACATATGCCAACATGTATATAATAGATGCTATGATTATCATTCTAAACTATTAATTACAAGTTATATAATTATATATAAATATATATATATATATATATATACCTGTTGGGATATGTATATGTATACACAAGCCGTGGTGTATACATGTACATACACCAACATGTATATAAAGGTATAAACTTGTAATTAATAGAGCAGGATGTATGGCCAATTAGTTTAATAAATTGGTTATGGCAAGCTTGTATGTTTGTTAAAAGCAATGGGTGTTGTGTTGATTCAGTTGATATATGATTATATTAGTTCTTTTCTATTTAATGGAATCATGAATTTAATATGGACATTTTATAGTACAATTTCAGATTTAATGTTAAGTTAATGTGGAGATTATTATTTGATTGGGATTGAGATGGAGAAAGAATTGTGATCTTTTCATCTTTTGAGAAACATCATGTTTATGAATGTATGTTAAGGAATATGGAAACATGGTTTTAAAATGGATCTCTGATTGTTGTTTCAATTTTATAAATTGATGCAATAGAAACAGAGTGTTAGTGAAATTATGTAATGTAGTTCATTTCACTGCTTTCATTAATGTCTAGATCAAGTGTTTTTGAGATAATGCAAGTACGATCCTTAGATTGGGGGCTGACACTAGTCTAGTACCTTGTGATGATAGAATTTCTATCAGTTGTGATTGACACTAGTCTATATCCTTATGGGAAAGAATTTCTGTCAGTTGTTTAATTAAGTGATAATTATAAATTCAAGGGTTATGGGTTTCAATTAACAAGATAAAACATTATGGTTTCATCAGACATAATGGATTACTATGAGGTTCCTTACGAATACATAGAGTAGGTCCTTATGTGGACACCCATGAACTATTGGATCATTACTTTGTCATTTTCTTTGTGAGTTTATTTCTGTTAGAAAGAGTTATAGTGCTTGATGATTTTGGTGTAAAAGAATGGAATTATGTTATTTAGTTTTCAACTACATTTGTATTTAATTTGCATAAATGTTATATTATACTGACTTTTATGATTGCAGATATTTGGAGATGATTCATTTTCTTTTTCATTGTGACTGAGCCCTGTTTGTTGTTTGCGCTTGTGTTTACTTTTGATTTCAGGTTTTTA
Organism: Chamaecyparis obtusa; assembly: GCA_027943335.1. NCBI lineage: Eukaryota > Viridiplantae > Streptophyta > Pinopsida > Cupressales > Cupressaceae > Chamaecyparis > Chamaecyparis obtusa. The sequence goes on along the minus strand of BSBK01007194.1, from coordinate 15,591 downwards.
GATGGATAAATCAATGAGTATGGGACAGTGGATAGCAGTTGTTAAGATTTATGGGAAACAGATCATTTCTTGGTTTTTAGTTATCAGAACTATTCGTAGAATGTAAAGGATTGGTTAAAAAGGAAATTTTGTTTCAAGACTAAGTCTTTGAATAAAGAGTATTCTTATTACTCTGATGTAATTTAGTTGAAAACTATAAAGCTCTTAGAAGCAGTTGTTATATTTATATGTTCAGTTTGTAATTATAAAAAAAAATTTACTATGGTTCTATGTGGTTTTGTTTATGGTTGTATCTTCTTTAGTAACATCTTTTATCTTTAAGTATAGATGGGGTGTTACATTTGGTATCAGAGCCAAGTTTAAACACTCAGGGCTTGAGGGTTTTTAAAAGGGTTTTATCATTATGCTTCCGTTAGTGATTTTATTGAACTTTTCTATAGGATTTCAATCATGCCTCCTGTTACACGAGGAGCACAAAGATGTGGTGACCCAGTTGATGCTGATTTAGGTAGAGGTAGGGGTGGACGATGTGGTCATGGTCATGGCTGAGGTAGAGGACGAGGTCACCAAGGAATACATGGTGATGAACAAGTTGATCCTTTAATAGGAATGGATCAGGAAGATCGAGAGGTACCTCAGGTTGAAGTTCTCCAACGGATCCTTGATAGGTTGGATAACATTGAAGCAAGGAACAATGTTCCAGATGATGTAGCAAATGCTCATGTTATATGAGTCCCAGTAGTAGAAGCTCCTGTTATCAGGACTCAGTTAAAAGACCTTTCTAAGCTCAAAGGACCATATTTCAATGGAACAGAGGGTGGTGCTGAAGTTGAAGCATGGCTCTTGAACATCGAAAGGTGTTTTATCCTCCATGATTATCATGGTAATGTGAAGGTTCGTTGGACCGTAATGCAGCTAAGATACTTTGCTTCCATATGGTGGAATATGGAACTAGAGCAACTTGGAATTCTTATCTCTCAGGTTACATGGGAGCTTTTCATAGAAAGATTCTACGAGAGATTCATGTCAGATTATTGGTAGCAAACTAGATCCGAAGAATTCTTCAGTATTTCACAAGGTAGCTCAATAGTGGAAATGTATGAGAGGAGGTTTTTCCAACTGAAGAAATATTTTGGTTGGTTAGAGAATGATAAGCCTCTGGTACAACACTTCACTAGGGTTTTGAACCATAGAATTGGAGAAGAAGTGAGAACTTTCAAACCTAAGACAGTGAAATAAGCTGCTGATCAAGCCAAGCTCACAGAATTGAAGACAGGATTTTTAGCCAAAGGATCTGTGAATCCACCAACTCAAAGCAGTGGGAAGAATCAGAAACCTTATCAAGATAATATCAAGGCATTTTCCAGTGGATTGAGTGGTAAATTTTAGAAGAGGAAGTTTGAAAAGTTCTCCAAATCAAACAAGAGTTTCAAGGTTCCTGAGAAACCTAAGTCCTTTAAACCAATTCAAAGTGTACAATAGAGTTATGCATCACCTCCAGTGAACTCATCATAGGATAAAAGTACCAATAGAGGAGCAGAATGTTGGCAATGTGGGCAATTGAGGCATTTGCAATGGAATTGTCCCTTTCGAGGCAATAGTCAGGACAGGTCTAAAGCCACAGGTTCTGAGGCTACTATTGGTGATTCTGGAAGGAATCATCGCATCTTTGCTACTATGGATCAGAAACAAGCAGACCATTAGAACACTATGATTGAAGCTAGAGATAATTACCAAGGTAAGAAGATCTCTATTTTATTTGACTCTAGTGCCACTGGCTCTTTTATTTCTTCCAATTTGGTTAAGCAATGTGGAATTCTTGTGAGTAAAGCTGATTTGGCATGGCAAGTCGAGTTAGCATCAGGGACAAAGGTTGAATCAGGGTTTATAGCTGAAAATTGTAAGGTCCAATTTAAGGTTTTTTCTACTACAGTTAACCTTAGGGTTATTCCTTTAGGTTCTTATGATATTATTCTGGGTATGGATTGGTTAGATCAACACCAAGTGGTCATCAGTTGTAGAGAGAAGACTGTTAGATGTATCGATGATAATAGAACCATCAAGATTATTACAGGTGTTAAAAGGCCTATGTCAGTCAGAACTATTTCTGCTAAGCAACTTCAAAGATGTTTTCAAAAGGGATGCAAATTGTTTGCTATTTCTATCAATGATTTTGATGAACCAGTTGCTTGGAACACCAGCTTAGATCATCTAATTTTGAAGGAATTCTCAGATGTATTTATTACGGAGAGTCTGAGAATCCCACCTAAAAGAGAAATTGATTTTAGGATTGATCTTTTGTCGGGAACCAAACTGATTTCCAAGACTCCTTACCGTATGACCGCTCAAGACTTAGTGGAACTCAAGGTTCAACTTGAAGAACTCCTTGAGAAGGGACTTATTAGACCTAGTGTTTCACCTTGGGGAGCACTTGTTATCTTCGTCAAGAAGAAGGATGGATCTTTGAGGCTTTGTATCAACTATAGACAACTGAACAAAGCTACCATCAAAAATAGATATCCTTTGCCTCACATCGATGATTTTTTTGATCAAGTGAAGTGTGCCAAGGTGTTTTCCAAGATTGATCTCAAATCTGGATACCATCAGTTAAGGATTCAAGAAGCTGACATTCATAAAACAACTTTTCGCACAAGGTATGGGCATTATGAATTCATGGTAGTGCCATTTGGGTTGACTAATGCACCATCAGTATTCATGAGTTTGATGTAGGGAGTATTCAGGACTTTCTTAGACAAGTTTGTGGTAGTGTTCCTTGATGACATTTTGGTATATTCTAACTCCTTGGAGCAGCATGATCAGCATTTGAGGCAAGTCTTTGAATGTCTCCACAGGAACAAGCTATATGCCAATCCTGAAAAAAGTGAATTTTTCAAAACTAAAATAAGTTATTTGGGTCACATTATTACATGAGATGGAATAGCTGTTGATTCTGCTAAGATCAGAGCAATTGTAGAGTGGCCAACTCTAACCAATGTGTCTGAAGTATGAAGTTTTATGGGTTTGGCTAGCTACTACAGAAGATTTGTGGCTAATTTTTCAAAGATAGCCCATCCCATTACTTCTCTCCAGAGAAAGGGTAAGAAATTCATCTGGTCAGATAAATGTGAAGAAGCATTCCAACATCTTAAGGAACGTTTGACTAGTGCACCAATGTTAGCGGTACCTGATCCTTCTAAGGAATCTGTTGTGTGCACCGATGCCTCATTGGATGGTTTAGGGGTTGTCTCAATGCAGGATGGCAAGGTCATTGCTTATGAATCTAGGAAACTAAAGGATCATGAAATTAATTATCCTACTCATGATTTGGAACTCACAGCAATGATCCATGCTTTGACCAAATGGCGGCATTTTCTTCTTGGTCAACATTTTGAGCTTCATACCGATCATAGAAGTCTACAATATTTGTTCACGCAACCCAATCTTAATGCATGTCAGCGTAGATGGATGGAGTTTTTGTGTGAGTATGACTTTGAAATGAAGTATATTTAGGGTAAAGAGAACAAAGTAGTTGATGCAAGAGCATCCTGGGTGTAAGAGCAATCTTGCATCACCCAAAAATATTTCTATTTTTGTATTCAATAAGGGTTATCTTGTGCAGAGTTGCTATTTATGGAAACTTGCTATTTTTAGTAAGTTGGTCTTACGATCTTGGAATGTCTGATTTTACATATGGAGGTTCATCTCAGTCATTTCAGCCTGCCAGCAAAGTTTCATGGCTAGATCAGGTGTAGTTTTGAAGATATTGAAGATTTTCGGTATTTGCAGCAGGGTACAGAAACTTTGAACTCAGTTTTGAAGGCTTTAGAGGCCTCGGATGAGGTTGAAAATTTGGGTGACAGGTACTTTACATGGGTCAAGCCTGTAGAGCACTTCATGGCATTTCTGAAATGGGGTTATAATAGTCGATCATGTCAACTAGTGATGACTTACGGTCTACAGAAGTTGGGCCACCTGAAATGGCAGAAAATAATTTTTTTCAAAATTTCTGTTCGGGTTTCAAAGGTTATCTTGAGCCGACTATGATGTAATAAAATGTAAAATAAAATAATTCTAAGTTTCGTCGGCCTTATTGGCTAAAATTCTGAAACCTTCCCAGGCGGTGGAAAATTGCCTATATAAGGAAGGCTGTATTATTGTCTTAGGCAGTTCATAATAGTTCTGGGTAGTAGATCTGGGTAATAGTTTAAGGATTTTTCCTACAGAATATTGTAAGGGAATTCCCATGTGGCTTTGCATATTGTAATTCTGAAAGTTTGTAATTCCGCATTTGTGGAGATAATAAGAAGCCAATTTTCTGTTCTTGCATATTGTTGTTGTTTCTCTATTTCTGTTATGTGTTTGTGGTATTAAGGGGAGCACCCTTCACCAGTAGTGGATGCTCCTAGTAGAAGGTGATGCAGTGCAAGGTAGGAGAATCCCCAATGGAGATGTCCTAGCCCCTAGCAAATAACCACACAATAGAATATAATAACAATACAAAGATTTAGATCCACACAATGCCAAAACTCATAATAGAATTCTCATATTTTCATCCAACATGCCCGGCTGTAAGGCCTTCCAGGTTACGGCCAAATACAATGCTATTACAATAGAAACTCCATAAGATCTTGCAAGATCCAAACCAAAACCCTAGCTAGCCTAAATCTACACACTGGTAGGAACCCCCAGGGAAGATCTAAACTTGTGCTCGCAAGCCCACCAAGCAATCTCCTTGTTTCCCAAGCCACAGCTACTAGCTCTCCTCAAAACTCACTCCACATCCACCTCCTCTTCTCCCAAGTGGATGAATGAATGCCTAAAGACTTCCCCCACAACCTCTACTTATACTAATCTAAGCCACAGGTCAGCCCTGAACATAAATTAAATACAAATATCGAAATTAAATGCCACAAGTCGGCCAACAACAACAATTAAATTCCCAAAATTGATGTCTTAGTAAAATTGTGATATCTCCTATCTCCGGATGAATTAGAACTCTTTCTTTGAACCGTAGGTAGAAATATAGGTCCTCTTCAATCCCTGAAATTTTCAGCCTCTAAATATTTGTGGAAAATTACTTATACAACCTGAAATAGGCACTAAATTCCTAAGCAAGGCCGAGCTCCCCAAGGCCATGCTGAGCAACCAAGACCATGCCAAGTTCCATTAAATACGTCAAATCCAATTACCAAAGACCCAAGTGGGTTTATCCAATTCTACCAAACCTCTCACATGTGAAAATAAGTCCACACAACTCCATCAAATTTCCCAAACATGCAGGATAGCCAACTACCCTGGGATGCTCCTGCATCAGACTCCCCAGGTGCGAAAAGAAGTATGCCTCATACTTTGATGCCAGATGAAATATCTGCAACCATCTTCATCTTCACTAAAGGTTTCCACTCCAATAGGGACAATAGAACCAACATGCAAATCATCCAAATCTGCATCCATTTGTCAACCACTAGAATCTCAACCATCCAATCAACATGCTCACTCCCAGGAACAAACTGAACATAGTGCCTTACCAACATTCTCTGTAGTTGATCACTACCAACAACAACAATATCCTCAAACATGAAATCCATGTTACCAACATGTAAGCTCAAATCCATAATAGGAGCAACATGTAAATCCTCAACCATGTCAACCACCAACAGGTTCACATCAGGAACATACAGATCCGTAGTATCATGTAGATCCTCAACCACATCAACAACTAGTGAATCCACACCAACAACATCCATATCAACAATATCCATATCACCAACATATGGATCACCACCCTTAGCAACTTGATTATCCATGACCAAGTGCTCCACAATTTCCATGTCAGACTCAACCAACTGATCATGAAAACCAACCTCAATCACAACATCAACAAGGTTAGGAAGCTCCATAGAAACATCCACAAGTTTCTCCACAGGTTCTGCATCAGCCTCCACACACTGATCAACAAAACCAACTTCCATATCAACCTTGCTATGCCCTCTTCTCTCTCGAACAAGTCTTCTAACCGGCTAGACAACTCGCTTCCTGATCGGTAGACTCTAGCTCCACAGTTTCAAGATCTCTTGAACTCTCTTATGAAATTTATCCAGAGATGGATCACTCTCAACCATCCTTTCCTTAACTTGATTAGTCAATCTAGCTTCCAACTGAGCAAAAGTCTTTGAAATATTCTTCTCCACTACATCATGGAGTTTTGCAATCATCTCAGGGTCCAATCTTCTTAGAGCCATCTTCCAAGATCTTCGCAAACCCTCTGTGGCAAATCACCAACTAGATCCAACCTTCACTCCACCGAAAGTCCTGTTGAAAACTGCCTCACATTCGGCAATCTATCCACACACTCAGGAATAACATCCACTCTGAAAAACTCCACCTAAGGTCTTGGTGTAAACTGCCTCACATTTGGCGCTCTATCCACACACTTAGGAACAACTATGCTCTGATACCACTTGATGCAGTACAAGGCAGGAGAATCCCCAATGGAGATGTCCTAGCCCCCAGAAAATAACCACACAATAGAATATAATAACAATACAAAGATTTAGATCCACACAATGCCAAAACTTATAATAGAATTATCATATTTTCATCCAACATGCCCGGCTGTAAGGCCTTCCGGGTTACAGCCAAATACAATGCTATTACAATAGAAACTCCACAAGATCTCACAAGATCCAAACCAAAACCCTAGCTAGCCTAGATCCACACACTAGTAGGAACCCCCAAGGAAGATCTAAACTTGTGCTCGCAAGCCCACCAAGCAATCTCCTTGTTCCCAAGCCACAGCTACTAGTTCTCCTCCAAATTCACTCCTCTGCCTCTTCCTCTTCTCAAAGATGGATGAATGATGCCTCAAGACTTCCCCCAAAACCTCTACTTATACTAATCTAAGCCAAAGGACAGCCCTGAACATAAATTAAATACAAATACCAAAATTAAATGCCACAAGTCAGCCAACAACAACAATTAAATTCCCAAAATTGATGTCTTAGTAAAATTGTGATATCTCCTAGCTCCGGATGAATTAGAACTCATGCTTCAAACCATAGGTAGAAATATAGGCCCTCTTCAATCCTTACAATTTTCAGCCTCTAAATCTTTATGGAAAATTACTTATATGACCTGAAATAGGCACCAAATTCCTAAGCAAGGCTGAGCTCCCCAAGGCCATGTTGAGCAACCAAGACCATGCCAAGTTCCATTAAATACATCAAATCCAATTACCAAAGACCCAAGTGGGTTTATCCAATTCTACCAAATCTCTCACATGTGAAAATAAGTCCACACAACTCCATCAAATTTCCCAAACATGTCGGATAGCCAACTACCCTGGGATGCTCCTACATCAGAAGGTGTCATGAACTCTCTTCTTTGACCCTCACAATTGACTTGAAAGAGAGAATACTTCTAAATTTGGCTACTGATCCTTGGTATTTAGATGTCAAAGCAGTGATTGATAGTGGCAGTATATTAGAAGGCAGATTTGAGGGTTACTCTATCAACACTGAAGGATTAATGACTTACCGAGGTAGCATATATGTGCCAGAAGTTAAGAATCTTTGGAACCTAGTTATGACTAAAGCACATAAGGCACCTTATTCAGCACATCCTGGTGTGAAGAAGATGCATGCTGATCTTAAGTAGCATCACTACTGGCTGGGTATGAAGAGGGATATTGCTGATTTTGTGGCTAGATGCTTGGAGTGTCAGAGAGTAAAAGCTGAACATCAACATCCAGCTGGTTTACTTCAATCTCACAGCGTGCCTGAATGGAAATGGGATACCATATTCATAGATTTCATAGTGGGGTTACCATTTTCAGCTAGGCAACATGATGCCATTATGGTTGTTGTTGACCGGTTAACCAAGGTTGCCCATTTTATTCCCATAAGATCCACTTATAATGCTACATCTGTGGCATGGATTTATATGGAATAGGTTGTTAAGCTGCATGGGATTCCTAAGAAGATCATATCTGATAGGGATTCAATTTTTACTTCATCTCTATGGAGGTCTTTGCAGTGTGAATTAGGTACTCAGCTGAACTTTAGTTCAACATATCATCCCGAAACTAACGAACAGACTGAGCATGTCAATCAGATTTTGGAAGACATGCTTAGAATGTATGTGATGGATAGGCAAAATAGATGGGAAGATTACTTGCATCTGGTTGAATTTTCTTACAACAATGGATACCATAGTTCTATAGGTATGGCTCCTTTCCAAGCTTTGTATGGAAGACCGTGTAGAACACCTTTAAGCTGGGACAATCTTGAAGACATAATTCTTTTGGGTCCCGAGATGCTTCAGGATTTAGAACAGTAGGTTAAGTGCATCAGAGAACACCTGTCTACAGCTCAGGACAGGCAGAAAAAGTATGCAAACCTACATAGGATTGAACATCAATTTGAGGTTGGGAATAAGGTATTTCTTCGGGTTAGACCTGAAAAAGTCCTATTAAGTATGGTAAAGGTCCAAAATTGTCTCCAAGGTTTGTGGGACCATTTGAGATCCTAGAACGAGTGGGTCCAGTTGCCTACAGACTTACTTTGCCTCCCAGTCTTTCATGAATTCATGATGTATTTCATATTTCCATCTTAAGGAAATATATACCTGACATTGCACACGTGTAAAATTGGAAAAATTTACAGGTGGTAGATGGTCAACTGATGCTAGAACTAGTATAGATCATCCAACAAAGAGAGCTAAATCTCAGAGGATGCAAGGTGGAGCAGGTAAAGGTGTTATGGGATCTTGATGATGTAGCTTCTGCAACTTGGGAAGATATAGGGGCTATGAGAGCTGCACATCCTCATTTGTTTACAGGCTTCCAGGAGTAAGCCTAGTCTGGTGGAAAGGGTGTCATGCCCCTGATAGTTCCAGGCTTTACTTTTCTATGTTATGTTATGTTATGTTATGTTAGACTTCTATGAGTTTGAACTCTGACTTCGTTCATTTGAACTTTGTTATTTGGATTAAATATGTTTATCTCTATAATTCTACCAGACACAGAGAATTATGTCTATTTCTGTTGCTTAATGAGTCTTTTTCTGATGACAGAATTGGCTTAGACTGAATTTTGAATATTGGTTTGATTATGAAATAAGGACAATTTAAATGGTTAGTCAATTGTCAGATTATTGGTTCATTATTATTATTATTATTATTATTATTATTATTATTATGGTTAATTATATCTTAATGACTATAGACAGTATATAGAGAATTATTGTTATTTAATGTTAATCAAATTCTGAATTCAAAAATAAATAAACTTGTATATATGTATTTTTATACATATAAATATGAGCAATTGTTTTAGTAATTATGTTGTTTATCTTTTACTAAAACTCTATGAATTATCTAAGTTAGTATATCCTATTTTGTATGTTAGTAGGAGGTTAGTGTGATGAAGTGTTAGTAATTTGGCATTGTCATGCGTTGTTATCTTTGATGTTTAAGTTAGTAAAATGACTAATGTTATTAACATAGATGTGTATTAATCTATCCCTAAGTCTTCTTATTATAATCTGGCTCGAAGACATGACTTATCGGCAGGGTTTTAATGCACTATCATCGCATTGAGGTGTTAGTAGGGTTTAAGCTATTTTTGGGTTATGGGAATTGTACTTTGTTGGACATTTGGCAGGTAATGTGTTGTGTTTCCTGCAAGAGATAAGTTTGCATTGAATGAACTTATCGATGAAAATTCATTGTTGTGTTTGATGACCGCCATTAGCTCTGGTGAAGAGTTGCAGTTGGATTTTGACTCCATTTTTCACCATGTTATTATGTGAGGGTTTGGGTAAACAGTTAGTTATGGACTTTTTTTCCTATTGTATCTTATATGATAAGTGGCTTGGGATGGAAAGGGGTTTTCACGGCAAGTTAAACCCTTCTGTTCATGGTCATTTAGGAATTTGGGTGTTTCATACCATTATCTCTGCATTTTGGGCTCTCTTGCATGACATTTTGGCAGTCTGTGAAGCTCACTAGGTAGGGGCTAGCTTTGGCATTTCAGTTTTGGATATCTCCTCACACAAATACCAGGTAGGGGCATTCTCTCACCTTATCCTTTGTTTCCATTTTATGTTCTGCAAATGAATTAATAGAATGTTGAATACTACTGTTTGTTAGTCGATGAATGTGAGGTTTGTGATTGAAAACTCTATGAGTTTCGGTCATGAACCGGTGTTTCTTCTTGGTTAGATTATGTAGTTTATTTAGTTTATGGTGGTTATGTTTAGTAGAAGAATGTGAAATACATGTTTTTAATATGATGTTTTCGAGCATAATGTGTTGCAGGGTTTTCTCTATACTGAGTAAGGATTTGGCAATGTTTTAGTTAAGTTTGTGCTGAACTATGGGAATATAGTTATTGCAGATGATATATGGTTATTTCCTAGTGTGTTTTGGTGTCGATGTATACTTTATCTTTGGTCAATATAAAGGGAGTTAATCGGGAATGAGAACCAGTTTGGAATATAGGATAAGTGTTTCCTAAAAAAACTTCTTTAACAATGTTATCGCACTGTACCTATTGTTAGGAACATTGTAGCATCATAATGTATTCAGTTTGTAAAAGTCTTGGTTATAAGGTGGAATCGGGTTTTTCTACCACTGTTATTAACCGAAGTTGGTATCGATGTTTTTCTTTTGAGTTGTATTGTGGAAATAGGGATTAGAGGTAATTCATAGTGTTATCTGTTACCTATCGTATTTTGTATTTAGACTTGCAACATAGGTGTGGATTGAAGTATTTTTTGGGTGTACTTCTTTAGTTATCTGGTGTCGATGTTTTGTCAAATGGGTGTTGTCACTATCTGTTTCAGTCAATAGTGATAATGTGGATATCTTTGGTTAAACCAAAACTTGATTGCAAGCTTTATGTATCTTCAAAAATTGTCACCAGTGTGGAATATAGTTTGTAACGACATTAGGAAATGGTAGGAATTTATAGGAAAGTCAATTACTATCTTGTTCAGAAAGTAAGGAAAAACACTTTGGTATTTTGTTTACAGGTAGAAGTCGGTTATTATTATTATTATTCTGTCATTATTTTATGTATTTAGAAGATTTAGTAGTATATTAAGGTAGATGTATTCTGTGACAGAACTGAGATGATTAGTATGTTTTTTTCTATTGTATATTTATGGACTTAAACTATTAATTACGAGTTTATGCAATTAGAAATATATATATATATACCTGATGGGATATGTATATGTATACACAAGCCATGGTGTATACATGTACATACGCCAACATGTATATAATAGATGCTATGATTATCATTCTGAACTATTAATTACAAGTTATATAATTATATATATATATATATATATATATATATATATATATATATATATATATATATATATATATATATATATATATATATATATATATATATATATATATATATATATATATATATATATATATATATATATATATATATATATATATATATATATATATACCTGCTGAGATATGTATATGTATACACAAGCCGTGGTGTATACATGTACATACACCAACATGTATATAAAGGTATAAACTTGTAATTAATAGAGCAGGATGTATGGCCAATTAGTTTAATAAATTGGTTATGGCAAGCTTGTATGTTTGTTAAAAGTGATGGGTGTTGTGTTGATTCAGTTGATATATGATTATGTTAGTTCTTTTCTATTCAATGGAATCATGAATTTAATATGGACATTTTATTGTACAATTTCAGATTTAATGTTAAGTTAATGTGGAGATTATTATTTGATTGGGATTGAGATGGAGAAAGAATTGTGATGTTTTCATCTTTTGAGAAACATCATGTTTATGAATGTATGTTAAGGAATATGGAAACATGGTTTTAAAATGGATCTCTGATTGTTGTTTCAATTTTGTAAATTGATGCAATAGAAATAGAGTGTTAGTGAAATTGTGTAATGTGGTTCATTTCACTACTTTCATTAATTGCTAGATCAAGTGTTTTTGAGATAATGCAAGTATGATCCTTAGATTGGGGGCTGACACTAGTCTAGTACCTTGTGATGATAGAATTTCTGTCAGTTGTGACTGACACTAGTCTATATCCTTATGGGAAAGAATTTCTATCAGTTGTTTAATTAAGTGATAATTATAAATTCAAGGGTTATGGGTTTCAATTAACAAGATAAAACATTATGGTTTCATCAGACATAATGAATTACTACGAGGTTCCTTACGGATACATAGCGTAGGTCCTTATGTGGACACCCATGAACTATTGGATCATTACTTTGTCATTTTCTTTGCGAGTCTATTTTTATTAGAAAGAGTTATAGTGCTTGATGATTTTGGTGTAAAAGAATGGAATTATGTTATTTAGTTTTCAATTACATCTGTATTTAATTTGCATAAATGTTATATTATACTGACTTTTATGATTGCAAATATTTGGAGATGATTCATTTTCTTTTTCATTGTGACTGAGCCCTATTTTCTGTTTGCACTTGTGTTTACTTTTGATTTCAGGTTTTTAGATGGATAAATCAATGAGTATGGGACAGTGGATAGCAGTTGTTAAGATTGATGGGAAACAGATCATTTCTTGGTTTTTAGTTATCAGAACTATTCGTAGAATGTAAAGGATTGGTTAAAAAGGAAATTTTGTTTCGAGACTAAGTCTTTGAATAAAGAGTATGCTTATTACTCTGATGTAATTCAGTTGAAAACTATAAAGCTCTTAGAAGTAGTTGTTATATTTATATGTTCAGTTTGTAATTATAAATTTTTTTTTACTATGGTTCTATGTGCTTTTGTTTATGGTTGTATCTTCTTTAGTAAAATCTTTTATCTTTAAGTATAGATGGGGTGTTACAGTGTTAGAAAATAGTCTTGCAGTTATAGAAACAACATAGTGATAGCATTAGCGATAGTAGTTGTGGGATCTTGATAAAAGAAATTAGGAGATTTTCAGAGCTCTAACAGAAATAGGAGAGAAATTTTTGTATTTCTTAATTTTTTGAAGTTTAATATAAGTTCCTCATCTGTAGTACTAGTTTACCCTTTGGATTATTTCTAGGAATGATTTGTTGAAAAATATCATTCTCATTGTGTTGCATATTTTGCATCTATCTTTTTATTTTTGAGTTTGTAGTTATGTTATTATTCAATATTTAGTCTAAATTAAGTTTTTGTAGGTAAATAATCTTTATAAGATAGGAGAATAATAATCAATAATTGGAATAGTATTTTCACACAATGGAGATCTTGTATGATATGCTCTTTATTCTACTCAATTGTAGCTAAACTACTATTCTGTCTGGAATTACAAATTTATGGTAACTAATGTTCACTTACCTTTCCTTGATAATTCATTTTCTTAAGAGAATCTTTTCTTGTGAATTTCAATATTGGTTATGTTGTAGAGTACATTTTTGTCCCCAAAATAAACATAAACAATTCTCTAATCTTTTACATAGATTATGTCTAAAATATGACACTATTGGATGATAATTTTAAATTTGAAAAATGCTTCCACAATTAAACTCAAATGTAAATTAAATGCATCCCTCTTCATATTTTTCCCTTCTCCAAGTCATTTCCAAAGGAAATTCCCATTTTCCTAGTGTTGGCATCAAGTTGGCCAAGAAGGCTAAAACCATGGATACAGGTGTGAGGAAGAGAGATAAAGTTCCAACAAAGGACAATGAAGCTAATGTAGAGGGTATAGAGAAGGTCAAGATTGTAATCCCTGCTGCTTGATTGTGAAACAAAGACAAGGGCATGACCCTCATGGATAGTATCATTAAGAAGGTAAAAAAATATTAATAAAAATATGATTCAAAAAAATGAAATTCTTGTAAAAAATCTACAATTTAGCAGGGGTTTTTTTCCCTATGTTTTAGTAGTTTTTCTACATTTTTCTAAATCTTTTGGGTCTCATTTGGTCTCAATTTAAGACTTTTTGTAATACCCTCTCCTATGGTGATACTTGGATTTTCTAATTTGGACATCCTATTATGATGGTTAGAACTACATATTTACATTTATGTTTTGCAGATGATGATATGTTTATCAAATGATTGATATGCTCATTATGGTTATCATTTATATGTTTATGAAATTAGACAACTTCTATCTTTATATGTTTTATGGAAATAACCCATGGATTTGAATCTAACAATTATCATGATGTTTTATGTTTCATGGATATGTGTCTGATGTGTCTTCATCACTCAGGATGAAGTCGTAGTTACTCACTTAGTTGAGGTCCACATGATGTATCGATCTTGGTCATCTATTTGCATATATCTAATTTGTATGTATATCCATATGTATATGTATCTCTTCTTGGTGATGCAGGATTGCAAGTACTGGGTATCATCTCCACCTGGCTTCACAGGTCTGAGCGATCCCTCAAAATCCTTGATCATTGTTGTTCTTATGGAGATATCACCAAGTTCCATAGGAATGAACTCTACCTCTAATCCTTTTATCCTTAGGTGGGGAGTTCCTGAGTTAGTCCTTTGTGTGGGTGATGTATTTATGTGTCCTCTCAGTTTATTGGTTTTGTAGATCTTGTAGCTCATTTCTTGTCTTTTTCTTTCATTGAGTATGAGGTTTTGAGTATGGTAGCTCTAATTGTTTTCATGGTATGTTCGATTTTGTTAGTATATTATTGATGTGAAGTATTGTTCATTTGAGGGTATGATTTAGTAATTTATTTTTATTAGTGGCTACTTATGTACTAGTGTACCTTGTTAGGAATGAGTTAGTATGTGATCAAATCTTGTGATTTTAATATCGATAATAATAAAGAAATCTATGATATTATTTTATAATATTCATGATAAGAAAATTCCTATGGCAATAATAATAATAAATGTTTGAGTAATAGTGGTATATTTCACCTTATATATCACTATTGTATTTTGTAAAGAATATGGATTAGTGTATGAATAAATAATATGTTTTATAATAATAATATTCATAATATTAAATATTTGTAATAATGTGTCTTACTTATGGTATATGTACCATAAGCATATGGGTGCACACATATCCCTATGTGATGTAGCAGTGGTCAGTGAAAGCCTTCAAATAATGAGCAATTAGGTGAAGTTTGAACTCCTCAACACCCAAGGTGCAAGGTCTAGTGCCAATATACTTATCAAAAGTATCAAAATAGGACTTTCTAAAGGGTATCATAACCCTACAAGACAAAAGAACCCAATCACTAGGTCTACCAAAGTCCCAAGTACCAATAATCAATGAATTAGTAAGAGGTTTCTTCAAGGAAATATGGATTCAAACCCTATGAACTGAAAACTAAGACCAAGGGTGGATAATGAAAATTTCTCCAGCCTATTTAGGTCTTATTTCATTAGTTCCAATGGTTCTTTTCACCAATTAACAACACACAAGGACTATGCTGCAGCACAATCCTAGGAAACCTGCTTGTAGCCCTTCCTAGAAGGAAATCTGAACATAACTTTGAATGTTCCAAAGTGAGATAATGAATGGGTTGAGGATTCTAATACCCTTTTGGGGTTTAGTAAACATAATTGAATGCCAAGGAGTGGAATTGAGGGGAAA